>CM040118.1:448837199-449309328 GCA_022559845.1 Amorphophallus konjac
GTGTTTTGATTGGGGTCAAAATCCCATTTTTATGCACTGGACTTATATTGACTGCACTTCAAGTGGGAAGTTTGCTCTCATTGTAAAAATGGTGTGTTTAATGCTCACATTTGTTGAACGAGATCTAAAAATGCTAACATCTTGTTTTCAATGCATATTCATTTATTTTACATGTTGAATGAGGAGGAATGATTGTTGGTTGGACACAAATTGATTTCATTCGGGTTTAGAATGAATTCTTTTGCAAATTCATCATGATGTTTTAGTTACATGCAAACTAGTTTATTTAACTTGCTTTTGATCATTTAATTTCATGTTGAATGGTTGAATTCATTGGGTTGCATGTTTAGAACTTTATATGACCTTTTGGAATCACTTTTTGATGTTTGGAGTTGATTGGGTCGACCCCCCACACTGGATGGGTCGTCCCCTGGGCAGAACAGGGCACTTTCAGCACTCTGGCTGAAAGTGGGTCGACCCCCCTTCAGAAGTGGGTCGACCCCCCTATGACAAAACCTGCCAGACAGCATTCTGTCTGGCAGGTGGGTCGACCCCCCTCCAAAGTGGGTCCACCCCCCCTGTTCGCAGCACCGTGCGGGATTTTCGTAAGTCACCGTAACCCGACCAAATCACATCCAAATGGGCTGAAAATTTACACACTTGCCCTTGGGTTAGTAATGAACATATTAGGGTGGGTTTGCTAGGGTTTTGCAAGGGTATTGTGGTCTTTTGCACAACTCATCCCTCTTGTATATATAACATACGAATTTGGGGTTTTAACTATCTTTTTTGGCTAACCTTGTTCTATTTGTTGTAGGAGAGAAAGAAGAGAGCTCAAGGAAGCTTCAACGCTAGATTCGATCTACATCCCTCGACATTTGGAGCTCGTGGAAGAAGAAGAAAAGGAGCGGATCATCAAGGGGATCAAGAGGACACTCTCAACGTCATCATCCGGCTACCCTCCGACCCGTGGCATAGAGAAGACATTCTATAGCCCTTGTTCTTCGATAGGAATTTCTTTCTACATCCTTTTTGTGCTTAATGGAGTCAATCTCTTTAGGTTTCTAAAGTTACATTGATCATATCTTTCGTTTCTAAACATCATGTCTGTGAGTGTGTGAACCGTCGGTGAACGGTTGTGGAGTTATTGTGCCGCCGGCATTGCGGCTTGTGTGTGTGTGATTGTTGGTCCCTTGTGGATCGTGTACGGAGCTGCGTCTCGGTGTGTGCTTATTGTCCGGGGTGTGTTCCCCGTCGTGTGTGTGTGGATATTGCTACAGAAGCAGCGTGTGTGTGTGTGGTTGGGGTTCATCCCCGTATTGCTACTTTGGTAGCGTGTAGTGAAGCCTCACCCGGTTGGGTGAGGGGTGGACGTAGGGAGCCCTTGTGGTCCCGAACCACCTAAAAATCTCCGTGTCCCTTGTGATTGCCTGTGTGTTTGTCCCTTTCTTCTATCTCGCTTCACAGGTTAGTTTAATAGATTTTTACTCACTACACCACTGCACACTGCTACTTCTGTTATTCGTACTAGGCATAATTTTCTCTAACATTTGCATTGTTATTACGAGTGAGATCGGAAAGATCGAGAGAACCTATTAATTCTCACATTTGTTTAGGCTAATCAAACAGTTGATTTTAATTCCACTGTGATCAAGTCAGAAATTTTTTTAAATCCGCCATCAAGGTCAAGGGGACAATTCAACCCCCCTTCTTGTCCGCCATCTCTATCTGGGCCAACAATTGGTATCAGAGCCCAGTCTCTGATTTTTATTCAGCAGACCTCACGGTCTAGGAGAAAAGATCTTTTTATGATGGCTAGTCTGAATTCAGTTCCTGTATTTGATGGTTTTGATTTTACATCATGGCTTGGAAAATTGTGTGTTTGGATTTCTGGCTTTGATCCGAAACTCATGAAATTAATCTCTCATGGTCCACATGTCTTACCCAAAAATGAACTAAGGTGGACTGATGAACATAGGAAAATGAACTCTGATAATCTTTTTGTTTTGAATGCTCTTAAAGCTGCAATTGACTCTAACAAACTTTCGTTTGTTCTTGATTGTAGCTCGGCCAAAGAAATCATGGATCAACTGATCAAGGTTCATGAAAGAGGGCTAGAGGATGCTTGCATGATGGCTAATAGCAAGGATGATCATTCAGGTTTAGAATCCAAGGAGGTATCTTCTGACTCTGAACTTGATGAAATCTCATTTGAAGAATTCTTGGAAGCATATGATGAACTATCGAGTAAGTACAAGAGATTGAAATCTGAAAATAAGAATTTGAAAAAGAAAATTGAAAGCTTGAGTGTTGATAATTCTTCATGTGAAAAATGCATTGAGTTTGAAAAGCTAGTTGAGTCACTTGTCTATGAGGTGGACAATCATAAAGAAACCATTTCATGTTTAACAACTGAAAATAAATCTTTAAAGACTGAAATTTTGGAACTTCAACAAATAAAAGAAGACAATGAAAAGCTGAAAATATTGAATTCCGCTATATCTGAAAAATTGCTTCTTTTGGAAAATGGAAAAGCTACTTTGAATGCTGAATCTGAAAAGTTGAAATAACTAAGAAAGGAAATTGAAAGCCTCAAGAACATAAATGATAAATTTGAATGTGATAAAGCCTTGAACAAAATTGTTGGTGAAAATGTGAGTTTTCAAATGAATGAACTAAAACACACTTCTATGAACAAAAATTCATTTGAAAAACTCCAAAATGAAAATAGTGCTTTGTTGATTCAAATTTCATTGCTTGAGAGTAGATTGAAAAATCTTGAAAAGGTTAAAAAAGGCAAAAGTGTGATTATTAATGATCATCAAAATTCTCATGTTCTAGAACAAGATGTCGCAAGTTACAAAACCGTCAATTCATTGTTAAATGAGAAAATTGTTTCATGTGAACAAGAGATTGCCAATTCTCATTTACAAATCTTGAATCTACAAAATGAAATCAAGACCTTAAATAAATCTTTGTATTCGTATGATAAAGAAAATGAAAAATAAAAAGATGTTGTTGAATGCTCTTATGTGCATGAAAAGACTTCAATCGTTAAACATGTTCATGCACCAAGAAAAAGAAGGAATGTCTTTTGTGACTATTGTGGCAAATTTGGCCATGAAATGTATGATTGCCTTTTAATGAAGTTTGATGATGAGGTGGCTTTGAAATCTAGAGTGGAAAATGATATTGGTTCCAAAGATCATGAGAAATCCACAATGAAAAATCTCAACACTCATTGTTACTATTGTGGGTTACATGGTCATGTCTTTGAAAATTGCTTCGTTAAGAAAGATGATGATGAATGGTTTGCCAACAAGAACTTTTCATGTTATTATTGTAGTGAACAAGGACACATGATGGATAATTGTTCCTTAATGAAAAATGATGAGAAATTATCCATGAAAAGAAAATCTTTCTACTGCTATTACTGTGGTGAGAATGGTCATTCTATGGATGATTGTTCCACAATGAAAATTGATGATGAGTGGTATGAAAGGAAAAATAAGAAAAATACATTTGTTCATGTTAGGACTAACCCCTCGGGACCCAAGATGGTTTGGGTACCCAAATATCCAACTTGAGAATCTATTTTGCAGGGATACCTTGAGGTCGAAGAAATTAATAAACATTGGGATCTCAAGGTGAGGAAGAAAATGATTTGTTTTAAAACTTTGTCTCACTTGGTTCTCTTTAAAAAATCTGAAAAAGGTAAAATTTATGTATTGAGAAAAATGCTTCCAACTTGGTTCACTGGTTATGGTATCTTTTGGAAATATTGACAATTTTTGAGTTCCATGTCAGAATGACTTGATCACTTCTGTTTTCACTCCATGTGAATAAATTCTGTCTTCAAATGCTTTACTCTTCTCATAAATTATTTTCACACTTATAATCAACTCTTGTAAATAAAATTTGGTTTGAATGCTTCTCATTGTGCATAGAGTTTTCAAACTCTTACTTACTTTTTGTAAATAATCACTCACTTGTGCATACATAGATCACATGCTTAAGTTGCATAAAACATGCTGCACATATCATATACATCCTCACTTGCATACATTTGCACTTGCTTGCATACATTTGCATATTCCTCATATTCGTGTGCTTGATTGCTATGATTTTTCGGTATATAAAATAGTGTTTGTGGAAAGTTGGATTATGTCTAGCCGGAAGCTCTCACTATGCGTGATGGTGGTCTTCGGACCTATGTTCCCCGCCGCGTACCGAAAATCACTTTGTTTGAATAGTTTGCTATATCCTTGCTTGAATGCATGTATATATTTTTAGAACACAATTCCTTGCAAATCTTCTAAGACCTCACCTCCTTGCTATATAAAATGCAGTGATTTTAATCATTTGTGAAAAGTGACATATACAAAGGAGGATGATTCATTTCAACTGTGCATACATTTAGGGAGAGTCATAACTGTGTATAGGCAAATTCATCTTCTACATCCAAAGCAATTACCCATACATTATTCCAAAATGATGCATATGAATTTGATTGATAAGGATTTCAGAAATTCTTTTTAACACTTCATGGGAAACAAATTTCTACATGAAAATTGAGAGAATCGTGAGGAAAAAGCTGCCTACCCCGCATGCTTAAATAAGTGGTATGTCTAACTGAGTAGCCGGGAATCTCCACTGAAATAAATGAGGAAACTCGCGTCGAAAGGTGAAACAAAATCCACATTTTGTGATGAATCCTAGTAAGCCGGGAAACCCCATTGAGACACATGAGGTGACTCGCGCCGAACAGTGAAATCCAATAAAAGAAAAATAAAAAGGGGTTGAGCGACGCTACCAATAGTCGAGGATCAAAATGGAAGTGTAGGAAGGAAATAACCCTCTAGTGTTTTCTAGAAACTCTGCTAATATCCATATAAACTTGAATTTCATTGCTCATTTACATAAATTTCAATTGGGTATTTTTGTGATGATTGTATATCTTGAATTTGTTCTTATCATGGCTTATGTAGTACCTTGCATATATGAATGCACTACCTTTTTTTGATTATGGTTCATATCTCACATTTTGATTTTTAATGAACTGTTCGTTCGCTATCCCCTTACCCCATGAAGGGGGAGCTATAGTATTGTATGTGTGCTTAACTCCAATGCATGCTTGCTTGTTTGCTTGCTTGCATACTTCATTTCACATTTAAGTTTGCATAGATGCATCTTTAGGTTACATAATCCCATTGTCTGTTGACCTTTGTTCTTGACAATTGGGGGAGTATAATGTGCTTTTTGGCACTTTACACTGTGTGCATAGCTAGGTTTCATTTTTGCATAAAGGTTAGTTAAATCACACACTTGTGAATAATTAGTGTTACATATAATGAAAAATTCAAAAAATTGACCATTTTGCATTGAATTCACATACCTGTTGATTGTATGTCAAATTCCAAACCTTTGTGTGGTTCATAGTTCATACTCTTCCCTTCGTGGGAAGTTAATTGCTGGGTTCGTGTGCTCATTTTTTTTAATTCATATTTACCCTTGAGTCCCCCATTTTTTTTGCTAATGACAAAGGGGGAGAGAACTTTAAATGGTCACAATATATTGTCATCATCAAAAAGGGGGAGATTATTGGGTTCTGTGTGTCCCCTCGTTGTCTTTGACAATGGTTTTGATGATTCTAATATATTGTGTGTTTTATGCTTAATGGCATTTCGATGACAAACAACTCAAACAAACTAACACGATGATCTTTTGCTTTGCAGGATTGGAATCAAATGATGAATATCATTTTGGGAGTCAAATGGCTGATGGACAAGCTTCTTGCTATCCACAACTGATTTCTGTTTTACATGCCTCTCATGGATATTGATGTATTTAGTTTGAATAAGTTTCATGCATAGCAAATACAATGGTCTTTGAGTGAAAGACATTCTTATGGTGCTTGATAGATAGCATATTGCATTTGATAATTGGATGAGGAAATCATGTTCCTAAGTAGATTTTTCACATGTGTTTCATATGACTTTACCATGGTTCAAACATGTATACTCCTCTTGAGAATGAGTTAAGTTCAAACTGGGTTTGATTATGCTTAGATTGGAAATGATTCATTGCTTATTCTCTTAATTGAGTCAAGTTGCTTTTGAGGAGTTAATGTTTTCAAAGTTCTTTATGCATGTCTTGAGGAGGTGTTAAAGATGAAAATGTGTTCAAAGCATTTATGTGCCTCATGCTTATGCTGTCATTTTCATATTTCATGTCATTTGGGTTTTGGTCGCAAAACTAGCTCATTATACTAATGCATGACTCAAATATTTTGATCTCGATCTAACCATGTGTTTATTCATTGTTTCAGGTTAAAATATCATGGTTGATCATCATGGGACTTTGGTAACATCTAAACATCTATTTTCCCATGTTTTAACTGAGGTTTTTGAAGTGGCTTCTAGATGAACATGCTTTCTCTAAATCTTGTGTAAACAAGTTCGTTTGATGCATGCATTTGTTGAAAACATGTATGATTTGTTGTTTCAAGCTTTGGCAAAAGATTTGGATTGATTTCATGGAGATATCTTTTTGTTTGATTTGAACTACCTTTATAACTCATGTTGACTCATGCATGCTGTGCATGAGTTTTTACATATTGACTCATGCGTGTTGTGCATGAGTTTTTGGAGCCTTCAGGTGGATCATATTCATAGTGTTTTGATTGGGGTCAAAATCCCATTTTCATGCACTGGACTTATATTGACTGCACTTCAAGTGGGAAGTTTGCTCTCATTGTAAAAATGGTGTGTTTAATGCTCACATTTGTTGAACGAGATCTAAAAATGCTAACATCTTGTTTTCAATGCATATTCATTTATTTTACATGTTGAATGAGGAGGAATGATTGTTGGTTGGACACAAATTGATTTCATTCGGGTTTAGAATGAATTCTCTTGCAAATTCATCATGATGTTTTAGTTACATGCAAACTAGTTTATTTAACTTGCTTTTGATCATTTAATTTCATGTTGAATGGTTGAATTCATTGGGTTGCATGTTTAGAACTTTATATGACCTTTTGGAATCACTTTTTGATGTTTGGAGTTGATTGGGTCGACCCCCCACACTGGATGGGTCGTCCCCTGGGCAGAACAGGGCACTTTCAGCACTCTGGCTGAAAGTGGGTCGACCCCCCTTCAGAAGTGGGTCGACCCCCCTATGACAAAACCTGCCAGACAGCATTCTGTCTGGCAGGTGGATCGACCCCCCTCCAAAGTGTGTCCACCCCCCCTGTTCGCAGCACCGTGCGGGATTTCCGTAAGTCACCGTAACCCGACCAAATCACATCCAATTGGGCTGAAAATTTACACACTTGCCCTTGGGTTAGTAATGAACATATTAGGGTGGGTTTGCTAGGGTTTTGCAAGGGTATTGTGGTCTTTTGCACAACTCATCCCTCTTGTATATATAACATACGAATTTGGGGTTTTAACTATCTTTTTTGGCTAACCTTGTTCTATTTGTTGTAGGAGAGAAAGAAGAGAGCTCAAGGAAGCTTCAACGCTAGATTCGATCTACATCCCTCGACATTTGGAGCTCGTGGAAGAAGAAGAAAAGGAGCGGATCATCAAGGGGATCAAGAGGACACTCTCAACGTCATCATCCGGCTACCCTCCGACCCGTGGCATAGAGAAGACATTCTATAGCCCTTGTTCTTCGATAGGAATTTCTTTCTACATCCTTTTTGTGCTTAATGGAGTCAATCTCTTTAGGTTTCTAAAGTTATATTGATCATATCTTTCATTTCTAAACATCATGTCTGTGAGTGTGTGAACCGTCGGTGAATGGTTGTGGAGTTATTGTGCCGTCGGCATTGCGGCTTGTGTGTGTGTGATTGTTGGTCCCTTGTAAATCGTGTACGGAGCTGCGTCTCGGTGTGTGCTTATTGTCCGGGGTGTGTTCCCCGTCGTGTGTGTGTGGATATTGCTACAGAAGCAGCGTGTGTGTGTGTGGTTGGGGTTCATCCCCGTATTGCTACTTTGGTAGCGTGTAGTGAAGTCTCACCCGGTTGGGTGAGGGGTGGACGTAGGGAGCCCTTATGGTCCCGAACCACCTAAAAATCTCCGTGTCCCTTGTGATTGCCTGTGTGTTTGTCCCTTTCTTCTATCTCGCTTCACAGGTTAGTTTAATAGATTTTTACTCACTACACCACTGCACACTGCTACTTCTGTTATTCGTACTAGGCATAATTTTCTCTAACATTTGCATTGTTATTACGAGTGAGATCGGAAAGATCGAGAGAACCTATTAATTCTCACGTTTGTTTAGGCTAATCAAACAGTTGATTTTAATTCCACTGTGATCAATTCAGAAAGTTTTTTAAATCCGCCATCAAGGTCAAGGGGACAATTCAACCCCCCTTCTTGTCCGCCATCTCTATCTGGGCCAACAGAGTCCATACCGATATCCTCCCACTTCCACTTGGGAATATCAAGAGGATGTAGCTTACCGGCAGGCTTTTGGTGTTCCGCCTTAACTTCTTGGCATGTGAGACAGCGAGACACGAAGTCCGCTACTTCTCTTTTCATGTTGGGCCACCAAACGGTCCTTTTCAAATCTTGGTACATTTTGGTAGCTCCTGGATGAATCGTGTACCTTGATCTGTGAGCTTCATCTAATAAGATCTTCTTTTTTAACTCTGGATAATCTGGGATGCAAGTTCTATCTCTGAATAACATCCTTCCATCTGATGCTAATTTGAAATCAGATTGCTCTTCTATCTTGCCCTTGATTTCCACTAATACCGGGTCATTATCTTGCAGTCCTTGTATCTCTGAGAGTAGATCTGGCTTTATGCTCATAGGAGATAGTGTAACACACTTGTTCTTCTGGTCCATGCTTATGTCAAGTCGAGAGAATTGTTCTAGCAACTTCCACTCCTGAATCATACAATTGGCTAATAGTGCTCTCGGCTTTCGACTGAGGGCATCGACTACAGGATTACCCTTTCCAGGATGATATTGTATAGTGAAGTCAAAGTCCTTAAGATATTCCAGCCAACGCCTCTGTCTCATATTCAATTCCTTTTGAGATAAGAGATATTTGAGACTCTTGTGATCGGAGTATACAGTGAATTGTACTTCGTACAAGTAATGTCTCCAGATCTTCAATGCAAACACTACCGCAGCCAATTCTAGATCATGTATTGGGTAGTTCTCTTCATGCTTCTTTAGCTGTCGAGATGAGTAAGCTATGACTCTCCCTTGTTGCATTAAGACACATCCGAGGCCAATGCCAGATGCATCGGTGTATACCTCAAATTTCTCGCCTTCAATTGGTAAAGCTAAAACCGGGGCAGTAGTTAGGTGATCCTTGAGGGCTTGGAAGATTCTTTCACATTCCTCACTCCATTCATAATGGATCCACTTGCGTGTTAGTCTAGTGAGTGGTACGACGATCTTGGAGAAATCCTTGATGAATCGCCGGTAATAGCCCGCAAGACCCAAGAAACTACGGATCTTGCTAGCATTGGTCGGTCTTTCCCAATTCTTGACAACTTCAACCTTCGACGGATCTACGGATAATCCGTCCTTTGATATGACATGTCCTAGGAAAGACACTTCTTCCAGCCAGAACTCACATTTACTGAGCTTTGCATATAACTGATTTGTCCTCAATATCTGTAATGCAATCCTCAAATGCTGCTCATGTTCTTCCTTGGTCTTTGAATAGATCAATATATCATCAATGAAAACCACTATGAATTGATCTAGATGAGGCTTGAATATACTATTCATCAACTGCATAAAGGCTGCAGGGGCATTTGTTAGTCCAAAAGGCATAACAACAAATTCGTAGTGCACATACCTGCTCCTGAACACGGTCTTATGAATGACCTCATCCTTGATTCTCAGTTGGTGATATCCTGACCTAAGATCAATCTTCGAGAAATACTTGGATCCAGATATTTGATCAAATAACTCATCGATTCTCGGCAGTGGATACTTGTTCTTGATAGTGAGATAATTCAACTATTGATAGTCGATGCATAACCTTATGGATCCATCCTTCTTCTTTACAAATAACACCGATGCTCTCCATGGGGAAGTACTCGGCCTAATAAATCCTTTCTTAGGAAGCTCCATCAATTATTCTTTTAACTCCTTGAGTTCGGCAGGGGACATCCTATATGGTGCCTTAGAAACTGGACCAGCACCAGGGACCAAGTCGATGGTAAATGCCACTTCTCTTTGTGGGGGTAGCCCAGGCAAATCTTTCGGAAACACGTTCGGAAACTCTTGCACAACAGGGATGTCTTCTAGCTTAGTCTCCTTAGTTTCCTTAATGGTGAAAACAGTAAGGAAAGATAGACATCCTTTCCTTATTAGCTTGCTAGCTCGGAGGGCCGAAGTAAGAGGTGACTTGCTCCGACTCTTAGGGCTAGTATAGACCAGTTTCGGGAATTCCTTGAAAGTAACCTTGCTGTTACGGCAATCAACAGTTGCCTAGTACTTGGATAACCAATCAGCTCCTAATATGATATCATAGTCCTTCATATCTAGGCATATGAGGTCGATAGGGAGGTTTCTTCCTTTAACCAAGACTTCACAATTTTGGTAATGGTGAGCAATATCAGCCTCGTTTCCAAGAGGAGTTGAGATAACTAATTTTATCCACTCCGGTTCCATAGGTAGCGGGTCAGCAAACTTATTGGAGACAAAAGAATGTGATGCACTAGTATCAAATAAGACATGTGCAGACTTGGAACAAACTTGCAGCGTACCTTCCACTAGTCCACCCTCGTCTTGATCTGCCTCCTTAATATCTTGGAGACGTGCATTCTTCGTCACCGGGAATTTTCCATCACCGGCTTGATCATTGAGCAACGGGTAGTCGGGAATCCGATGATCACGGCTCCCACAGTGGAGACAAGCTCCAAGTTTCCTCCAACACTCATCAGCCTTATGTCCGGCCTTGTCACAATGTTTACATATCACTTTGGAAGGTGTGGTGGTGATGGAGAAAGGTTTGGTCTTCTTGAACTTATGCTCTTGGGAGGGAGTACCTCCATTACTTGGCCTCTTCTTGTTGAAATTTGGTTTAAAGAAACCAGAACTAGTGACCTGTTCCTTCTTATCTTTCCCACGAATCCTATCAGATAGTTCCGTGGCATCTTCTAATAACTGGGCTCATCGTACCATCTCCGAATAGACTTGTATGTCCATCGGCGCCAGTTGTGTGATATATTGGGGCCTGAGCCCATTAAGAAATCTCCTAGCTTTCATCTTCTCAGTACTGACTAGATGTTTAGCATACCGGGACAACCTAGAGAATTTTGCCTCGTACTCAGCTACCGACAACGATCGTTGCTTAAGTGCGGCGAACTCGGCAGCTTTCTTCTCCTGGACTCGGTCGGAGAAATACTTATTGTTGAAATATTCCACAAATTCTTCCCAAGTAACTTGGCCTTGCTCTAAGGTGGCTTCTACTGACTCCCACCAGCATCGGGCTTCTCTCTCCAGTTGAAATGTGGCTAATAAGACCATCTCTTGGTCCGTGCATTGCATAACTCTAAAGATACGTTCAGTCTCTCGGATCCAGTGCTCGGCATCATCCGGATAAGTGGATCCCATGAACTTAGGAGGGTTCATGTTCTTGAAGCTTTGGTGGAGATTTCCCGCTCCACGGTGTGCACCTCCTTATGCCACCTGTTGAAGTGCCTGCATCATGCCTTGCAGAGTGCGTTGCATGTTGCGCCACTGAGCACGTTCGGCAGCCATGGTCCTACAAGATTTTTAAATAACTAAATTAATATGAGATTGTCCAAAGATTTGAATATCTAAGTTGCCTTAACCCATGGTTCTACCCAATCTCACTGGTTGAAGGTTTAAACCTATCCTTGGACTTGGGTTTCCTAGGAATTGAATATCATAGGCTCTGATACCACAAAAACTGTCACGCCCCGAGCGTGGAAGGAACTCGGAGACGTGTGACGAGTTTATATCGATCATGTCAATTAGAGCGTTAGTGTATTCAACACAAAGACAGAGTGCGCAAGATTAAAGATAACCCAATCCTTTATTTCATCAAAACCTTCAAAGTACTTCTATTAAAATCCTCTTAATGAAAGTGCTAAGACTCAATAAAATGAAAAAGTACAATGATTGACTCAAGAATGTAGAAAAGTCAAGACTAGACAACGCTTGGATAGTTGGAGTAGCTCTAATCTCATCACTCTTGACTTTCCCCATCCGAAAGAGTTTCGTCCTCGGACTTACCTGAAAAATAAGGGAAAAACACTGTGAGCGAACGCTCAGTAGGAATTATATCTCAAGAGATAGCTTACTTTAAATAATTACATGTTACATGAAATGCAATAAGCTATGCATGCTCGCAAGAAACGACAATAAAGAGATTGTATTACAAGGGGCAATTAAGTGAACTAGCATGTCTTTCAAGAACTCATGTCAATATAGCAAGATAATCAAGCACGTATAGTTATCATGTCATGTGATCATGTCATGTCAAGAATTGGCTATTATTTCAAGCAGGTAAATAATACCCTTTCCGGGTCACGCAAGTCATGTCATGTCAAGTCAAATACGAGAACTGTGGAATGTCTAATCAAGCTAGTCATGCACTTCGGTACAATGCCATACCATGATCATTACAACTCTTATGGGCACTAGTACTTTTGGGTGCTCCTCCCAGGACTAGATCGGGCCCTATATGCGCCGGCATTGATCATGTATTTTTGACATCCACTATAGTTATAGCCAATATAGAATTTCAAAGGAATACGCTTGTAGGAACTTTAAGGTAGATCTTGTGGAATGGAATCACAAGGATTGAACATGATGTGTAAGGACGTACTACGATAGTAACGATATAACCACGATTCACATTAAAACTAGGTGGAATCGGCTCCCTAACTGGGTGCCATTAAGAATAAGTGCTCATATAGAGATGGTCGCTCGTTCTTGGACATGATAAGCTAGATAGAATTGAGGTCCACAAGTATGGCACATAATTCATAAGAACACGAATGGCATGGTTTCCCATTACATTAATCTAGAATATTCTCATGACATCCAAATAGCATATCATGAGGGCCGGTATACCATGTTTCTTTAGAGTGACATGGCAATCAAGTAGTGTCATGGGTTTTGATGGTACAACCTGCTCGGCTGCCTTGAGGGAATCCAAGACTAGCGGAGTCTTACGGAGGTCTCTATGATAAAGTCACCAATCCGAAGGAACGGAATGTCCCGCGGAGGGTTCATCTATCACCGAGAAATAGTGGGGAATCGATAAAATAACGTAAAACATGGGACTATATTCACAGAATGGAATATAGTGCCTATAGTCATAACCCATTGACAAGGGTCACAGAACCATGGAAAATCAGGAAAAGAGGAATTGACGCCTTAGGTCACGTCTTCATTTTTATAATTGACGCCCTTGTCTGGGTCATCATATCAATAACCGACGACTGTTCATTCAGTCGTTATATCCCAATACCATAACTACTAAAAATCTATAAGCATATTCAAATTTGAGTTATTATAAAAATGACGACTTTCATAAAGGCTTCAATTCTGTAAACAACGCCCTAGTCAGGGGCGTTATATATCAAATTAAAGGGCAGGGTGCATGTCGTCAATTACCATATCCAGGAAATTATGTACATTTTAATTTCACTATTTATCACGAATTTGGCGCCCACGTGTAGGGGCGTTCATTCAAATAACGACCTAATTAGGGTTGCTAATTCTTTGTCATATGATTTGCACCGGGCAGGTGCAATCACAGACACATGGTTTCTAGAGTATGTGTGATCAGGAAACTGATGACATGTAAAGGTAGAGAAAAATAACAGGAATTTATGAACATGGTCATGCATTAGTTTACATGTAAGTATTCATCGTTATTAAATTTTAAACATTGTATAATTATTAACTATCTAAATAAAAGACGACTGTTTGCATGATCGTTGAATTAAATAACGCCCTAGCTTGGGTCGTTATTTCCATTTATGCAGTAAATAGAGAAAACTCAATCTAGAAATGAAATCTGTAACTCCTACAGACCTATATGCATGTTTTTAACCTAGGAATTATAGGGTTTTGCTAAGTCTTGAGAAAACCTACCTTGGTTGATGTTTTGGTTGACAGACGATGAAGATGATGGAGAAAATGAACCACAACCGATACTCTGTTTTTAACAGAGAACTTGGCAGTAGAATAATAACAACAACAGCTTTACGGTAGCTTCAAAGAAGATTGAAAACCACGATAATAGCTTGCTTCCTCTAGCAGAAGAACAGCAACACAGTAGGAAACAGGAAGAAGAATATGATTCTTCCACGTTCTCAGCATGAAGGAGACGGCAAGAGCAGCAACGCAGTAGCCCCTTTTGTCCACAAAAATAGAGAAGCAGAAGATGGCTCTCCCCCTTTTCACCGTATCGGCAACAAGAGGAAGAGGAAGAAGATGAAGAAGGACTTGAGTAGCAGTAGGACGTCCTTGAATAATAGTGTCAACAGGGGGTTCGGTAGAGGGGGTGGTATTTATAGGAGAAGGAATCCTAATGGGTTCGAGGAGTTTGATTAGAACTAGGATTTCCTATGTAGAATCCTGCTTAAACTGAGATACCCACGTATTGATCCCTTTCCTTAATCAATACTTACCCAGATAACATCCTTGTTCGAACCAAACACCAACGGGTTAGTTTGGAAATGACGCCTAAGGTTGGGGTGTTATTTTAAAATGACACCTCTGTACATAGTCTTCAATTTCTTTATATGACGCCTGTCAAGGGGGCGTCAATTATTGAATTAGCGCCTGCTTGAACAGTCTTCAATTAAATGACGACTTGCCAGGAGGCATTATTCATTTTGGCCTATGTTTTAAGTATATATATGAGTTGGCTTTAACATTGGTTCAAGTTTTTAATCCATTTAGGATTTTATTTCTTTTTATTTTATCTGAGTTGCTACACTGCTTCGTCTGTAAAACAAGCTTGTTAGCCCAAGAAAACATGTCCAGATAACAAGGCCTTATGTTTGAACAACTTTAACATTCATTTGGAGTTCATTTAGCTCAGTGTGGGCATTTTGAAGGCTTTAAACATTTGAGCATTTGACATGACGAAAATTGGCCTAAATCATATACAATGCTCGCTCTTGAGCAGTTATGCATTGCACTAGAGGGAAACCAAGTCCGGAGTTTTGTTATCATCAAAATCACCTAGAGAGACTCAACAATCTCACCCTTTTTGATGTTGATAAAACTCTAGATCATTAAGTGCATTTTCATGCCTTTAAACATACTTGAACCTTTATGCATCCTTTACATCAGAGAGTACAACATTTCATCCTTGCAATTTCCCACACGGTTCTTGTACGATGCGGAGTTTACACTCACGCATGGTGTAGGATTTTGGACGGGCGAACCTGTCTTCATCCAACACCATTTTATATACAGAACCAATTGAGGGGCAATAAACAAAACAATCCGCAAGGCAATCCATTCACAATAAACCATCCGTCAAGCCAATACCAAGTCGAGCCATTCATTCATATGTGCCAAATTCACATAAGAGGAAATGAAAGTGAAGAACACACATTTATGTCAAATACCGAGTACATTTCATTCATTCCACGGTCATTACATATTACATTGACACTGGTTGACACAATGTGACTCCTTGACACAAGGACAATCCAAAAGAACTACAAATGCACATGACACTCACAAATGACTCAAATGCCAAATGGCAAACATGCATACAAACACTTACACGCATGCATAATATATATAGAATCCTAGACTAACTACTTCTCCCCCTTTGGCATCACAAAAGAGGGGATGGGAGACAAGAAAAATGGACCAAAAGTGAACCAACGGACCCAAAAATAGGCACTAAAGAGATGAAACAGACCATCCTCAATTGCCATCTGTAGGAGGCGGCTGATAGCCAAGGCGACGTCGGATATCATCAAGAGTGTGATCTTGAAACTGAATGCGGTGCTAAACATTGGCAAGGATGTTCTCATGAGCCCGGCTACGGTGCTGGATGTCTACAAGAGTGCGGTTCATGAGGTGAAATGCTTCTCGTGAGTCTTCATGGCTGGTGGAGAGGGTAGTCATCTGAGTGGACAGGTTGGCCATATTAGTGGACAGGGTATCCAAGACTATGGAGAAAGTGTCCATTTGGCCAGTCATAGTGTGCATGAAGGTGTCCAGTTGGTCAAAAGAGGTGTCAAACCCATTCCCAAGGTTAGAGACTTGCTCCCCAAAGGCATCCATACAAGTTTCCAGTCGAGAAAAATGCCTATCAAAAGTCTCATAATCTACCCAAGAAGGTTGTCCGACACCTTGAGTGGAGGACTCCCCATAATAGAACTGTGGTGGAGGTGGCATGTCCTGATCTGCATATGGAGGAGGAGGTGGCTGCTCCTCGGCCTGAACTGGAGGTGGGGGTGGTGCTTGAGCCTCCTACTGTCCCTCCTCTTCTGCTTCTTCCTCATTTTCTGATTCCTCTCCATAGACTCGCACATCTCTATGTAGCTCTCCATCGGGACCCCAATAATAGCCAAAGTCTGTGAACATCTTGTGTTTGTTATATATATCATTCTGTCGCACTGGAATAGACACTTCATCGACCAAACTGATCCCGGCATAAATGAATACTCTAGTTAGTTGAAATGCGTAAGGCAAAGATCTCCTTCGTTGTGTACGGCATGAGCCAACTAAATCCGTCATAATGCGACCCATGTTTATGGTCACCCCATTCATCACATGATAAAACAGAAACTTGTGCACTTCATTGACCTCATTTCGGCTTCCGGCCTTTGGATAGATGAGTGTAGTAAACATATATATGATGCAAAATACGCTGTAGTGGAGGGAAGTAGTTGGCATTTAGCATGATCAAAAATCATATCTTTGCCCCTAGTAGAAACTCCAAGGGCTCTCTCAAAAAGATCAGGATTTACTTGAATCTCAACTCCTCCAACAATAGTGTATAAATGTTCATTTCTCACGTTCAGGTTCCCATAAAATTGCTGAACAAGGTTGGGATAGTATCGAGTGTACCTTGTGACAAAATCAACCCAACCATTTTGAACCTCAAAAACAGCACCTATATCTGGGAAATTCATCTCACCAAAATCAACCAGACGGGGGTCGAGTATCGGCCGTGGGCACATCGGCGGTGCCCGTGGAGGTGCGGCTACCTGCTATGGTGGAGGAACCGAGTCCTCTCCTCTCCTAGCACTAGATTCCCCCTGGGTAGACCTCCGAGAACTTCTTCTAGGCGCCATCAGATAAGAAATCAAGGTGGAAACCCTTAGATCGCTAACCTCTTCCCTTGGGATGAAGATGGATCGGAAGACACACCAAAGGCTTGTGAAAAGAGCTTCTCCACAACCTGGAACCCAAGGAATGGCTTCAAGGTCGCACAAGCCGCTGCGGAGATTTCATCTCGAAATGATGACGAAGAAGCCAGATCTTGTGCGGATGGGAGAAAGAGGGGTTTCTAGGGTTGGAAATGGCGAGTTTGGGTGTTCTAGGGTTGGGGGGATGCTGTGAGGGTGAATGGGGGTCAAATGAGTGAAAGAATGGAGTGAAGACCCCTTTAAAAGGGGGTTCGGACGCAGGTTTGGCCGAGCCAGTTCACCGGATTTGGTCAACCGAACCTGGGCGTCGGTCGACCGAAACGGTCGGCCTAGCCGTATTTTCATCCTTTTTTTATAACTCCTTCAACCTTGCTTTTCCTTTTTTTTTATAACTCCTTCTCCCCTTTTTGTTTCATTTTTTTATAACTCCTTCAACCTTTCTTTGATAGTAGAAGGGAATTCACTTGAACAAGGAAGTGATGGGGCATTCTGAAATAGCATTGCAGTAGAAGTCCCTCTGACTCTCCCCCTCAGACAGTGCCTCTGATCCTTAGGTCACTAGGTCCACATTTATTTACCAAGGAATATTTGGTCTTAGAAGTTTTTCAAGGAGGGGCTATATACATAAATACAATCAAGCATACAAGGTGGTATCATACAAGAACTAAAACAAAAACACACAGGATATGCATGCCTTTCACCCAATCTACCTTTCATTCTACTGACTTTTATACATATGCAACACTCAACCTAGTGTAGACCTAGGTATGCATGCTCCCACCCTTGCACATGCCGAGTTCGCTTCTTATTTTGCTGAATTATTCCTGGTTTAGGGGTTTTATGAAGATATCAGCTAACTGATTGTGTGTGTCAATGAATTTCAATTCAAAGACCCCTTTTCCTACATGATCTCTCATAAAATTATGTTGAATGTCAATGTGCTTTGTCCTAGAATATTGTACAGGATTTTTTGACAAGTTAATTGCAGTAGTATTATCACACAAAATTGGAACACATTTCATTTCAACATTCAAATCAAGCAATTGATTTTTGATCCATAGTACTTGGACTCCACAACTTCCAGCGGCTACATACTCAGCCTCGGCCGTTGAGAGAGCTACTGAATTTTGTTTCTTGGATGCCCATGAAACTAGGCACCCACCAAGAAACTGACAATACCCACTAATACTTTTACGATCAACAATACATCCAGCATAATCCGCATCGGTGTATGCAATCAAATCAAATGAGCTACTGATGGGTAACCACAAGCCAAAGTCTATTGTGCCAATCAAATATCGAAAAATCTGTTTAATAGCCAATAAGTGAGATTCTTTAGGACTTGACAGAAAATGAGCACATAGACATACACTGTACTGAATGTCAGGACGACATGCTGTTAGGTATAGTAGTGATCCGATCATACCTCAAAACAGTGTAGGATCTATTGTTTTACCCTTTTCATCTTTGTCTAACTTCGTGGTTATGGCCATCGGAGTTGACATGGGTTTTACTTCTGCCATCCCGTATTTCTTTAACAGCTCCAAGGTGTATTTGGCTTGATTTAGAAAAATGCCTTCAGACGTTTGCTTCACCTATAATCCAAGAAAAAATGTAATTTCCCCATTAGACTCATTTCAAATTCGCCCTGCATTATCTTTGCAAAATCATCACATAAGACGTTATTAGTAGCTCCAAAAATTATATCAGCAACATACACTTGAACTACTAATATGTCTTTACCTAATTTTCTCATGAAGAGTGTTTGGTCAACCTTACCTCTTTTGAACCCATTTTCAATTAGGAATGAAGTGAGCCTTTCATACCATGCCCTTGGTGCTTGCTTCAGTCTGTACAAGGCCTTGTGCAGCTTGTACACATGTTGTGGATGTTTTGGGTCTTCAAAACTTGGAGGTTGTTCTACAAAAACATCTTCTTTGATGTACCCATTAAGAAAAGTAGATTTAACATCTATTGAAATAATTTGAAATTCAGTGAGCAAGCATAGGAAAGGAGAATCCGAACTACTTCTAATCTAGCAACCAGTGCAAATGACTCACCAAAATCAATGCCCATCTCCTGGCTATACCCTTTGGCTACGAGCCGGGCCTTGTTCCTAACAACCAATCCCGTGTCATTTAGTTTATTTCTGAAAATCCAACGGGTTCCAATGACAAGATGATTTTTAGGACGCGGCACAAGAGTCCACACCTCGTTTCTTTTGAATTGGTGTAACTATTCATGCATAGTCTGGATCTAGGATTCATTTTGAAGAGCTTCATAGACATCCTTAGGCTCTTCTTGAGAAATAAAGGCCATCAAATCCTCTTCTTCTACTTACCTTAGTGAAGATCTAGTTCTTACCCCATCTTCAGGATTACCGATAATATTTTCGGTGGGGTGATCTTTCAAGATCGTTGAAGCTCTTGGCAAGTCGGGGTGCTACACTTGTTGTTCTTGAAGTGTTTCAAGTGACGGATCTTCATTATCTTCATCTTTGCTAGAGGTTTCTTCCGTTGGTTCATCCTTAGCCTTAGATGATCCAGCATCACTTCGATTTTTAGAAGCTTCATCTGCATCCACAATTAGAGTGAGTTGATTTGTCAGTTTTGAATCAGATTCATCAAAGATAACATGAGGACTTTCTTCTACAACTAAAGTCCTCTTATTAAATACTCTAAAAGCTCTAGAATTTAATGCATAACCTAGGAAGATTCCTTTGTCACTCTTTTCATCAAACTTACCTAGGATAGTCTTACCATTGTTCAGGATGAAGCAAGGGCAACCAAAAGGTTTGAAGTAGGAGATATTTGGTTTCTTACCCTTGTAGACCTCGTATGGGGTTTTCTTCAAAATAGGCCTTACAATTGCCCTATTGATGATGTAGCATGCTGTACTTACAGCCTCAGCCCAGAAGTATTTTGGTAGGGAGTTTTCACTTAACATGGTCCGTGCCATGTCTATCAAGGTCTTGTTTTTCCTCTCCACTACTCCATTTTGTTGAGGCGTCCTTGGTGATGAGAAGTTGTGTGTGCATCCCTGCTCCTTGCAGAACCTGCTGAAATCATGGTTTTCAAACTCACCACCATGATCACTTTGAATTGTGGTGATAAGATAGCCTTTATCATTCTGGATTTTCCTGCCAAATACTTGAAACTCCATCAAGACATCATTTTTATTGGCTAGAAGTAGTACCCACGTAAATCTGGAGTAATCATCAACAATCACAAATCCATAAGATTTCCCTCCTAGGCTGGATGTCCTAGTCGGGCTAAAAAGATCAAGACGCAGCAGTTCTAAGGGCCGAAAGGTAGAAACAATATTCTTATTTTTGAAGGAAATGTGTGTTTGCTTGCCTTTTGTGCAAGCCTCACAGATTTTGTCACTTTCAAATTTTAATTTTGGCAATCCATTCACCAAATCATGTGTAGACAATTTGGAGATTACTCCAAAACTATCATGACCTAGTCTTCGGTGCCATAGCCATGCATTTTCATGGTTGTTAGCTACCAAACACACATCATCGCATGAAACATCGTCAAGATCAATGGTGTATACATTATTGTTCCTTTTTCCAATGAATTTTATTTCATTTGTGATTTTATTTATGACAAGGCAGTGAGTTTCATCAAAAATAATCTTAAAGCCCATGTCACTGTTGGCACCGACTTATTTTTTTGAATTAATCGAGGATTAAGCATAAGGAAATACTATCTAAATAGAGCAAAATGGCACATCACCAAAGTTGCTCTACCAGTCGAGTTGAGCTCGAAAATCGAGACACTTCGCCGGGTCAAGCGGCGCAACATAACAACTGAGGATCGACCCCGAGCAAACGGCACTATGCCAGCCAGTTTCCCAACAACCGAGTTAGTTTTGGGATTTAGGGCAACCTGCCGTACCTTACGGCACTCTGTGAAGATTCGGGGATAATCCCCGGACACCCTGCATACGGTATCACACCGCCGACGCTTCAACAACTGGGTTAACTCGGGACTCAGAACAGCCTGTCACATCATACGATTTGATGGGGACATCAGAGCAAGACCACTAACTTTTTTTTTTGCATTTGAGTCCTTTTATTTGTATTTATATCCTTAGGAAAACATGTATGCAATTGTAAGGCTTTATAAGCCAATGTGTCATTCCCTAAGGATCTTTGAGTTTTTGTGCAAAAGTCTAGTAGGACCAGCAAGGGGCCCCCATCTTCTTTCCTATTGGTCCACCTAAGTCTTAGGGCCCATGTGGGGCCAGTCAAAGGTCCAAGGTGGGCTTCTAGATGGCTTGACCATTCAAGGGGACAATTGGATTAAAAAGTCCAATATTCCAACCCTTAAAGTCCAAGATGCTTCCCCCTTATAATATAGTTTATCCCATGTTGTATTTTTTATTTAATTTGGTCATTTGACCACATGGGGAAGAAAATCCCCTCTCTCCCATGAAATTCCCAGCCCCCCACCCCTTGCCATTCTCTATATAAGCTTATGTATAGTGTCATTAGAGATATTAATGAAGAGAAAAAATTGTGAAATTTGGTTAGAGCCAAAGAAGGGTGTGCCCTCCTCCTCTCTCCCTCCCCCTCTTGCAGATGGATTTCTGCTAAATCTTGGGTGTGATGCCCTTCTATCTACTCCTTAGCCCCTCTGAATTCTATTTCTGCCGCCGTCGCCGCCACCATCGCACCGCCGTCGCGCCACCGCCACCATCGCCGGATTCTATCTACATCAGGACAGAAGCTCATCTCCAGATTTTTATCTCTGGTTCTTGTTGTCTTATCAAGCCCAAACTTTTAGGGTTTGTTCTACGTGTCTCCCTTAGTCTCCAGTTTAAATTTTGTGTCATTTGGACGTCGTTTAGTATTTTTCCCACATTTCTTGTTCATTCCCTTGAAATCTGCCATTCTACAGATCCATGGGATAGAGTCATCTGTTAGTATTTTTCGTACCCCCTTAACAATTTCCAGAAAATCCACAAAATTATCCGTTGTTCCTCACATATACCCCCTTCCACCATAATTTTCGTGGAGTCTAGAAAAATCATTTAGTCCTTGGTCAAAGGTCAGTTTCAGGCAGATCCATTACTGTCCTGAGTGTCAGTAACCTGATCCACAGGAAAACCCGTAGTTTATAGAGCCTCCCATTTCTCATTCCCTGGTTGGATCGACTTACACAATTTATATGTTGTATATCTGGGAATCCTCTTTCCAACCCCACCAGTCTTGCCGCAATCTGATTCCGGATCTGAGAGAACTAATGTTTGCCGTCGAGGCGCGCAAATCTATTCCCTGTGCAGATCAGAAAATTCAGTCCGAGAATAATTCGTACAAAATTGTCAAAAGTCAACTTCTGGAACCGCCACTTCAGGGAGTCGATCAGGGACATCCTGCCATTGTCCCAACCAAACGGCGCCTTCAGAATACCTCAGGAGGGCGTAGTTCCTTTGGAATCCGTGCCTTGCTATCCAGCGAGTCAGAACCGAGTCGACGCAGTACCGAGTCGGCGCAGGACCGAGTCAGACCAGCATGCCGAGTTCATGCCGAACGCACCTCCAGATTGCTGCCCGTCAACCCAGGGTCGGTGCTCCCAGGCCCCACTTGTAGCCCTTTATCTCCCTGCGTGGAGTGGGCAATAGATTTTACTGTTGTAATTAACTTTTACCGTTGTTACCGGGAGTTACCGTACTTGGCCGAGAACGTCTTCCCCACGCCCGGAGCGTGGAGGTACACTCGCCACCCTCCTCGTAGGCATTGCTTTACTCATATATTTTTGTATATGCCGATGCATGAGTGATAGATTATCTATCTTGTTATTATTTTATCACCGCTACGAGAGCGAGAGTGAGTGACCGTCCCGTGACTCGACCCAAGTTAACACGGAAAGGCCGATATCCGAGACTCACTGCCGATTTCTCAACCGCGCACGGTCCCACGTCTTCCATCGCATAGGGACGATCACGAGCTAGAGTCCCAGGTCGCGTGTCCGTCCCGCATCAATTTGGTATCAGAGCGCCAGTTGAGTCTAGGGTAGTCTTTGTGTCTAAAACAAAAAAAAGAGTCGTTTAAGTCGGTCTAAGTGTCACATTTGCATACCATTAATCGGTATATCAAAAGGTGTTATCCGAACGTTAGGCTACGCCTATCGGGAAGGCCGCACACTTGCGCGAGTGATCTTCGGATCGATTAACTCCGCCACGTACTGAGTCTTGGTTATGTCTAGGTGTGTAGTCGAGTCTCATTTCAACTTTGCATTTGCATCGCATTCTAAATCGTGTCTAGGTGCTTGCATTAGTTGGCATAACATTTTGCTTATAAAATAAAAAAAAGAAAATGGCCTTGCATGTCCATTCCTAGGGATCCATTCCCACCTTTTTGGCAACTATGGCCAACAAATGCCGACCCATCCAAGGTGATCGGTCCGTGTCCGAGTACATTCGGGACTATGATAAGTACTGGGTGGAATATGGAGTTGGAGAGGAGAGCACCATGATTGCCTTTCAGTTCCGGAGAGGTTTGCGGCTTCACTTCCAAATTGAATGTCTTATCCGCGACGCATTCTCTCTAGCGCAGTCCTATAAGGTCGCTCTAGAAGTCAAACCACTTGAGTCCCGGTTTTCTCAGTTTAAAGGTGCCCTTCGGCAAGCATCTACCTCCCAGTCGAGTCCCGATCCGGTCGGACCGCCTACACCACAGCCTTCCCCACCTTAGTCGGGGAACCCCTTCCCTAGAGCTCCATTGCCATCTACTTCCGATCTTTATTCGGAACCATCTCATTTGGAGCCACTTCATCCCGAGCCACCCGTGTTTCTAACAGGTACGCTTTTCATAGTCGAGCCGCTTCTTAGTTGGCTCAAGGATGGCTTGGTCCCACCTCCGTATCCACCCATGGACCCCACCTTACCGCTAGTGCCCGTCAACTCCTTCCACACTACATTCCGGTCTAGTTATCATGTTGATACATTGGATGACCTTATTGTGGGATTAGACTCGCAATAGAAGATGACACACTCATTGGCCCGAGGCTTCGACCAACCCATTAGTCTTAGCTTCACCTATCCGGCCTTAGGGTCCATTACCTCCGTGTGCACCGTGGGTAGTGTCACCACGAAGATTCTCTTATTCCTCCCCATGTGGGCCGAACTCGACTTCATACCCTTTTATCCGAGGGAGGAACCATACTTCCTACCTATGATCACTGTCCCACCCGCCACAATTCATGAAGGTGACCATCTACACCTTCAAGACTTCCATACATGGGACCATGACTTGTGGGAACCCACCACAAGGGGTCATACCTTCTTTGATCCCTTTGACCCATTCCCTAGTGGGCCCCTTGACCCACCATATATACTTCATTTCTTCGAGGGAGTCCACTACCACACCCCTACCCTACAGGCCGGGTCATCTATACCCACCAAGCCCAATCTCGATACACCCACACCCGGCTCGTCCACACCCGGCTCTCCTAGCCCTCTCAAGTCTCCCAAATCCGAAGGGCCGTTCATGCATGACTGGGTCATACTTGGGCATCTAGGTGTTCCCCATTACACCAACCACCAATTACGTCAAATGCATGCATGGCACATATTCGGGTGTCCTGGTCCACCGTCGCCTATGCGTAGGTCGGACTAACATTAGGTTTGTTTAGGGTCTTTTTGAGTCTTTGTTTCATCTGTCTGCCATGTGTCTGTGCATACATCGAGTCGAGTTAGTCTTTTGCACGCTCGCGATGTTAGTCCCTTTCGAGTGTGAGACTTGTAGGACTTTGGGTTCAGTTCTACTTCACATATCGGATCTAGTCACATAAGGGACCTAGTGGTGATTCCCAGTGAGTCTTCAAGCCGCCTTCCCTCCTTTGCGAGTGACCCCACCCCAGAGTGTCCACCTTTAGCCTCAGTCCCACAGCAGTGTGAGCATATCGAATCTATACGGGATGAGCATGTGTCGATTACTTGGAGTGGAGCATACTCCGCGCTTCCAGGTTCGGTGACGCATCCGCCGGAGCTACTCGAGCAGCCGCACCCCTTACTCGATGGGGTCTAGTTCTTCCCACCCAGGGAGAATTGATGGGGACATCAGAGCAAGACCACTAACTTTTTATTTTGCATTTGAGTCCTTTTATTTACATTTATATCTTTGGGAAAATATGTATGCAATTGTAAGGCTTTATAAGTCAATATGTCATTCCCTAAGGATCTTTGGGTTTTTGTGCAAAAGTCTAGTAGGACCAGCAAGGGGCCCCCATCTCCTTTCCTATTGGTCCACCTAAGCCTTAGGGCCCATGTGAGGCCAGTCAAAGGTCCAAGGTGGGCTTCTAGATGGCTTGACCATTCAAGGAGATAATTGGATTAAAAAGTCCAATATTCCAACCCTTATAGTCCAAGATGCTTCCCCCTTATAATATAGTTTATCCCATGTTGTATTTTTTATTTAATTTGGTCATTTGACCACATGGGGAAGAAAATCCCCTCTCTCCCACGAAATTCCCAACCCCCCACCCCTTGCCATTCTCTATATAAGCCTATGTATAGTGTCATTAGAGATATTAATGAAGAGAAAAAATTGTGAAATTTGGTTGGAGCCAAAGAAGGGTGTGCCCTCCTCCTCTCTCCCTGCCCCTCTTGCAGATGGATTTCTGCTAAATCTTGGGTGTGATGCCCTTCTATCTTCTCCTTAGCCCCTCTGAATTCTATTTCTGCCGCCGCCATCGCACCGCCATCGCGCCACTGCCACCATCGCCGGATTCTATCTACATCAGGATAGAAGCTCATCTCCAGATTTTTATCTCTGGTTCTTGTTGTCTGATCAAGCCCAAACTTTTAGGATTTGTTCTACGTGTCTCCCTTAGTCTCCAATTTAAATTTTTTGGATGTCGTTTAGTATTTTTCCCACATTTCTTGTTCTTTCCCTTGAAATCTGCCATTCTGCAGATCAACGAGATAGAGTAATCTGTTAGTATTTTTAGCACCCCCTTAACAATTTCCAAAAAATCCACAAAACTTATCCAGTGTTCCTCACATATACCCCCTTCCACCATAATTTTCGTGGAGTCTATAAAAATCATTTAGTCCTTGGTCAAAGGTCAGTTTTAGGCAGATCCCTTGCTGTCCTGAGTGTCAGTAACCTGATACACAGGAAAACCCATAGTTTGCAGAGCCTCCCATTTCTCATTCCCTGGTTGGATCGACCTACAAAATTTATATGTTGTATATCTGGGAGTCCTCTTTCCAACCCCACCAGTCTTGCCTCGATCTGATTCCGGATTTGAGAGAACTAGTTTTTGCTGCCGAGACACACAAATCTATTCCCTGTGCAGATCAGAAAATTTAGTCCGGGAATAATTCGTGCAAAATTATCAAAAGTCAACTTCTGGAACCGCCACTTCAGGGAGTCGATCAGGGACATCCCGCCATCGTCCCAGCCAAGCGGTACCTTCAGAAGACCTCAGGAGGACGTCGTTCCTTTGGAATCCGCACCTTGCTATCCAGCGAGTCAGAACCGAGTCGGCACAGTACCGAGTCGGCGCAGGACCGAGTCGGACCAGCAGGCCGAGTTCATGCCGAACGCACCTCTAGATTGCTGCCCGTCAACCCAGGGTCGGTCCTCCCGAGCCCCACTTGTAGCCCTTTACCTCCCTGCGTAGAGTGGGCAATAGATTTTACTGTTGTAATTAGCTTTTACCGTTGTTACCGGGAGTTACCGTACTTGACCAAGAACGTCTTCTCCACGCCTGGAGCGTGGAGGTACACTTGCCACCCTCCTCGTAGGCATTGCTTTACTCGTATATTTTTGTATATGCCGCTGCATGAGTGATAGATTATCTAGCTTGTTATCATTTTATCACCGCTGTGAGAGCGAGAGTGAGTGACCATCCCGTGACTCGACCCGAGTTAACATGGAAAGGTCAATACCTGAGACTCACTGCCAGTTTCTCAACCGTGCACTGTCCCACGTCTTCCCTCGCATAGGGACGATCGCGAGCTAGAGTCCCAGGTCGCGTGTCCGTCCCGCATCATGATTCTTCGCCAAGGAGCGAGGGTCACCCCGACCCCTAGACAAACGGCATCGTCATGTCGACGCCCCAGTCACCGGGCCCAACCAAGGGTCCTAACCAACTAGCCGTGACCCATGGCAACATGAACAATTGATCGGGCCCACCCCCGATCACTAAGTCTGCGGGTTTACCTGCGTTCAACACAGCTACCCGAGCCGACCAGGGGGCGCCCTGATTACAAGCCACGCCATGTGGCACCCAGCAACGAGGCGGGGGTCTACCCTCGAGTCGCCTCCCTCCAGCCCTCTGAAGTCAAAGGAAGACCCATCTAGGCCAACCACAAGCTTCAGGAGCTCACAACACCCGTATACGGCCCACGCACGCGTGTCAGGAATTTCCCCGAGCACCTGGTGGGCGCATATGCTCCTGCCACTCTACAGCAAGCCGGAGCCCAACTCAAGACTCCCAGCGACCCATCGCGTCATGCACCACCATCGTATGCCCTCGCATACGGATCGACCTTGCGGGGTCTCCGGGGGCGGAGCCCACAGAAGAAAATTCCTATTTATAACAGGGGCATTGATGTCTTTCGGTACTCTGACTTATGGCAGTCAAACCCCAGTCAAACCCATAGTCAAACCCCCGGTCAAACCCGGGTAAACCCCCCAGTCAAACCTGCGTAGACCGCCCCCCTCTCTCCCTCTCCAGTTCGCCTAAACCCCCATAAAACAAAAAAAAAACTTTTTAAATCAAAAAAGTCCCCAGCCCATGCCCAGTCCGCCTAAACCCTTGGGTTTAGGCGGACCAGCCCAGCCCCTTGGGCTGGTCCGCCTAAACCCATCCCAAATAAAAAAAAGATTTTTTAATGAAAACAACCCTTCGTGAGGGGTTTAGGCGGACCAGACCAGCCCCTTGGGCTGGTCTGCCGAAACCCCCTTGGGGGAGGGGTTTAGGCAGACTAGACCAGCCCCTTAGGCTGGTCCGCCTAAACCCTCCCTCCCCCACTCCATAAACAAAAAACAAGTATTTTTTAGGGTTTACCAAGACCAAGTTGGGCCCCCAACTTGGTCCGCCTAAACCCTTCCCTAACCCTTCACATTCCCTATAAAAGCCCCCTTAGGGAGCTCAAGGGAGATAGAATGGAATGCATGCAACAACCTATGACCTAACCGCTGCACCCTCGGAGTTCCTCCGCTGGCACCCAACGAGGGTCGTATGCAGAACGTGAAGAACTAACTGCGTGCGTGGTTGGCTTGTTGATCGGCTTGTACACACCGAGGGTATGTCACACGTACTCCCCTCACGTGGCGTCTAGACATCGTACACATGTCCACTCCCGTTGCACCTAAGGCGTTATGACAACGGTAAACGCACCTGTATTCTGGGTCCGCCCACGTATGAGAACCCACGGTTGCTACGCATACGCCATGATGCCGCACCTACTTTCGACACAGAACCGCGTGCCTACTGCTCGTCCCGAGATGGCCGCCGACCACTTTGTCTGATGACTCGAGTTAGCTGGACCATGGCCCGGGAGTAATATTCCCGGGGCCGACCTCGACTCCCCAGCATGACGACACTCGCCTTCCGAGGCCCGGACCTGACTGCTTACCTTGAGCGGCGTCTGACCTCTGTCAAGCGCCAGCCCACGACCGCCCCTGCCATCTAGGTAGTCGGGCTTGTCTCGATCTCCTCATGGAGAGCCTCTGTAAAACACGCGGATATCTTCCTTATTACGCATTGACCCGGGGACCGACCTGCGCGTCGGAATTGTCCCGTGGCTTACGCCGGTTGTACTTTGGCCTCCTTGGCCCATTTGTAAAGCCCACGTGGCTCTCATACAACATGAAACCAGTTGAGCACATGTACATGTACTCAGGTCTCAACCTCTTCATGGCGCCCGCCTCCTTCAGTCACAACGATGCCTCTGGCACCCGACTGCCAGTCACACTGGGCCCCGAGCACGACCATTGAGGTCTCCTGGCGCCCACCTCCTTCAGTCACAACGGTGTCCCCGGCACCCGACTACCAGCTACTCCAGTCACATCGGGGCCCGCGGTGCCCAACCATTCAACAACCTCAGTCACAATGGTGCCCCCGGAACCTGACTGCCAGCTACTCCTGTCACATCAGGGCCTGCGGCGCCCGACCATTCAACAACCTCTATCACAACGGTGCCCCCGGCACCCGCCTGCCAGCAACTCAAGTCACATCGGGGCCCACGACACCTGATCACTCAACAACTCCAGTCACAATGGCGCCCCCGGCACCCGACTGCCAGCTATTCCAGTCACATCGGGGCCCGCGGCACCCGATCACTCAACAACTCCAGTCACAACGGTATCCCCGGCACCTGACTGCCAGCTACTCCAGTCACATCGGGGCCTGCGACACCCAATCACTCAACAACCCCAGTCACAACGGTGCCCCCGACACTCGACTGCCAGCTACTCCAGTCACATCGGGGCTCGCGGCACCCGACCACTCAACTTCCCCAGCACAATGGTGCCTACGGCACCCCTACTGCCTCGACCTCGACACTGTCTCATGTCAGGAATACATTGTGACACCCCTCGGGCGCCATCCTGCTGAGTCACAGGTCCTCTGACGGACACTATGTACAGATACGGAACTACCCACACAATAATGCAATGACCTGGGGACCGTCATGAACGTCGAAATTGTCTCGAGGCTTGCAAGCAATTGTAATCGGGCTCTCATGCCCTCATATAAATGCCTTTCATGGCATATAAGTCATGTAATCCAGTCAGGGAGCGGATCCCCCTCCTCGCCGGAACCAGTCTCTCTGCCCCCAGTTATCCTTGTTGTGTTGCTATTGCCCTGTCGCTGTTGCACGGACTAAGCCCTCCCGACGTCGCGTCTCCCAGGGTCCCTGACTCTCTCTTTGACAGTAGAAATAAAGGTATTCAGATTCAATCCGATGTAAAATAAACACTGGTTGCTTACGACCGGTGGGGAAAGACGTGCAGTACACAAATCCCCAAAATCACCTACGCACTCGCACCCATGGAACCCCTTCTATCCACGTGTCGCCTGATCTCTCGAGCCACGTGCCACGTCCTGGCGATGCTTCCCTGGTCAATCCTTGGTTCCATAGGTGATTGTCGAGAAATCGACTGGCACGCCCACATTCCACCCTACCATCCCTATCCCACTCTCCCAGAATGATTAACCATACGCCATCCCTTCCAGCGTGTTCATATCGTTCTCTCCGCCTTCTTCTCAATACCCCCGAAATCCCCGCGTGCCCAGTCAACCTATCTCGGCCTTCCGTAAAAAGGCAAGTGTGCACCCCCGCCACGAGGAAGAAACACAAGTGACTCTCTGTGCGCGTATAACAGTCACACAATTGGCTTATGCTCAGTAAGCTATGATTCAAACCCTTCACCAAAAGAACATTCTCAATTAAAGTTTCAGAATTCTTACCTATGTTGCCGATCCCGATGATTTTTCCTTTATCCTTTCCTCCAAAGGCAACGGAGCCTCCTTCCTTGTCCTGCAATGTAGACAACACCTTCGTGTTCCCTGTCATATGCCTTGAGCAGCCGCTGTCCAAATACCACTTGCTCCCCCTAGCTTCAAGACATATCTACAAGATACAAAGTTCTCATCCAATTGATTTTGATACCCAAACTAATTTAGGTCCATGAGAGTTGGTCCAATTTTGCACATATCTCTTTTTGATCCAAACAGCATGATTTCTTTGAGTATCTTGTTTGAACCAGCAATTTTCTATAACATGACCAAATCTACCATAGTGAAAGCTAATAAGATTTGAAAACCTTCTTTGGAATTTGCGTGGTTTAGATTAGACATGTTTTGGCTTGGTGTGTGAGCAAGATGCACAATTATTTTCTTTTTCATGAACATATGATGTTGTAATTTTGTGCTCAAAGGATTTGTTGTTTTAGGGAATGTACCCTAAACCTTCTTTCTGGAAGTTAACTTTAACTCCCAACATGTTATCTAGATTTTTTTGCCTTTAACAAACCTAGAGAGGGTGAACTACAAGTCAGTCACTTCTTTGTTCAAGCTCAGATTTTTATTTTCAAGTTCTGAAATTAAAGATGTCAGAACTTCTTTTTCATTTTTCAATTTTTTAGAAATTTTTTCTACTTCAAAAATTTTACATGATAACTCCTCTTTGACTTTTTCAATATCTGAACTTGTTTGTAACAAGATTTCTTTTTCATCGGCTAGTTTAAACCATTCATGTTCAAGTTTTTCAAACGTGATAGAAGAACCTTCATGTGGGAGATCTTCGATCTTTTTCTTGAGGGATTTGTTTTCAGATATGATTTTTATGTATTTTGTAAACAACTTTTCATACTCTAATTCCCATTGTTCATTTGAAATAAAGTCAGGATCAAAGGTTACCTTAGTTGAATTGTCTTCATGTGCCATGAGGCACAGGCTTTCCACGAGCTCTTGCAGCTCCTCTTCGGACTGTTTGTCCTCTTCGTCACTCCATGTGGCGACCATGGCTTTGGGCTTCCTGAACTTCTCCTTCTTGAATTTTCTTTTCAAGTATGGGCACTCTCCTCTCATGTGCCCGGGCTTCTTACATTCATAGCAAATAACGTTGTTGGGCTTGCTCGGCTCGCCCTTGGTTTGAGCTGGCTTTTTTTGCCCCTTTCTGAAATTTTCTTGAAAATGTTTCTTCCTTCTTAAAAATTTCTTTACTTGGCGAGTCCACATGGCCAAGTCTTCTACCTAGTCACTTCCTTTGGAGGACTCCTCTTCTTGGGAATCATCATCATGTTGGTTGGCTTTCACGGCCACCGTTTTCTTCTTCTTGGACTCTTCATCGATAGTTCTTTTGATGTTTATTTCATATTTTTTTGGTAAGTAATAATGTATGTATTAAATGAAGAGGGGCTGTACATCAAAGTCTGAAAATAGAACTAACATACTCAGGGCCACACAAGCTGTGGTCTCAGAGCTAACTCAGAAATAAGAATAGTGCCACACATGTTGTGGACTCAAAGGTAACTAAGAAATAGGAATGACTCTAATGAAAATAGTTTTCTCTCTTGTAGTCAGTCTTTTGTGACCCTGTGCCTCCATGACTCCTCTAGCATCATGTAGGATGTCAATTAAGAAGTTAGATTTCAAAGTGGAAGTGCCTTCAAAGATTCTTTTGTAGCGCTCCCTCCATATTCTCCAAATAGTAATGCGAAACAGAATTCTAGCAAAGCTAACCAATTGACCTATTTTCGGGAACTCAGATTGTAGTTGCTGCAGCTCATGGATCAAACCAATCTTCGGTTGCCTGGAAAGGTCAAAACGAGTCAACATTTGTTTCCAAACCCAACTTGAGAATGCACATTCAAAGAAAATATGATCTTGTGAGTCTATTCCCTTCATGAATAAAACACACATGCGTGTTAGATAAAACCCCTTTTTTTCTGATTCTCAGCCGTTGGTAGTTTATTCAATGCAGCCTGCCAAGTGCAATGAGATGCAATTTGTGCAGTTGGGTTCTTCCAGACCCATTCATAGTAGTCAAAAGCTTGACCTTTTTGTCGAATATCTTGCCAAATAGTGTTTGTTTTTATGGTTCCCACATGATTATGCCAGCTAATAGTGTCTGAACTTCCATTGAGAATATGGACTTCCTCTATTAACTGCCACAGTTATGCCATTTCTACTGACAGGGGAGTGGGAAGTTGCCATTGCCCTTCTGAAATGAGTATACTCACCCTTGCATTTTTATCAAGCAAAAAATCATGCCTTATATGGTCTCCATATAGTTGATTAATGCTATATCCATTGATCCATAGGTCAGACCAAAGATTGGTATCTTACCCATTGCAGATTGAGTAATTGATGTGGCTTTGGATTAATGTTCTGGCTTACAGAACACTTTTCCAGGCTGAAGAAAAATGAGACTGAATTTTGAAGTCTCATATGTTTTTGACTGATAAGTACTTCCTCTTAATCCATTTAGTCCATAAAGACTTTTTATCTTACAGAATGTCCCACAGCAGCTTACCTCCACATGCCTGGTTCCATTCTTTCAGACATTTTAAACCCAGGCCACCTTCTATTTTTGGTTTACAGATTTGGTTCCAAGAAACCATATGATTGGCTGTTTTAGATGAGTGACCACTCCAGTAAAAATTCCTCAGAATCCTTTCAATTTCTCGAATTAGTCCTATAGGGAGATGGAATGCAGTTGTCCAGTAAATTGAAAAGGATGAGAGGACAGACCTTATTAGTTCCAGTCTGCCAGACCTGGATAGCAACCTATTTGTCCATGCATCCACCTTCTTTTTGATCTTCTCCGCAATAGGGTAGTAGTTGGACTTTTTGATAGATTTAGAGAGTAAAGGGAGTCCAAGATAAGGCACTGGAAGTTCACCTATTTTAACACCAATCTGGTTTGAAACACTGAGTTGATCCTGCATTGCACCTCCAAGGTATACTTTACTCTTCTCTGAATTAAGCTTTAGACTAGACATAGCAGCAAATCTTCGAAGCAAGGGGCCCACATGACTAATAGAAATTGGATCAGCATTCACAAATAGAATTAAATCATCTGCAAAAGTGATGTGTGATATCTTCAAGGGACCAGCTGAAGGGCATTCAATATTACCACTTTGCACTTCTTTATTTATGAGGGATGTGAATCCTTCCATGACAATTGTGAAGAGGTATGGGGACAAAGGGTCTCCCTGTCTGAGGCCATTGAGACTTTTGAAAAATCCCTGCGGCGTGCCATTAACCAGAACAGAGAAACTAGAGCTCTCTATGCAGATTGAGATCCAATTAATAAATGTGTATGGGAATCCCATTTGATATATGAGGAAGTATAGATAGCCCCTATTTACAGAATCAAAAGCTTTTTTGAGATCTGCCTTCAAGCATATAAGTTTACCTTTAGACTTTGAATGCATGTTCTAGATAATGTCATTGGCCAATAACACATTATGGTGAATACTTCTCCCCTTGATGAATGCAGTCTGATTTTCACTAATAAGGTGTGGTAGGACTTTTTGCAATCTATTTGCTAGCACCTTCGATATTATTTTGTAAAAGAAGTTACACAGTGAAATGGGCCTATATTGATCAAATGAATCTGCCCCTTCCTATTTTGGAATCAAAGAAATGAAGGTGCAATTCCACTGCTTGAGCATATGATTTGTGGAGAAGAATTCCTTGACTGCTGAAATAACATCATTTCCAGTTATAGACCAAGTGGCTTGATAGAATTCTGTTGGAAATCCATCTGGACTTGGACTTTTATTTTTTGGGGCTTGAAAGACAGCATGTTTAATCTCCTCATCTCAAATTAGAGAACAAAGCACATTTGATTCTTCCTCAGAAAGTTTATCAATTGGAGTGAAAACCTTGTCCCCTGAGCATGGCGGCTAGTTGAGAAGGTCTTTGAAATACTGAACATCATATTCATTGATCTCTTGTGAATCAGTGGAATAGCTTCCATCTTGGAGTTTACACTTCCTGATGCTATTGATTGCCCTTCTGCTCTTAAAAGCTCCATAGAAGTATTTTGAGTTTGTGTTTCCAAGTGCCAGCCAATTTTTATTTCATAGGTCATGAGTGACCCTATGAGCTCGTCCAAAGAGAGTATGGATATGTTTTTGGAATCTTCAATGACTGTCACTTTTGTGTGTCAAGCCAGTGGAAGGGATCTTAACACCTTCCTCACAAGTTCAGAGTTGGTGTATTCCTTCCCAAGACTCTTGAGATAGTTGGTGATTTCTATTAATCTTGTGAACATATCAGAAATTGTCTCTTCAGACTTCATCTTAAACAACTCATAATCTCTAAGCAACAAGTTAGCCTTGGTCTCCTTGACCTCGGAGGTTCCTTCATAAATGAGCCATAATTTATCCCACATTTCTTTTGCAGAGCTACACATGGAAACACGAGAAAACTCATTAGGGTGAATGGCACATTACATGATGTTCAAAGCATTAAAATTTACTGTGGATTTTTTAATGTCCACATGGGTCCACTCGTCTTCATCATTGGGAAGATCATAAGGACCCTTGTCCACAACCATCCAAATCCCGTATTCTTGGGCCCTATGGAAAACATGCATTATGTTTTTCTAGTATAAATAATTTGAGCCATCAAAGTATAGAGGACGGTGGATGGAGTGACCCTCAGGCATCATCCCCTTGTTGGCCATTGATCTGGATCTCTCTCTAGATCGTTAGATCTATTAAGAAAAGAGCCTTAGCTCTGATACCAATTGAAGTCCCGCGATCAATGACACCCAAGAGGGGGGGTGAATTGGGTGATTACAAATTTTAAGAAACTTTTGCCGATTTAAACAGATATGATGAAACAACCCTTTAGAAACTTTAGATCTGTTGTATTATCAATTAGATCTATCAAAACCTATCACGCACAGTAGATCCTTGGTACTATGGCGGAGGTGTAAATCCGAAGATACTGCTTGTTGATCGTTTGTTTGCCTATCTTTGATCTTACTTTTGAGGTCTGCTAAGTAATATGGCAAGATGACAAACAAGCAATCAAAGATCTGCTCAAACCTATGAACATGTGAACATGAACCTAGGCAATCATAGCTAGCTCTAGCATGGGCATGCTATCTCAATCAAATTACGCTAAGGAAAAGGAAAAACACACGCCGGGGCGTGGAGCAAGGAGTAAATAAAAACACACCACTAGGGGTGGAACAAGCAAGGAAATAAAGATGTGATGAAGGAAATAGCTATTGCCCAGCACTAAGGAAAGATGTGATCGCCACCAAAGTAAACACAAGTCAAAGACTCGAATATACCTTGGAAATAGGAGGATGAAGCACCCGCCCACGGGAGAGAAAACCAAAGAAAGCCTGCAGATCAGCTTGAAAGTGACGGCCAGAGACCCGTGCGTCGCTTATAAGTAACGGTCCCACCCTAGACCGCCAGAAGAGAGTGACGCTCCTAAACCAGACCGTCAGACAACCTGCAGTAGTAAAGCTTGAATTCTTTTAACTCCAACTCTTCCAGCCGGCTAGAAGACTTGGGCCTCGTGCTAATGAACCTGTAAACCTGCCAAAGAAATAGAAAGACAAGACAAGACAACCTCAATCAACCCTCTTCACAAGCATAGCATCAATTCTTAAAGAACTTAAGAACATCAAAAGGAGAGGGAATTACCGGGGAGTTTTGGTTTTTTAACCCCTCTGGGCGTTTTCAAAAGTTGGGAGGATGTTTGTATGCTTAAAACAACAGTGAAAAAACGTGGAGGAGGAGGAGGGACAATGCTTTGTTTAAAAAGACCAAGGAAGAACTCAAGCATGCAAAGATGAACTTGAAAGATCAAAAACAAAAGTACTCCCTTGACTGGAAGATGGATGGACGTGGGAAGCAACTCCTCCTGGATGAAGATGGCTCCTGGGTTCGGCAGCACTTCGTCGTGAATCAAAAATCTCCCCCCTTGATCATGAAATCAAAGGTTCTATTTATAGACCTTCAAAACTCATGGGTCGAGTTGAAGATAAATCAGCCAAGAAAGGAGGATAATCCTTAGCAAATCCTTGAGGATAATATCAACAAGAGTCCAAAGAAACAAACGAGAGGTCCTGAGGATTAGAATTGAAGGAGATAACGCCAATCCAAAACCCTATCTCGTCCACGGAGTAGCAGAGAAAAGGCCTGAACTGTCAGGACTCTCTGAAGGAAGTAACGGTTGCACGATAGACCGCCACTTGGAAGTAACGCATCAAGGAACGACCGTCATTTTCAACCCTATCCAAAGGATAAGATCGACGGGAAGAAGATCTAAACAATAGGACTCTGCAAGTAAGTAACGGCCAGGGCATAGGGCGTCATAAGGAAAAAACGGCTAGAGAGTAGACCGTTATTATCAAAGGACAACGAGGCCCTAAGTCTTGGGACTCTTCAAAGAGTAACGGCCTAGGCTTCATGCGTTATTATGAAATGACGCGCCTAGTCCAGACCGTTATTATCATTGATTTTCAAGAAAATAGAATGGAGGGATTGCCAAGCTTTTGAACGAAGTGCCACCAGGAACCAGGTCTAATCCAGGAATTGAGACCCAGAAAACAGGCTTCAACTGATTAAAAGGAATTCAATGAAGAGTGAACAACTCGGAGCATCATATTGAATAAATAAGGAGATGACCCGACTTATTGGGTATAAAACGGGTGTCAACAGATGCCCCTCCTTAACGTCCTCTTTGCAGGGGAACGAGCGGAAGTGAAGCGAAAGTGAAATGGAACATGGAGATGAAGCGGAAATGAAGCGGAGTGGATCAAAAAGAGGGCGTTAAGGTAAACGACACCCGTTCTTCACCAACAAGCGATAAGAATTTTCTGGAAAAACTTCAAAACTGATCACAAGGAAATAGCTAACCAAAGGACGCAAGTCTGGAGGATTTAATTAACTAAGGAAAGGAAACACGGCTGGCCGCCGGAGGCAACGGAAAGGAAAGAGACTAAACTCCAGACAGGAATCTTCAGTCAACCAGATCAAGCGAGCAAATCGAAGGAAATCTTCAAATTCAGAGTGGAATAATTCTCCTTATCCAGGATCAAGAACACAGCTGTTCACCGTCAATGAGACCTCTTAAACAAATGAAGCTCATGAATACTCAAAGAACGCGTATGATGCATGCTGGGCTAAAGAAAAACAAATCTTCAAAGTTTATGCAAAGAAAGATAAAATAACAAGATACTCGAGAATAATATTGCTAGATTGGGGAAACCAGAGTCAAGATACCATCTGCAACCACGGCGTGCAAGATAGAACCGTCATCCTCAAATTTTCCAACCTAACGGCCTATCCAACGATTATTCATGTGAACTTAGATCATCATCATTTTTGTTTAAGGGGAACATCAGATCCCAGGACACCTGAATGACCAGCCGGTTCTCGAGGTAATATATTATAGATAACATATAGTAATGCATTAAGGGATAAGGGAACGAGATACAATACCTGACTTACCTGCCTAACGAGCGGCAGAGCGTGCCTTCTGTTCATAATCTTTCATAAATAGGTTAGCCGATAAGATAGTTATGATAATAGTTAAGGCATAACCATTGTGATAAACTCATCAAAATGTTTTTATGATGGAGATAAGTTTAAACATTAAATTTGGACCATTCATTCATCAAGAAACTTGCAAGCATATAACGGCCCGACTCAGGAGCGTCACATGAAAATAACGGATTAAGCCTAGTCCGTCAACACCGAGTCGGTTCAAATTCTTCAATAAAACAGTTCGTCACAAGCGACGGCCTTAGAGGGGGGCGTCAGAGTTATGTGACGGTCTAACGATAGACCGTCGCTTCTCCTGAGTTTTCAAAAAAAAACAAACCGAACGGCCGTTCGGTCTCATTTCACGCTCAAACAACCAAAACGCCAAACCAGAAAACCCACCGGCGACCTCCATCTCCACCCTCCAATGGCCGGCGACGAGGCACCGCAGCCACCACCTCAGAAGAGAGGGAGAGGAAAGAAGATGGCCATAAGGCGGTTCCACCGCCGGCTCGAACGAGAGATCACCCCACCGCCCGTGGAGGAAGAACCAAGGGGAAGGGAGCCAAGGGAAGAGGAGGAGGTCCCTACGGTCGTGGAAGAACCAACCGAAGCCTCCTTGGGTGCAGAGGAGCCCAAGGAACCAGAGCAGAAGAAGAGGAAGGTCCTCGACCATGAGGTAGGCCCTCCGCCCCAATTTTTAAATTTTTGATTTTTATGTTTTTATTTATGAATGCATGTGGGGGATAAGGGTAGAAATGGGTCTATGAACCCACTAGGAACACTTGTAGGCCATTTGGCCAAAGTGAGAAATCATGGGGATGCAGGGGAGAAATTCCCTACTGGCAGACTAAGTGACGGTCCCGCCAGCGACCGTCACTTCTCTGACGCTCCAGGCTAAGGCCGTCAGAGACAAGTAACGCCCTATCCCAGGGCCGTTACTTCTGCCAGGGTTCCAAACTCTTTTTAGGGTTTTCAATTTTCAAATTTTTGTTTTTCTTTTCGATATTTAATGTTTATGCAATGTCTATATGATGCAAATGGACTAATTAGTGCTCTAATATGCAATGCAGGGAAAGAGGAGATCGAGGATCTCATGGCTGCAGATTCGGGCGGTGTACCAGGCACTGCCCGATTACCAGAGAGATAGACTCGCAGAGATGGGTTTCGCCGAGATGCTCAGCATCGAGGTGATCCGGATGGATACGCCGTTGCTGTACGCTTTGCACGAGAGGTGGGACCCAGTTAGCAGGGCGTTCATCTTCCCGTGGGGCCACATGATCCCCACGCTAGAAGACATGGCGAGGATTACAGGTTTGAGAGTCCACGGCGCTGCAGTGACAGGATGGACGTACGGCGACTATCGGGAGATAGCGCAGCAGCTACTGGGGTTGGACCTGATCAGGCCGGGCCAGTCTTCATCCCAGCTCTCGAGATCGGTGCTGCAGGAGAGTTTGGGGCTGAGAGGGGCAGCGATTGCCGTGGGGGAACTGCCCGAGGAGCATCTGGGCAGAGTGATTGACCAGGTACGCCCTCGTGTGGCGGCAGAGGCAGGAGAGGAGGGGGATCGAGTGATGAGGCGCTTCTTGATACTGTTGTTCGGGAAGCTCCTGTTCGCGACCAGAGCGGATGTTATCAGCTGCAGACTGCTGCCGCTGATAGAGGATTTAAGCAGAGTGAGGAAGTACGCCTGGGGAGCAGCGGTCTTGGCCTTCCTGATTAACTCGTTGAGCACCACGGACCGACTGACGATGCTGGGAGGCTTCTCGCCCTTCCTACAGGTAAAAATGCGCTTAAATGCTTTTTAATATGCCATGATGTATGCTATGATTGATAATTTATGTAACTGACTTGCTTCCTAAATGCAGATCTGGAGCTATTTGTACCTCCCGGGCATTGGGAGAGGTGCATTACTCCATCCTGGCCTGATACCGATCGCGAGGCGATGGTCGGTGGCGAGGGATACGGGGTCGGTCTTGAGACAGACCCGGATGATCCAGGAGGACCTGGACTCCTACCCACACACATCGGTGAGCCCAGAATTTAAATGATTTAAATGCTTTATATGCCTATATGCGCTCATGTTATGCGAATGCTAATGGATCTAAATGCCTGCAGGTGAGGTGGACCCCTTACCGCAGCGAGGGCTACACAGGACAGCCGTGGGTGGAGGCGTCCTTATCGTACCGGGGGCGAGACATATGGTTGCATTGCATCCATATCATCGAGCCTCTTCACTATAGGCTGATCCTGCGGACTCGGGGACTACACCAGCCCGAGGTGACCTTTCCACACCGCAACGATGATCGCCCAGGAAAGTCGGCGAGGGGCATTAGCGGGAGCGTGGATTGGCGCGCCCGGAAGGCAAAGTACGTCCTCGACTGGAGGCAGCGAGGCAGGGCCGTGAAGGAGCGGGCAGAGAGCGACGAGGCCTACCTGAAGGCCTTCGCTCGACACTACGGCGACCGGGTATACCGAGGTACCCGACGACCGGTATGCAATTCTAAACTAAAAACTCTCTTTTATATGATGAAATGTGGATGTGACATGCTGGCTTATGCTTTCTATATGCAGCTCGATCCTGAAGGGCGGATAGCGGAGCTAGAGGGATTACTCCACTCTACCATCCTGCAGCGGGATGAGTATAGGACGGCGCTGGAGCTCCTGGTGAGACTCTAAATGCTTATGATATGACTATGATTATGCATGATGCTAATGCTTCGGCTATGACAATGCAGCGAGCAGAGGGAGCTCAGCGAGCAGGACCAGACGCCCCATCGTCGTCCTCGCAGCCTGCGGGAGACAGGGCTGGGCGAGATGCTGACTTTGCTCGGGCAATTGCCCGGGCCGAGGAGGCGGAGGCCACCCTCGCGGAGCGGGTAAGATACTTACATGCTTTATGATTATGCTTATGCTAATTAAATTTATATGACTAACCTATATGCAATGCAAATGCAATCTACAGGCGATAGAGCTAGCAGCGGCAGTGGCGGAGGCCACCCAAGCGAGGGCAGAGGTAGAGAGGAGCCGGGCCGAGACTGATCGAGCTCGAGCAGAGACGGAGCTCGTGCGGGCAGAGCTAGCCCGACTGAGAGCGGAGACCCCTCGACATGTGGACGATGTGGAGATGGAGCGACTTCGAGCAGATTTAGCACGAGCGCAGGCCGAGGTGAAGGACCTTCGCCTTGGGACTGCGGATCTTGATCGCTACCGGACCGAGGCACGGGAGACGCGACGCCAGATCTTCACACTGAAGATTAGGCTGCAGACCATGGAGCAGACGGTCCGGATGCTAGGCCGGGCACCAGAGCGGAGTTCTTCCCGGAGCGGGGCTCATAGGAGTGCTGCCCCTAGTGGCTCGGTTGGGGATTTCTTAGTTAGTTCCGCCGGCCAACAGAGAAATGAGAGGGCAGAGAGAGGACAGCAGGAGGAGAGTGCTTCCATAGCACCGCCACCCAGGAAACCCGAGGGTGGAGAGGATGAGGGCGGCCCGACTGATAAGCCGGCCGAATGATGTACTTTTATGCTTTTCTTACCACTTGTACATGCCCTTTTATGAAAATGAAATTTTTGTTGACTTTTTATGTGGATGTATGAATGAATGAGTGATTGAAAGTACGCATGATGGATGTGTATGTGTGAATGAATGCTTGTGTGGAGAAGGTGTGGTGTACAGATGTGAAAGACCGCCAGGTCTAGGCAAAGAATAGACTAACTGCCTGAATTTAGTAGCAGAGGAAATGACGGTCTGGTCTTGGACCGTCATAATCAAATGACGCGCCTATCTTAGGCCGTCATTCATGAAACATCTTATTCTGATAGCCGGGCTACAGAAGAAATAGCGGCCCATGGTAGGAGCGTTAAAAGAAAACAACGGCCCTAGACCGGACCGTTATTCATGGCAGAACATGGTTTTAGAACTACTCGCAGAAAATGCGACGGCCTGAAGGAGACGCGTCATAACGAAACGACGGTCCTAACCTGACCGTTACATGGCGTTCAGCCCAGAAGAGAGAGACTTGAGCGATTTGAAGGATATAACGGATTAGGGTTCGTCCGTTGAAAGGCGACGGTCTGAGACCAGACCGTAAACAGCCACAGAACATGTTTTAAGAAAAACCCAACCCACAGAAAAAGTGACGGCCCAGGGTAGGCGCGCCAGAGTGAAGTAACGGCCCTACGACAGACCGTCAGAGTCTGGGTCGTTTCCAAAAACGGATTCGGCCGTGAGAGCTTAGAGTCCGAGGTTCAGCCACTTAATCTCTTGCTAGAACTTATCCAAATTTCAGATAAAGCCTCCCAACTCCAATCTTATCCTTCCAAAGTTAATAAAAAGCCCCAGCAACTTGGGAAACTTACCCAAAATCGCAGCTTGCACAAAAAACTCCGTTCTAGGGTTGAAGAATTCTCCCTAATCAAGCAGAAATCAAGATGAAGAGATGCTTCGAGATGGCGGCTATGGCAGAGAAGATCTACACCGGCCCTAAGGCTGCAAGGAGGGAACATGGGGAGCTTCAACGGCTGTCCTCGATCCCCAAGCATCTAAGCTCTAATGTCCAAAGGGTGGTAAGCTTGCATGACTTCATCTAAAGTTCAGATTTTTTTGCTGCACTTTAATTTTCTTCGTAACTTTCCTTCTTCTTTTCTTCTTCAAGCCTCTTCCTGGCCCAAGGTGTTATTCCAACCTGAAGTGGGTGGCTCCCATGGTAAAGGCACTCCCTTTAGAGGTGGTATCAATCCTCAAAGCATGGCACCTCCAACCCCTCTTGGTTCTAGGCAAAAACTTCCAGAAATTGTCTTTGGATTGGCCATGCCTTTCAGCCCTAGTGGAACTATGGCATCCACAAACTCATACCTTTATCTTCCCCTCATTTGAAGCAACCGTCCTATTGGAGGAGGTAGAGACCTACCTAGCCCTTCCTAAGACTAAGGTGGGGGATGAGGATCGGGTTTGCTATACAATAGAACCTATTGATCCGTCCTTGATCTTAAGCGACTTCATTCATAACCCAAAGGACGTGCGGACCATGATCAGCCCGCGCCACATTCACTTGATCCCTATAGCACAATGGATAGTGTCTCACTGTAAAAATAAGTGGGAGAGACACGAAGCAATAGCCAAGGCGGTGGCGGTTTGCTTGTGCGGGGTCTTCCTTTTCTCCACGACCGACCACCTCTTAGATATCCAAAATCTTAGCATTATTAGTGGACTGTGGCGGGGTATGTCTATTTCTCAAGCGGTCCTCTCATACCTCTATGAAGGACTAAGCTCGGCTTGCCTTGGAGGGCCTTTGTTCGGTTCCATGATACTCCTTGAGTGTTGGATAGGAGTGAGAATCAAATTCCTTCCTAAGGAAGATATAACTTCGGCGAGCCGGATCTTCGGGAGCCATCCTCTCTTCTTCATTGGAGGGGCTTTTGGATATTCTCCTCAGGTTGAATGCAAGACAGCGGATAAGAAAACTCGGGATGAATGGCGCCTCTTCTTCAACACTTTACCAATGGACAAGTTCATCATGCGACCAAGAGTCCTCCGAAGTGCCCTTCTTAAAATACAGCGGCGCCAAGGCCTCGACCTCCAGCTAGTAGGGAACACTACCATGGCGATCTACAACCCGCACCGATGCCATCTTCAGATCGGATTACCTCGAATCAGCGTTTCTGCACTATCACACTACCCTCCCCTTTTACCTAGGAAGATGGGGACCGAGGAAGATGAAAGAGCGATCCGGAACGCACTAACCATGTGGGAGATCAGCAAGGTGCGTCCGTGGCAAGCAGAAGTTGAAGAGAACGACGACACACGCCGAGATTACTTGAAAGAGTTAAGAAGAATCCGCGCTCTTGCGGATAAGAAGTCGAATGTATCTTGATTCCTTTTGCTTGTAAAAGATGTTATTAGATTGCCATTTCAGAATTTGATTTATCACGACTTATACTTTACTAAACTTGCTTGAATAAGATGAGATTGCCTTAATTGAAAGAACCTGAGTTGTGTGCTTTGGAAGATTAGATCGATATGAATAAACAGAGTTTCTGGGGGGAGTAACGGATACCCTCTGGGCCGTTATTATTATACGACGGTCCGGAGTAGGCCGTCAGAATGGAAGTAGTAAGAACTCATTCTCTGAAGGATGCGACGGATGGATCTTGGGCCGTTATTTGAAAGTAACGGTATGTTCTCAGACCGTCATGATGATGGTTTAACGAAAGGAAGAAAGCCCGTGCCTGAAGGAAGTGACGGTCCGAGGGGGACCCGTTACATGAATGTAACGGTCTGATGCTGGCGCGTTACACGCCTGAACCTGCATAGTTGTGAGCTTTTACCTTTGGGCTTGCCCCTGTACTCTGCACACACTTAGACATGAAACATGTTAGATCCGTCCTTAGACTCAACCCCTTGCCTCGAGGCAGGTTAGATAATGACCGTTTCTTGATATTTGGTCAAGGGGTGGAGCCTTATTAAAATAGGCGAAAACGTAAATAAAAATGCGATGCATGTTATGCGAATGATGGAAATGTTGAATGCTTTTGATTTTTTTTTTTCTTTTGAAAAATATTTGATTTGTTTGGATGTTTGAAATATTTGATTTTTTTGGTTTTCGAAATATATTTGATTGTTTTTTGGATTTTGAAACGTATTTGATTGTTTTTGGATTTTGAAAACATCAGTGCCTCTCTAGCAATACGAGACCTCCCATACTTTTAGCTTGAGTCCCGAGATCGGCGTGTATATAGCGTGACAACCCCCGGCCGAGATCTGGTCATTGTGACGGTGTTTTTACCAAAGCTGTACCCAGGGTACTTGTTTCAGTCCTAAAAGGAAAAAAAGAATATGGGGGTAAGCTTAGGCCAGTCATAGAAGTTTTTAGAACTTGATTCCCTCACCGTACAACTTTAATAGAGATTCGGTCTGTTGCGCCGGGGCTTTTTATGTCCGCCATCGAACCCTTGTCCACTTAGGCATGCATGCGACCGGGCTCATAACGTCCCGCGGGGAACTGTACTGCCACTCTTATCATGCCTAATCCTTTTCTTTTGGAGCTTTTGAGAATTCATTTACAAACCTTGAGATGATGCTTTTGATTTTGTGGTAAAGAACACTCCTTTTTCTCTTCTTTTCTTTACTTTCTTGTGGAGTCAGGTCATAACGGACTTGCCCCTATTTGAGACCTCCTCTCGTTAGGGAGTTTGGATCGGTTGTCTCCTTCTTATTCACTCCTTGCCTCTGGACTCAGCCGAAGAATGAAACGTACAGAGACTTTGACTTTCCCCCGAAGCATGGCCGAGGAAAAACAGTGTCTTTTTTTAAGCAAAGAACCCGACCAGGGGCGTCGTGTAGTGTGTGTTTGCCTTACTCGAGACTCTCTTTTGAAGATAGGAGGCATTTCTTATTGCCAGGAAAGCACATCGTTTAGATTTGTTTAAGGAAAGAAACGCTTAAGATACAACCCATTCCACGGGTGAGAGAGCTCCTCACCTTCCGCGTTGATTAGACGATAGGCATTCCCTGAATAAGCTTCTTTTATTACAAACGGTCCTTCCCAGTTAGGTTGCAATTTAGACCTAGGACCTGCAGACCGAATGAATTTGCGTTTCAAAACCATTTCACCCTTGCAAAATTTTCGTTCAATTACCTTCTTTTGAAAATAACGCGAAACTCTCTTTTGATAAACAGATACGTGATCGGCCGCATTCATCCTCTTCTCATCTAGGAGTTCCAGTTGGACGAGCAACGCCTCTCGACGTTCATCGAGATTAAGTTCCTTATCGAGCTGTACTCTGAGTGAAGGGATTAAGATCTCATATGGGAGCACCGCCTCCATCCCGTAGGTTAGAGAGTAGGGAGTTTGTCCCGTAGGAGTACGGACGGAGGTGCGGTAAGCCCACAGAGCTTCCACCAATCTTTCAGGCCAATCAGAAAACTTATGCGCTTCACACGTTTTCTTAATGATTTTAAGAAGAGTTTTATTAGTGGCTTCGGCTTGACCATTGCCTTGAGGGTAATATGGTGATGAATGATGTAATGTAATTCTGAACTTCTTACAGAGGTCTTTAAGCTCCTGGGAGACGAACTGGGGTCCGTTGTCGGTGATGATGCTGCTTGGTACTCCGAATCGCGAGATGATATTCTTCATGATGAAGCGGCACACTGTTGTAGCTTTGATCTCTGCGTATGCTTCGGCTTCGGCCCATTTGGTGAAGTACTCAGTGGCTGTGAGAATGAAGGATTTCTGCTTGATCTGAGAATTAGGATCACCGAGTGGGCCGACGACGTCGAAAGCCCACATAGAGAATGGCCAAGGAGCGATCATAGGATGAAGAGATGAAGCTGGAGAGTGAATTTTATCAGCGTGGAGTTGGCATTTAAGACACCTCCGGACATAGAGGGAGCAGTCTTCCTCTAGAGTGGGCCAATAGTAACCCTGCCTAAGGATCTTCTTCGCTAGAGCCTGGCCATTGACATGGCCTCCACACTCGCTAGAATGTGCTGCTTCTGCTACTTTCCAAGCTTCCATGTCATCTAGGCATCTCATGAGCATTCCGTTAGTAGCGCGCCTGTACAGTTCTCCTGCAATGATAGTGTATTTTGCGGCGGCTCTTCTTATCGCTTTGCGCTGCTCAGCTCTTGCCCCTTCTGGGAAAGTCCCTTCTTTGCAAAATAACTCGATTTCATGGTACCAAGGCAATTCTTCCTCATCCAAAATTTCCTCTAGTTCTGCCAATGATACCTCCTTGAGATCTTCCTTCTCAGCTCTCACTTCTGCAGACCTCCCAAGGTTGGTGAACCAAGGGTCCTGGATAGAGGGTACGTCCATCCTCTGGACGACGACAGTCTCAGTACTACGACTGAGAGGGAAGGATAAGGAGGAGGCCAGAGATGCTAATGCATCTGCCAGAATGTTCAGTGAACGGGGAGTATGGATATAGATTAGCTTGCGGAACCGCTTAGCGATGAGCGTGACCAGATCTTGATAGGGCTTGAGTTTGGGGTCACGGGTACGGTAAGTGGCCAGAACTTGCCGTAAGACGAGCTGAGAGTCTCCTATGATGTTTAAATAACGCGCGCCTAAGAGACAGGCGTGCTTCAAGCCGGCCAGGAGAGCCTCATACTCAGCGATGTTGTTGGTAGCAGGAAATCGAAGTTGGTAAGCAAAGGGGATGGTCACTCCCTCAGGAGTAAGCAGGACAGCACCGATCCCTTGGCCCTGTGAGTTAAGCGCACCGTCAAAGTGCAGAGACCAGAAGGGATGCTGAGAAAGGACAGAGAGATGCTCATCAGGGAAATCGTCCTGAATAGAGTCGGTGTGAGGAATAGGGAGATGTGCAAGATGCTCAGCAATGGCATATCCTTTGACTGCCTTCTGAACGACAAAGGTGATATCGAATTGAGATAAGAAGCTCTGCCAACGAGCTAACCTACTAGAAAGAACGGGCTTTTCTAAGAGATAACGGATCGGGTCCATTCTAGAGATCAGCCTAACCGGGTGAGCGAGAAAGTAATGTTTAAGCTTCTGAACTACCCATACTAAGGCGGCACAAGTCTTCTCCATAGCGGTGTACTTAGATTCGGCTGGATTAAATAGCCGAGAAAGATAGTACGCAGCCCGCTCTTTTCCTTCGTCATCCACTTGTGCTAAAACCGCCCCTAGGGAGTCCTCAATGACCGAGATGTATAGGATCAGGGGTTTCCCAGGGACAGGAGGTTGCAAAACCGGGGGATTGGATAGATATTCCTTGAGGTCCTCATAGGCCTTTTGACAATCTTGATTCCATTCGAACTTGACCCCCGCCTTGAGCAATTCATAAAACGGACGGCACCTTTGAGAATGCTGGGATATGAATCTTCTAATGAATTGCAACCTACCAATCAGTCCTCGAAGTTCCGTAATGTTCTTTGGCGGAGGCATATCCATGACGGCCTGTGCTTTGTTAGGATCAATCTGGATCCCCCGTTTGCTCACTATGAAACCTAGCAGCTTCCCCGAGGAGACTCCGAATACACACTTCTTCGGATTCATCTTTAGCTTGTACTCCCTGGCTCTCTGCAGCACCTTAGCCAAAATAGAGGGGTGCTCTTCTTTCGATCTTGACTTCACCAAGATGTCATCCACATAAGCTTCCATATAGACGTGCATCATGTCGTGGAAGATAGCCATCATCGCCCTTTGATAGGTGGCGCCTGCGTTCTTTAATCCAAAAGGCATAACTACATAGCAGTATGTGCCCCAGGGCGTGGTGAAGGAAGTTTTCTCTTGATCTTCAGGAGCGAGACGGATCTGATTATAGCCCGAGTACCCATCCATAAATGATAGAGCTTCGTACCCGGCAGTGTTATCAACAAGGACGTCTATATGAGGTAGCGGGAAATCATCTTTGGGACATGCTTTGTTTAGATCCCTGAAATCAATACATATGCGCACTTTGCCATCCTTTTTGAGAACAGGGACTATGTTTGCCACCCACTGAGGATATAAAACTACTCTGACGAACTTGGCCTTGTAAAGCTTGTCGACCTCTTCCTTAATCCGCAAGGCCATGTGGGGGTGAAATCTTCTCGACCTTTGTTTAACAGGTGTTGCCCCTGGTTTAAGCACGAGTCGGTGTTCCACCAAGGAGGGGTCAAGACCTGGCATGTCCTCATAAGACCAGGCGAAAGAATCGCTATACTCCCTCAGTACCTTTATTAGATCCTCTTCTACCTGTGGAGGGAGATTAGCTGAAATATTGATGGGCCTTGGATCTTCTTCTGTTCCCAAGTTGATTTCCTTGGTAGGTTCATCCACTGCCGTCGACGGCTGGTCGAATCTTCTTAGTCCCTTGGTATATAAGTCGGCAGTGTCCTCTACATCGCTGTCTTCATCAATTGGGTCCTTCTCATCCAGCACTTCATAGACGCCTAATCCATCATCGCTCCACACCCCTTCTATTTCTTCTTCATCTTCAATTGCAATCGCTGTGGCGGCGAATTCTGGGCACTTCAAAAGAGCATGACACCGCTGAGCTAAATCTTGCAAGAACCTATCAGGAATAGATCGGGGAGGATGCGCAAGCGAGCGCGGCTCAGGAGGGGAAGGGTTGGACGACCTAGAACAAGACCCTACTTCTCTAGACCTAACAGACTCTACTTCTCCAGACTCGCTAGACCCTAACTCTGACCTAGGAGAGAGGAAGCCTAATGGAAGGGAAGGAGCAGGGGACCCGTGCCCCTGGGACGAGGAGGATGGAGATAGGATAGCATAATCTTCCACTGAAATCTCCGTTTTAAATTTGACGTTTTTTTTTTTTTGGAGATCAGTGGAGACCATGCAGCATGATGGAGGAAGCGGGAGCTGCATAGGGAACAGCTCAGGAAAGATGCAATTAAAGAAAAGATCACAAGAGGAGGAACCCCACATCTCGTAGATTTGATATTTAAACGACGGAGGGATGGGGAAAGCAGGCAGATTAATGGGGCAGTAAGGCCTATAAGCAGGAGGATTGATTAGAGTCTGAAATGGATCACTGAAGGATGGATTGATCATAATCGGAGGAGGACGGGGTATAAACCCCTTTAACTGGATCATGCACTGAAAATGAGAGGGAGATAGAGAAAGAGCAATCAGCGAGTTCCCTTCTTTCTTTGAATTATCACTAGGCTGCTTCTTTGGCCTCCACCGCATAAGCTGACCCTTCTGTGGCTTCTGGCTGCCTCTTTCACAAAACAGCCCCTGGAGGGCCCAGCTGTAGTCGATCACATCGTCATTTAGCCCCCTTGGCAACGGGGGTGGACTGGTGACTGGACAAACCGTGTCGGTTTCTGACTGGACTGGCTTCGCAGCTAACGTGCCCAGCTGTGGGGGGCCTCTGACAAAATGCTGACGGTAATCCCAGGTAAGCGGCCCAGAGTCACCCATCATTGATAATGCTGTCTCCTTGTAACCGAGACCTCGTCTGCCCATTTTTCTTCCTTTTGGTATGGGCTTGGTCATCCCTTGCAGCTGTGCACCGAGACCTCTCCCCGGTTGATAGCCCAGTTTCAATATAATGTTCCACCCCTTTGAATCTCGAATCTGCGGCTTTGCCTTGATATTGACCGGGGTAGTGACGGGCTTAGGAGTGGTGTACGCCCAAGGAAAGTTTAGGTCTAGCACTGATAGCACGGGCCTGCTGCTTGGCCAGAGAGTAGGAAGAATCTGTTCAGAGATGGCCTTCACTGACTGTACCGTGGATAAACTTTTAACTTTGACGACCCTCCCTTGAAAAGGGAATTTGATGCATTGGTGCGCGGTGGAGGGCACGGCGCCAAGTGTGTCGATCCAGGGACGACCCAAGATGGCTTTGAACATAGGGTCGATGTCAAGTACATAGAATTCTATAGCCATGGACAGAGGCCCGAGCTCAGCCTGAATAGTGACTACCCCGTGACATGCCCGCCTTGAGTTGTCGTATGCTGCTATAGTGGTGGGGGTAGACCGTAGTAACTCCTCAGATATATTGCAGGCTCGGAGAGTGCTGAGGGGACAGACATTAATTGAGGCCCCAGTGTCGACCAAGGCTGCTTCAACGTCGACTTTGTTCAAAGTAATTGTTATGCAGAGTGGCATTTGACGAGCCCCCGGAGGTGCAAGCTCGGTCTCAGAGAATGTGATTGCCGGCCCTTTAGAGATAGTTGCTAGTGCCGTTGGTAGACTGTCGACTGCCATGTCTTCACTAACCATGACCTTCTGTAAAAAATCCCTCAGTGCATCTTGATGGAGAGTGGACCTCTTGATTAACTCCAGCACAGATATCTTGGCGGGTACCCGATCTAGATGATGCAGTAAATCATATTGAGTCCCCGGTAATGGTTCGGCTTCTTCTTGCTCGGCCACATGTTGGGAAGGCTGGGGATTGCTAGTAGTGACGTAGCTCCGATGGAACATCTTCCCACTCCTCAGAGCACAATTTGCCGCGGCATCGGGGGATAGTATGATGGGCCCTGCGGGGCGAATGAGTGGAATAGGTGGCGTGGGGGAGGCAGTTTGGTAAAGCGGAGGGTTGGTGAAGTTAATGGGGGATGCGCGGATGATAGGTGAAGGATTGGTGGGTGGTAGGGTGGTGATGGATGTGGATGCTGGTGAAGGCAGGGTGAATGGATGGGTAAGGATAGGTGCGGGATTGGATGGTGGTGTGATGACGGTGATGGAGGTTGGCGAAGGATACGACGGGGTGGTGAGCGGATTTGGTGGAGCGGGTGTGAATGGTGGGATGAGCGGAGAGGGTGTTGGTTGTGTAGGGAGGATGAAGGAAGGTTTGTGGTGGAAGGCCATGACCTGTGGCGCGGTGCCATCATCATCAAATGACCACGCAGTGTTGGAGGCCGGTGGTTGGACTACATTAACCTGTGCTGGCGCTTGCGGCTGTTGCGGAGGAGCGGGTTGGTGGTTCGGCATCGGATTCTGATGGATACCCAGATCTTGCACTTGCTGTGGTGGCTGCTGTTGTGGCGGCTGCTGCGGCTGCGGTGCTAGATGTTGCTGCACTTGCTGCCCCTGCGGCTGCCTTCTCTTCTCTTTGATCTCCATAATGGCCCTATGCATCTCGGCCCAGTCTATTCTCTGTGCTTCGTGTAAGTCGTACACGAGATCTCGGAAGTGAAAACATGCTTCTATAGTGTGACCTGGCTGCCGGTGGAACATGCAATACTTGGTTTGGTCCACAGCTGGATTCCAGACAGTCTTTTCTGGAGGAAGTTGAATTGCATTTACTGCCATGAGCGCTGAGAATATGTCTGTAAGTGTCTCTGGCAGTGGAGGATACTGGGCCCTTCTGGGAGCCGGACGCTTGCTGTTGGGATTATTGTTGTTGTAGCCGCCGGGTGGAGGGACGTTATGGTATTGTGGTGATGGTGGTGGTTGTTGTGGTGCGGTGAAGGTGTTTTGCGGGATGGTGAAGGTAGGCGAAAAGTTTTGTGGAGCGTTTTGAGAGTGTTGCGGAGCGGAGTTTTGCGGATTGCGGGGGCCCTGGTTGTAGCGGAATGGTGCGGCTTGGTAGGGAAAAGCAACAGCTTGTACTTGCTCATTTGTCTGGACTCCTTCGGTAACCGGCCCCTGTGGTTTCTTATGGTACTTGGGCTTTTGGTTTTCGAAAAGAGAATGGATAGGGGAGTCCTTAAACTGAGTTTGTATAAATCGCGCCCGGCTATACAGTTGATGCATATTGGCTATATCGTTCATTGCCAGGATGTTCTTGAAGGTGGGCGTAGCATTTGAAATCAGCAGCTTAACTTTTTCTTCCTCTGGAATATGGCCGGGCACCCTGGCGGCCATCTGCCTCCATCTATCTGCATAAGTTGCGAATTCCTCATCCGACTTCATTTTCTCGGCCACCAGATCTGTGAATGAATATTCCGGGCCAACCCGGTCTTGAAACCGCTGAATAAACTTGTCCTTGACCAATTTGAAGCTCTCGGCCTCTTCTAGGGGCAGAGAATAAAACCATTCCAGAGCAACGCCATCCAATGATCGGCGGAATAGGTACGCCATAAGGCGATCATCATATTGGAACTGCGCCGATTCATACAGAAAGTCCCTCACATGGATGAAGGGATTGCTGTTCCCATCATACTTACGGTAGTTGGGGAGCTCAGACTGCGGAGGGAAGCGGATGTTCTGGAAGCTTGGGACGGGAATATCAGCCAAGGATTGTGGGCCCACCTTCTTCTGGAGAAAATCAAGTTGTTGCTGCATGGTGGCCCACTTATTAAGCAAATCCTGCTCTCGAGAGGGAGCAAGGGCAGTGAAGGGAGTTGATTGCGTCTGGTGATTGGGAGGAATGGCGGTTGCCGAGGGCGGGAGCCCATAGGAAGGAGCTGAAGGATAACTAGTGGAATTAGGGGGGCCGTAAGAAGAATACTGGGCTTGAGACAGACCCGGATTGGAGTGAAATTGGGCCACCCCGTGCTGTTGGGGCAAGAAATCGGATGGGCCGACAAGGACCTGTGGAGCCGCCGGAGCAAAGGAGTGATAATCCACCGGAAGAGAGGGGATAGGCGATTTCCCCTTATCAAAAGATTGATAGGTCGAATTGGAGGATTGACCCATCTCCGTGCCAGCAAAGGTGATGGTCCGGGGTTGGACCGGGGTGAGCTCAATCGTGGTGGGCTGAACAGACGGCCCAATAATGGAAGCATTAGAGTGCCCCTGGACGGTAGCGGAGGGAGGAGGATTGGACCCTTGCATGGCCTGATAGAGGACCCGGAGTTGGGTCGGATCCAACTGGGCCATCATATGGAGAACAGAGCCCGCGGAAGGAGTGGATGAGGAAGGGATGACCTGACCACCCTCCATGGGAGTGGAGGATGAGAGAGGGACGATCCCCTCTCCGGCGGAGAAAGAAATAACCCTCGGGGGGTTCTCAAGGAGCCCTTGAGGAAGGGAATCCTCTTGGGAGCGAGGAGGATTGCAAGATGCCATGGTAGAGTCGAAGAGGGGATTGGAATAGAATGTGAAGGAGGAAGCGACTCGTGGATATGATTCGGACGAACGAAAACAACTCCACATGCAACGGACAACCTTGAAAATGCAAAACAAAGAATACCACAAACACACAATGAGCAATCGCCCCTAGGTGATTCAAACCAAGATGTAAGTGAAAGGGAATGAAGACACTCAACAACCAACCAAGTTGCTTAAGATGATGCAAACAAAATTTCTTTATGGTTTCTCCTTTGGAACTTTAGGGAATTGATTGATGTGTGCTTTCTCCAAATGGGTTCCTAATAGGAGGTGGATATGGACTTGGCTTAACCTTAAGTGTGACCTCTCCTTCACTTATGCAACCCTAGACAAAAAAGGGGGGAAAAGGTACAACCGGCCCGGCGTCCGTGTGGGAATCCACGGCTCGCGGGGACTTATGGAGGTCCCTGCTGTGATTTCCTAGTCGGCCCCAAGGAATATGGAGGCGAGAGGTCTTCACAACAAGGTAGGAAAATGCAGTCTAATATATGAAAAGATGGATGACCCTATGTGCACCGGAGTGCATGCAAAGTCTAGCCTAGAATCTAGCAAACAAGAGTACACATAATGATATCAAGATATGAACAGAATGATGGCAGAAATCAAACAGCACCCAAGCAACAAATCACAGCCAAAAACTGCGGAAATAAATGCACCTCGGATGCATACCTGCCAGGAGAGTGACGGACGAAGGCCACTGCGTCAGAGAGAAATAACGGTCAGAGGCCAGACCGCCATAAATAATGTAACGCAGGGGTTTCGGACCGTCGTAATAGCCAGGGGACCAAAAACAAACTGAAGTAACAGGAAAACCCGTGAAAGCTCACACCACAAAACACAAGCGACGGCCTGATGTCCCTGCGTCACACCACTGTAACGCGCCGAGACAGGGCCGTCTTATGATTCAGAAAACCAGAAAGACGGGCAATAACAAAGGGATCAAAAGACAACTGAACAAACGGATGATGGCAAGTTTAAACAAGAATCAGAAGCACGATTGGCACTAGTTGTCCCACCGTGATCGCCAAAAAATTATCTGTTGATCGTTTGTTTGCCTATCTTTGATCTTACTTTTGAGGTCTGCTAAGTAATATGGCAAGATGACAAACAAGCAATCAAAGATCTGCTCAAACCTATGAACATGTGAACATGAACCTAGGCAATCATAGCTAGCTCTAGCATGGGCATGCTATCTCAATCAAATTACGCTAAGGAAAAGGAAAAACACACGCCGGGGCGTGGAGCAAGGAGTAAATAAAAACACACCACTAGGGGTGGAACAAGCAAGGAAATAAAGATGTGATGAAGGAAATAGCTATTGCCCAGCACTAAGGAAAGATGTGATCGCCACCAAAGTAAACACAAGTCAAAGACTCGAATATACCTTGGAAATAGGAGGATGAAGCACCCGCCCACGGGAGAGAAAACCAAAGAAAGCCTGCAGATCAGCTTGAAAGTGACGGCCAGAGACCCGTGCGTCGCTTATAAGTAACGGTCCCACCCTAGACCGCCAGAAGAGAGTGACGCTCCTAAACCAGACCGTCAGACAACCTGCAGTAGTAAAGCTTGAATTCTTTTAACTCCAACTCTTCCAGCCGGCTAGAAGACTTGGGCCTCGTGCTAATGAACCTGTAAACCTGCCAAAGAAATAGAAAGACAAGACAAGACAACCTCAATCAACCCTCTTCACAAGCATAGCATCAATTCTTAAAGAACTTAAGAACATCAAAAGGAGAGGGAATTACCGGGGAGTTTTGGTTTTTTAACCCCTCTGGGCGTTTTCAAAAGTTGGGAGGATGTTTGTATGCTTAAAACAACAGTGAAAAAACGTGGAGGAGGAGGAGGGACAATGCTTTGTTTAAAAAGACCAAGGAAGAACTCAAGCATGCAAAGATGAACTTGAAAGATCAAAAACAAAAGTACTCCCTTGACTGGAAGATGGATGGACGTGGGAAGCAACTCCTCCTGGATGAAGATGGCTCCTGGGTTCGGCAGCACTTCGTCGTGAATCAAAAATCTCCCCCCTTGATCATGAAATCAAAGGTTCTATTTATAGACCTTCAAAACTCATGGGTCGAGTTGAAGATAAATCAGCCAAGAAAGGAGGATAATCCTTAGCAAATCCTTGAGGATAATATCAACAAGAGTCCAAAGAAACAAACGAGAGGTCCTGAGGATTAGAATTGAAGGAGATAACGCCAATCCAAAACCCTATCTCGTCCACGGAGTAGCAGAGAAAAGGCCTGAACTGTCAGGACTCTCTGAAGGAAGTAACGGTTGCACGATAGACCGCCACTTGGAAGTAACGCATCAAGGAACGACCGTCATTTTCAACCCTATCCAAAGGATAAGATCGACGGGAAGAAGATCTAAACAATAGGACTCTGCAAGTAAGTAACGGCCAGGGCATAGGGCGTCATAAGGAAAAAACGGCTAGAGAGTAGACCGTTATTATCAAAGGACAACGAGGCCCTAAGTCTTGGGACTCTTCAAAGAGTAACGGCCTAGGCTTCATGCGTTATTATGAAATGACGCGCCTAGTCCAGACCGTTATTATCATTGATTTTCAAGAAAATAGAATGGAGGGATTGCCAAGCTTTTGAACGAAGTGCCACCAGGAACCAGGTCTAATCCAGGAATTGAGACCCAGAAAACAGGCTTCAACTGATTAAAAGGAATTCAATGAAGAGTGAACAACTCGGAGCATCATATTGAATAAATAAGGAGATGACCCGACTTATTGGGTATAAAACGGGTGTCAACACTGCTCACGCAAGGTTTTATCTTCCTGACAAGGTTAGCCTTGTCAATCCGAACCCACCTTTTGATATACCAAAGATCTAATGTGAAAGTGATAAATTATGCTAGATCTAGATGAAGAGATACAAAAGAAATAATCTATGTGTGTGCTGGCACAGAATGGGGATAGGAGAAAAGGATCAAACCACACAATAGACAGTGATTTTTAGGTGATTCGGATGCAACAACGGCAACCTACATCCACCCCTCATGATCTGTGAGGATTCACACACTATCTTGTAAAGAATTACAAGATCAACACACACACACACACACACACACACACACACACACACACACACACACACACACACACTCGTAAGGAGTTTGGAACTCCCACGAAGGTGCAAACGCACCGAAACACACACGAATGTGAAAGAAACCACACACACAAACACATAGAGATTTGGGTAGATCTACACACACACGAATGTTTAGAGATTACAAATAGCACACACTTGAAGCTTGAAGAATTTGGAAGGAGAAACACAAAAGAAAAACTCTGATTTAAGCTCCCCCTGAGTAGGTGATGCAGATTTTGGACGAAGCTTGAATCTCCACTTGATTTCCACTTGAATGGCTTCAGATAGATCTTGAAAATCTTGGAGTTGAATGAAGAATCCTTGGATGGAGCACTGTTCACGCAGGTGTAGCAACAGTCTTCTTTCTCCCCTTGGTAGCCTCCTTTGATCTCCCTTGAGTGATTGGGGTTCCTTGGCCAAAAATGTGTTTTTATATCTCTTGGATGGTCAAGGGACATGCCAAAACATAGATCTACGATTCTTGGCATGTCTGGAGGCTTTGGGACTCAAAAGTCTTAAAGAGAAGGATGCCCACGTTGGTGAGAAGCAAAGTCAACAAAAGCTGCCTCGAAGGGTTCTGTCGACCAAAATTTTTGGTCGGTTGACCGAACTCTGAGAAACCTATAACTTTTCACGCTGGGAAAATCGGTTGACCTAAATCCCCATTTTGGTCGACCGAACTCTGTCAGAGTTCAGTCCGTTGGTTGCTGGAGAATTTGGTCGATCGAACCAGTCTCATTGGTCGACCGAACTCTACTTCTTCTGCAAAACAAGCTTGTTAGCCCAAGAAAACATCTCCAGATAACAAGGCCTCATGTTTGAACAACTTTATCAATCATTTGGGATTCATTTAGCTCAGTGTATGCATTTTGAAGGCTTTAAACATTTGAGCATTTGACATGATGAAAATTGGCCTAAATCGCGTACAATGCTCGCTCTTGAGCAGTTATGCATGGCACAAGAGGGAAACCAAGTCCGGAGTTTTGTTATCATCAAAATCAACTGGAGAGACTCAACACGGTCAACCCAAGGCTGCTCCTAGTGGGCTCCTATGCACACCAAAGTTGCCCAATTCCCTAAATTTAGACTCCACTATGACCCATGATCCATATGGCCCTTAAATGGCCTACAAAAGACTCCATAAACTCAACAAATCATGTCCAAACTCAAAACTACAACTCCAAACTATCACCTAGCTGCAATGATGTCGGTGTAGAGTGGTGTGTTCTCCATCATTGAACTTGAGCTTTCATGTCGTCATCACATCCCCAGGCCAATGGCTTAGTGGAGAACGCCAACCAGACCTTCCTTCATGGCATCAGGACCTGCCTCGAGCAAGCATGCGAGTCGTGGGTGGATTCCATCCCGAGTATCTTTTGGGCACACCAAACCACTACTCGGACTGCTACAGGAGAGACACCATTCCACTTAGCTTACGAAGCCGAAGCTATCATCCCGGTCGAGATCTCTAATCTATCACTAAGAGTCTGCCAATTCGGTGAGGCAACAAACAACCAAGCAATGCGAGAGAACTTGGTGTTGATTTGTTTTCTTCCTTTTGTTTGTGATATGAAGAATGACAAATATAATGAACAAATAACAACGATCTCAATCAACCTATGAACATGTGAACCATGAACCTAGGTAATCAGAACAAGCTCTAGCATGGGCAATGCTATCTCAATCAAACTAAACTGAAGAGGGAAAGGAAAAACACACGCCGGGGCGTGGAGCAAAGGAATAAATGAAAACACACCGCGTGGGTGGAACAAGTAAAAGAAATAAGAGATATGAGAAACAGAAAACCAATGCCCAGTACTAAGAAAGAACGTGATCGCCACCAAGGTAAACACAAGCCAAAGACCTGAGAAATACCTTAGAATAGGAGGATGATGCACCCGCCCACGGGAGAGAGAAATCAATAGGAAACTACAGCTCTGATGAATGTAACGACCCAGCACCTACGCGTCACAGGAGTGTGATGGTCGCCCGATGAACCGTTAGAGGAACCTGACGCGCCTGATGAAGACCGTTAGAGTGTCTACAGAACAAGCTCGTGAATCCTTCAAACTCCAACCTTCCAGCCGGCCAGAAAGCTTCGGCCTCGCCTTATGAACCCTATAAACCTGCCAAAGAACGTAGAACAATAGAAAATAATCCCAGATTAGCCTTTCACACAACACAGCATCAATTCTTAAATGAACTTAATATCATTCAAAAGGAAAGGGGAATACCGGGGGAGTTTGGTTTTTTAACCCCTCTGGGTGTTTTAAAAGATAGGAAGGATGTTTAGATGATTGAAACAAGTGGAGGAACATGGAATAAGGAGTGGGACAATGCTATGATGCAAAGGAGAAGGGAAGAACACATGTTTGCCAATGATTGACTTAAACACTTGAAATCAAAGTACTCCCTTGACTGAGATGCAGATGGACGCAGAAAATCAATTCTCCTTGGTTGAATGTGGCTCCAGAATGCGGCAGCACTTCGACGCAAACTCCAGATTTCTTCTCTCTAGGCCATGAAGTTAAGGGTTCTATTTATAGGCCCTCAAACTCTCCGATCGAGCAGAGGATAATCTAGCTAAAAAGGAGGATGATTCTTAGCAAACTCTTGAAGATAATACTCCCAAGAATCAATAGAAACAAACAGAAGGTCCTGAGGATCAGATTTGGAAGAGAAATCACAAGATCAAACTCTCAATTCGATCACGGAGTAGTAGGGAAAAGACCAGACTTGCCAGGACTTCTGTTGGATGTAACGGCTGCACGACAGACCGCCACATGGACGTAACGCGCTAGGAATGGACCGTTACACTACCCTATCTCTTAAGAAGATAAGATCAACGGGGAGAATTTGCAAACAGTTGGACTCTGAAGAATGTGATGGCCAGGAGTAGACACGTTAGAGGAATATAACGGCCGTACGACAGACCGTTAGAATCAACAGATAGGCAAAAGGATAAGCATTGGCAACAGGCCTTAAGCTGTAGGACTCTTCAAGATGTAACGGCCCAGGGCCAATGTGTCAGAAAGACATAACGTGCCTGTTATAGACTGTTAGAGACAATAAGGATCCAAACAGGAAAGCTTGCTAACCTTCATCGAATGTAAGAAATCAAGGAATCAGACCCAACCAAGGAATCAAGACCCATGAAATAAACCTCCAACTGATCAAGAAGGCTTAATGAAAGAGTGAACAACTCGAAGCATCATATAGAATGAACAAGGAGATCTCCTGACTTATTGGTCACAAAACGGGTGTCACCAGATGCCCCTCCTTAACATCCTCTACACAGGGGAGCGAGCGGAGGTGAAGCGAAAGTGGAATGGAACATGGAGATGAAGCGAAAATGAAGCGGAGTGGACCGAAAAGCGGGCGTTAAGGCAAACGACACCCGTTCAACCAACAAGCGACAGGAATTTTCTGGAAAACTTCGAACTACTCACAAGGAAATAGCCAACCAAAGGACGCATGTCTGGAGGAACTAACAACTAAGGAAAGGAAAACATGGCTAGCCGCCGGAGGTAACGGAAAGGAAAGAGACAACTGACTAAACTCCAGACAGGGATCTCCAGCCAACCAAATCAAGCGAATAGACCGAAGGAATCCTTCTAATTCAGAGTGGAATGATTCTCCTTATTCGAGATCAAGAACACAACTATTCACCATCATTGAGATGCCTTCAACAGACGAAGATTCATGAATGCTCAAAGAATGCGCATGATGCATGCTGGGCTAAAATAAAGAAATCATCAAAACGAATGCAAAGAAAGAATAAAATAACAAGATACTCGAGAATAATATTGCGAGACCGAAAAAATCAGGGTCAGGACACTATCTGCAACCACGGCGTGCAAGATAGAACCATCGTCCCCAAATTTTTCCAACATAACGGCCTATCCAACGATTAAACATGTGCACCTAGATCATCATCATTTTTGTTTAAGGGGAACATCAGATCTTGGAACACATGAATGACCAGCCGGTTCTCGAGATAATACATCATAGATAACATATAGTAATGCATTAAAGGGACAAAGGATTCGGGATACTGTACCTGACTTACCTGCCTGACGAACGACAAAGCATGATGTTGTTCATAACTTCATCCATGAACAAAAGATTAGCCAATGATAATTAATATGAGCATGAAACAAGGCATAACCGTTTGTCCGCATCAGAAGCATTAATAATATACACCATGGAAGAAAATGAAATCATTCAAGCATCAAATAAGCCATTTTATTCATCAAGAAATCTTCAAATTGTGACGGTTTAGAAATGGTGCGTCACACCACGTAACGGTCTAGGACTGGACCGTTAGATATTGGCGGTTCAAATTCTTCAATGAAATAATTCAACTGACTTGACGGTCTAAGAAAGACGCGTCAGAGAATGTAACGGTCTGACGATAGACCGTCACATTTCCTGAGCGTTCAAAAAAAAGAAACCGAACGGTCACAAACCATCATTCATGCTTCATTCGCCCTAACACTCAAAAAACCCCAATCGAGAGCTACCAAGGACCACCGGCGACCACCCACTGGAGATGGCCAGTGACGAGGCCCCACGGCCACTGAAGAGAAGGGAAAAGGGGATGAAGAGGAAGGCGAAACGCCGCCTCCACCATCTGATAGAACAAGAGGTGGTTTCACCACCCGTGGAAGAAGAAACGATGACGATGGAGCCAACGGCGGAAGGAGAAGCTCCAACGGCTGAGGAGGATCAAGGGGAAGCACCCCAGAACGAAGGAGAACCCAAAGCACCAGAAAAGAAGAGGAAGAGGGGCCAAGATCGAGAGGTAAGCCCACCCGCCCTAATCTTCAATTTTTAATTTTTATGAGTTTTTAAGTGCATGCATGGACGACGGGAGGTAGAAAATGGGTCTATGAACCCATTAGGAACACATGTAGGCCATTTGGCCACAGTGGGAAGCCAAGGGAAACAAAAGGGGAGAACGCCCTTTAGCAGAGAGCGTGACGGTCCTTCTGTTGAGTTATGGTTTTGATGATTGTTGTGATTATTGTTCATGACTGATATGGTTTTAATGATAACTAAACTTAATGTGTGATTATATGATGATAACTAAACTTGCATGGTTCGGATGGCAAATGGCAACGATTACATGATCTTGATCCTTGGTTTGTATATAATCTTTGGTTGAATGTTTGATGTCAATGGGATGCATATATAGATCATTTAGATTCACAAAATGAAGGCTTCATGAGAATCTTGGTTGAAAGTGGTAAATGGCATCGAAGTGATTGAACTTGCATTGTCTTAACTTCATTTACTCTCTTATGCAGGTTTAAAATGGAATGCCAATCCCATATGCAAAGGTATCAAGATTCATGGTGAGAACTTGGCACCTTGCATGTGTATATTTTTGGGAGAAAATGGTAGGTTTCCATTTGGAGTTTTTTGATCTTGATAGGATATATGGTTGATATGTGTTCTCACATTGCATATACACTTGGCAAATTAGACCCAATCACCTTGTTGAATGGCATCCTCATAATATATGAAATTTGGTTCAATGATGCTATCTTATTGCATAAATTGGATAGCCATATGATCTTGATGTTATGTTATGGTTGATTGAGTTTTTCAAGTGTTTTCATCCTCCTTGTTAATGATTTCATGTATGTACTTCATGCATTCATCACTTGGGATCATTGGGCATGTTTTTCTACATGTTTACTAATATTTTTATTTTTTCTGTATTTTTTCTGCAGGTTTAGGTCGACCTAAAAGATAGTTTAGGTTGACCTAAAAACACTGTAGCTAGCGGTCGACCGCTAGGAGCTAGCGGTCGACCGAAAATCCCAGAAACCAACGGGCAGCAGTTCTCTCAATAGCGGTCGACCGCCAGAAGCCACCGGTCGACCGCCAGCCCCGAGCCAACAAAAGTTGACTTTGTTCTCCACTTCGAGAAAAGCCATTCTCATTGCATTTCTTTAATCCTAATGACACCCAATCATCCACAAAACGTGGATCTGGTCTGGGACTTGTCCTTGGACCATTCAAGGGTCATAAAAATATATTTGTGAAGTCATAAACCCCCTTTTGCCCTTGGGTTCATAATAGACCTATTGGGGGTCTTTTTGGATGGTTCTAGAAGGGTGATCATGGTCTTTTCATGTCTTCTACATAGGCATATGTGTAAGCTGCGAATTTAGCAAGTGGAACTCTAATGTGTTCATTGTTTTCTATCTTGTAGGTGAAGAAAGGGAAGAAATGAAAGAAGAGCTCAAACCAAGAGGTTTTGAAGATTGCAGAAGAAGGAAAAGTGCAACAGATCAAGGAGAGGATCAAGAAGATATCAAAATCATCACCATCCGACTGGAGCTTCAAGCTACCATTTCTATTCGTCTTGAAAATCAAAGGGGGAACAATCTCTACATCCTTTAGTTGTTATTTTGAGATGGTTGCCATGAGTTCTATTTTGATCTGAGCTTATATTGTTACTTGTGTTTACTTTCAAACCTGAAAATACTTTGTGTGTGTGACCGTTTGTGTATACGGTCGTGGTTAATCACCTGCGTGCGGTCGTATGTGTTATTGTGCTGCATTTGTTGCAGCGTGTGTATGCGTGTGTGGTAGTGATCCGGTTGTCGGATCGAGTTGGAGTTCATCCCTGTGTGTGTGTGTGTGTGTTGGAGCTTGTCTCCGTGTGTAGTTTGACGCCCATCCCCGTGTGTGTGTGTGCAGGTGTCGTCCTGCGTGTGTGGTTGGAGCATCGTCTCCATTTGGGGATTCATTCCCAAGTGAAGTTTCACCAGATTTGGTGAGGGGTGGACGTAGGATTGCCGTCGTTGCATCCGAGCCACCTTAAAAACCGCTGTGCATTGTGTGTTATTTGTGTGGTTTGATTGTTTTCGTTGTATGGTCGTGTGGGAACGGTGAGTTTGAGAGTATTGGTTAATTAGTTTTTAATTGCTAATTATTGTTTACCACATATTTTGTAAAAAGCTAAAAGTTTCCTTAAAATCTGTAAACACCCAATTCACCCCCCTCTTGGGTGTCATTGATCGCGGGACTTCACCTTCCAGCGACCGTCACGAGCCTAACGCATCACCCCTGGCGCTTTAGAGCCGTGTGACGCCCCACCGCAGGGCCGTCACAATCACCAGATGTCACAACTGATTTTTAGGTTTTTAATTATTCAATTTTTTTGTTTGTTTTTATTATATGAATGTTATGCGATGTTGTTTATGATGCAATTGACTAACTTAAGATCTAAATGCATGTAGGGAAAAAGAAGAACAAGAATATCATGGCTTCAGATCCGGGCGGTCTACCAGGCACTGCCCGACTACCAGAGAGAGCGACTCGCAGCAATGGGATTCACCGAGGTGCTGAGCATCGAGGTGATCAGGATGGACACTCCGCTGCTATACGCATTGCACGAGAGATGGGATCCAATCAGCAGAGCATTCATCTTCCCGTGGGGCCACATGATCCCCACACTGGAAGACATAGCGCGGATTACGGGATTGAGGGTCCACGGAGCGGCAGTGACTGGGTGGACTTATGGGAATTACAGGGAGTTCGCCCAGGAGCTGCTGGGCTTGGATTTGATCAGACCGGGCCAGACTTCATCCCAACTGTCGAGATCGAGACTGCAAGAGAGCCTGGGGCTAAGAGGAGCAGCGATAGCAGTGGGAAAGCTACCTGAGGAGCATATAGGCCGAGTGATAGAGCAGGTGCGCCCACATGTGGCCGCAGAGGCGGGACCAGAGGGAGATCGCGTCCTGAGATGGTTCCTCATGCTACTGTTCGGGAAGCTGCTATTCGCGACCCGAGCCGACGTCATTAGCTACAGACGGCTGCCATTGCTCGAGGACTTAGGCAGAGTCGGGAAGTACGCATGGGGGGCAGCGGTCCTGGCCTTCATGTTTGAGTCGCTCAGCACGACAGACCGACAGACCATGCTGGGCGGCTTCTCACCTTTTCTACAGGTAAATTTGACTTAAATGCTTTCTATTATGATTATGCAAATGATAATGCAATGCAAATTACTGACATAACTCCTGAATGCAGATCTGGAGCTTCATATACCTCCCCGGAATAGGGAGAGGCACATTACTCCACCCCGAGCGGATCTCGATCGCCAGATGATGGGTAGTTGCGAGGGACTCAGGGTCGATCACTCGATTGACCCGGGCGATCCAGGACGAGTTGGATTCTTTCCCGCATACGGCGGTAAGCCCAGAACTCTAAATGCTCTCTAAATGCTTTTAGATGCTCCTATATGCTTATAAATGCTGACAAGCTAACTAACATGATTTCCAGGTGAGATGGACCCCGTACTGGGACGAGAGTACCGAGGGACAGCCATGGGTCCAGACAGCCCTATCATACCGTGGGCGAGACGTGTGGTTGCACTGCATCAACGTCATCGAGCCACTCCACTACCGCTTGATTTTGCGGACCCGGGGACTACACCAGCCAGAGGTGACCTTCCCACGCTGAGATGACGAACGCCCGGGCAAGTCATCAAAGGGGATTAGCGGCAATGTGGATTGGTGCGCCCGTAAGGCAAAATACGTCCATGATTGGAACAAGAGAGGTCGGGCGGTAAAGGAGCGGGCCGAGAGCGATGAGGCGTATTTGAAAGCCTTCGCCCGGCGGTACGGGGACTAGGTGTACCGAGGTACTCGACGACCGGTATGAACTTCTAAACCCTATTTCTAAATGCTTTTGCATGAAAATTTCCTATATGCACTGACTCATATGCTTTCTAAATGCAGCTAGACCCTGAGGGGAGGATAGCTGAGCTTGAGGGGCTACTCCACGCAACCATCCAGCAACGGGATGAGTACCGGACCACCCTGGAGCTTCTGGTAAGATTCTAAAACCTGAGACTTAAATGATTTCTGATCATGATTGACTAACTCTAATTCTAAATGCAGCGGGCTGAGGGAGCCCAAAGAGCCAGACCGAATGCCCCGTCATCTTCATCACAGCCTGCCGGGGGCAGAGCTGAGCGGGATGCCGAGTTCGCTCGAGCGGTTGCTCGGGCCGAGGAGGCGGAGGCCACCCTCGCGGAGCGGGTAAAAAACTAAATGCTTCTTTAGACCTAAATGCTTTTGATTTATGCAAATGCTTAATATCCTGACAATGCAAAATGTAGGCGAGAGAGCTGACCGCAGCAACGGTCGAGGCGGAACATGCTCGAGTGGAGGCAAAGCGAGGACGATCGGAGGCAGAGCGACTCCGGACAAAGCTGGCTGAGGCACGAGCCGAGGTGGAGAGACTCTGGACCGGGACAGCGGACTTGGAGCGCTACCGGACCGAGGCCCGGGAGACACGGCGTCAGATCTTTGAGTTGAAGATCAAACTGCGGATGATGGAGCGCACAATGAGGATGATGGGCCGAGGACCGGAGCGGAGCACCTCTCAAAGCGGGGCACAGAGGAGCGTTGCCCCGAGCGGATTAGTAGCAGATTTCCTTGCCAACTCTTCCGGCCAGCGGAGAAACGAGAGGGCAGAGAGGGGACAGCAGGAGGAGAGTGCCTCCATAGCGCCACCGGCGAGGAGACCCGAGGACGGTGATGACAAGGGTGGCCCGGGAGACACGCCGACCGAGTGAGCTTGTTTTTTTGTTTTTCCTTCTTACTTGTACATGACTTATATAAATGGAAATGAATGCAGATTCTTTTTTTGTGTTTTTGTTGTTTTATGTGAATGAATGCATGCGTGAATGGAATGCAGATGAAATGGAATGGATGTGGATGTGAAAGGGATGTGAAGATGGATAGATGGCAGGAATGCGACATGGATGTGTGAATGTGTGGAATGAATGGAATGAAATAGAAATGCATGTGAAAATGTGTGAAATGGCATGAAGGGGATGACTGAAGTCATGTAAATGGAACGGGACATGTGAAAATGAAGAACTATAGGCAGAAAGGAATAGCACAAACCTAGCAGCAGAGAATGTGACGGTCTACGAAAGATGCGTCAGAGTTATGTAACTCACAAGCTGAAGTCCGTCAGAGATGACATAGACCAGACTGCAACCTGATCAGCAGGAAATGTGACGGTCCACTGGGGAGCGTCAGAATTATGTAACGGCCAGATCCAGGCTATTAGGGACGACAGAACAATGCTGGATTGAAGTAGCGTGCAGAAAATGTGATGACTCAGATGTGGAGCGTCAGAGCCAAGTAACGGCCGTAACCAGACCATCAGGAATGATTGAGCAAGAAGAAGCCAAGATCGAATAGCAGAAAAATGTGACGGCTTAGGGACCCCGCGTCACAGAAGGTAACGGTCATAGCTCAGACCGTTACGCTTGACAGAATGAGATTGGGCCAAAAATAAACCGACAATAAATGTGACGGCCTAGAATTGGAGCGTTAGAGACAAGTGACGGTCCTACGATAGACCGTTAGAGAACGAGGTGTACTCCGAGATGGATTGCACCGTGAGAGCCCAAACCTGAAGGTTAACCATCTAAACCCCCACTAGAACTCTCCCAGACTTAAGATAAGGTCTCCTAACCCAAATCTTATCATCCTAGAGCCAAAAGCAAGCCTTAAAAACTCAGGAACTCTACCAAAAAATGTAGCTTTCCTTAATTCTCTGCTACAAGGGCCGAAGAACCTCTTCCTAAGGGCAGAAACACCATGAAGAGAAGCTTTGAAGTGATGGTCATGGAGGAGAAGGTCTACACTGGACCTAGAGCAACGAGGAAGGAATATGGGGATTTGCAAAGGCTGACATCAATCCCCAAACATCTGAGCTCAAGTGCTCAAAGGGTGGTAAGTTTTAATGGTTCAAAAGTTATTAATTTCTGCACTTCAACTTCTCATGATTTCTTCTTCTTCTTCTAGCCTCTTTCCGGTCCAAGATGTTACTCCAACTTGAAGTGGGTGGCTCCCATGATCAATGAACTCCCTTTAGAAGTCTTAGCAATCCTTAGGGCATGGCACCTCCAACCTTTATGGGTCTTAGGCAAGAACCTTCAGAAATTATCTTTAGATTGGCCAAGCATTTCAGCTCTCATAGAATTGTGGCATCCTCCAACACATACCTTCATCTTCCCTTGCTTTGAAGCTTCAGTCCTATTAGAGGAGGTAGAAACCTACCTAGCCCTTCCAAAGACTAAGGTGGGGGATAAAGACCTAGTTTGCTATACGATGGAGCCTATTGACCCGTCCTTGATCTTGAGCGATTTCATTCACAATCCAAAGGACGTGAGGACAATGATCAGCCCACACCACATTCACTTAATACCCATGGCTCAATGGATAGTCTCTCATTGCAAGAACAAGTGGGAGAGACATGAAGCAATAGCCAAGGCGGTGTCGGTTTGCTTATGCGGAGTCTTCCTTTTCACCACTACCGACCACCTCTTAGATACCCAAAATCTCAGCATTATTAGCGGGTTGTGGCGGGGAATGTCCATCTCTCAAGCGATCCTCTCATACCTTTATGAAGGACTAAGCTCCGCTTGCTTAGGGGGGCCTCTATTCGGTTCCATGATACTCCTTGAGTGTTGGATGGGAGTGAGAGTCAAATTCCAACCCAAGGAAGATATAACTTCTGCTAGCCGGATCTTCGGGAGCCACCCTTTGTTCTTTATTGGAGGTGCCTTTGGATTTTCTTCTCAGGTTGAATGCAAGACGACGGACAAGAAAATACGGGATGAATGGCGTCTCTTCTTCAACACTTTGCCATTAGAGAAATTCATCATGCGACCAAGAATCCTTTGGAGCGCTTTGCTTAGAATACCGCGGTGTCAAGGCCTGGACCTCCAGCTAGTGGGGAATACTACCATGGTGATCTACAACCCACACCGGTGCCATCTTCAGATCGGACTACCTCGAACCGAAGTTCCTACACTATCACACTACCCTCCCCGTCTACCTAGGAAGATGGGGACCGAGGAGGATGAAAGAGCAGTTCGGAACGCGCTGACCATGTGGGAGATCAGTAAGGTGCGTCCGTGGCAAGAGGAAGTGAAAGAGAACAACGAAGCATGCCGTGGCTACGTGAAAGAATTGAGGGAGATCCGCCCTCTTGCGGATAGGAACTTGAATGTAGCTTGATTTCGTTCATGAAATGATGATGTAAATTGACAATCAGAACTGATGTTGCATTAAGTTTAAGTGAATGAGTTTAAGTGAATGATATGAAAGTGATTTTAATTGAAATGAGCATGAGTTGTTGCTTGATTTGGTTAAAAAACTTGAAAAATAGAGTCTCTGGAGAGTGTAACGGTCCCGCAAAGGGCCGTTACCAGGATGTGACGGTTTGGCGATAGGCCGTCAGGGGAATGGACTGAGAATCCTATTCTCTGGAGGATGTAACGGTCTAGCGACAGACCGTTAGAAGGATGTGACGGTCTGCATGAAGACCGTCAGAGATGGACCTGCTGAGAGAATGAAGCCAATGCCCTGAAGAAGGTGACGGTCACGGTTTGGACCGTTACATGACTGTGGCGGTCTGGAACTGGTGTGTTACAGACCTGGACCTGCATAGTCGTGAGATTTCAACCCGGGTTTGAACCTGCGTTCTGCATACACTTAGACAAGAAATAAGTTAGATCTGTTCTTAGACTCAACCCCTTGTCTTAAAGCAAGTTAGAGAATAACCATTTCTTGATATTCGGTCAAGGGGTGGAGCCTTATTAAATAGGCGGAAGAAATAATAGGAATAACACGATGCATGCAATGCATATGATGGAATTTTTGGAGTTTTTGGGAAATATCTAAATTTTTGTGAGATTTTGGAAATATTTGATTCTTTTGGGTTTTTAAATATGTGATTTTTTTTGATTTTGGAATATATGATTTATTTTTGGACTTTGGAATATATGATGTTTTTGGGTTTTGAAATATATGATGTTTTTGGATTTTGAAATATATGATATTTTTTGATTTTGAAATATATGATGTTTTCAGATTTTGAAATATATGATGTTTTTGGATTTTGAAATATATGACATTTTTGGATTTTGAAATATTTGATTTTTCTTAGATTTTGAAAACCGATGCTTCCCCCGGCAACGTGGGCCCTCCTTATTACATCGAGAGTTCCCGAGGTTAGCGTGCAACAAGGTGACAACCCCCTGGCCAAGGCTCAACTTGCATGACGGTGTCTCTACCAGGGCCATACCCAGGGTACTAATCTTGGTCCTAAAAAAAGGAAAAATAGAACACGGGGGTAAGCTTAGGCAAGATATAGAATTTTTTTAGGACTTGATTTCCTCTCCAGACAATCCATTAGAGATTTGGTCTGTTGCGCCGGGACTTTGTGTCCGTCATCGAACCTTAGTCCACTGCATACGACCGGGCTCATTCGTCCCGCGGGGAACTGTACTGCCACTCTTGCCATGCCTAGCTTTTCTTTCTTGCCTTTTGGAGCTTTGGGATCATCATCAATAGACTTTTGAGATAATGCTTTTGATTTTGTCACAAAGATCGCTCCTTTGGTTTCTTCTTTTCCATTGCTCTATGGCGTCAGGTCATAACGGACTGCCCCTATTTGGGACCTCCTCTCGTCAGGGTGCCTGGATCAGTCATCGCCTCCTTATTCACCTCTTGCCCCTGGATTCAGCCGAAGAAAGAAACGGATAGGGACTTCGACCTTCCCCCAAAGCATGGCCAAGGAGAAACGATGTCTACAAAGCGGGACCTGACCAGGGATGTCGTGTAGTGTGTGATTGCCGTACTCGGGACTTCTTTCATGGCGAAGGGAAAGGAACGCCTTGCTGTCGGGGTGGCACGGGTTAGACTCTAAGGAAAGAAACGCTTAAGATACAACCCATTCCAAGCGTGAGAGAGCTCCTCACCTTCTGCGTTCACTAGGCGATAAGCATTCCCTGGATAAGTCTCTTTTACAACGAACGGCCCTTCCCAGTTAGGTTGCAATTTAGACTTAGGACCTACAGACCGAATGAATTTACGTTTCAAAACCATATCACCTTTTTGAAATTTACGTTCAATCACCTTCTTTTGAAAATAACGTGAAACTCTCTTTTGGTAAACGGATACGTGATCGGCCGCGTTCATCCTCTTCTCATCCAAGAGTTCCAACTGGACGAGCAACGCCTCTCGACGTTCATCGAGATTAAGTTCCTTATCGAGCTGCACTCTAAGGGAAGGGATCAAGATCTCATATGGGAGCACCGCCTCCATCCCGTAGGTAAGAGCGTAGGGAGTCTGCCCCGTAGGAGTACGGACGGAGGTGCGGTAAGCCCACAGAGCTTCCACTAATCTTTCTGGCCAATCAGAAAACTTATGAGATTCGCATGTTTTCTTTATAATTTTAAGAAGGGTTTTGTTAGTGGCCTCGGCTTGACCATTGCCTTGAGGATAATATGGGGATGAATGATGCAATGCAATATTGAACTTCTTACATAGGTCTTTAAGCTCTTGAGAGATGAACTGGGGTCCGTTGTCGGTGATGATGCTGCTTGGCACTCCGAACCGTGAGATGATATTCTTCATGATGAAGCGGCACACCGTTGAAGCTTTGATCTCTGCGTACGCCTCTGCTTCGGCCCATTTGGTGAAGTACTCAGTGGCGGTAAGGATAAAGGATTTCTGTTTGATCTGAGAATTAGGATCACCGAGCGAGCCGACAACATCGAAAGCCCACATAGAGAATGGCCAAGGAGCGGAAAGAGGATGGAGAGATGAAGCTGGAGCATGGATTTTATCAACATGGAGTTGGCATTTAAGACACCTCCGGACGTAGAGGGAGCAATCTTCCTCTAGAGTGGGCCAATAGTAGCCCTGCCTAAGGATCTTCTTCGCCAGAGCCTGGCCAATGACATGACCTCCACACTCGCTAGAATGGGCTACTTCAGCCACCTTCCAAGCCTCATCATCATCTAGGCATCTCATGAGCATTCCATTAGTAGCACGCCTGTATAGTTCTCATGCAACGATGGTATACCTTGAGGCGACTCTTCTTATTGACTTGGCTGCTCGGCATTTGCCCCTTCTGGGAACGATCCGTCTTTGCAAAACAACTCAATTTCATGATACCAAGGCAATTCTTCTTCCTCCAGGATCTCCTTTAGTTCCATCAAAGATACTTCCTTAAGGTCTTCCTTCTCAGCCCTTGCCTCTACAGCTTTCCTGAGGTTGATGTACCAAGGATCTTGGAGAGAGGGTGCGTCCATTCTCTGAACGATGATAGTCTCAGTACTCTGACTGAGAGGGAAAGATAGAGAGAAGGCAAGCGATGCTAAGGCATCGGCTAGAATGTTCTGAGACCTAGGAGTATGAATATAGATCAGCTTACGGAATTTCCTAGCAAGGAGCATGACCAAATCTTGATATGGCTTAAGCTTGGGGTCACGAGTGCGGTAAGTGGACAGAACTTGCCACAAGACGAGCTGAGAGTCTCCTATGATATTCAAGTAACGCGCGCCCAGAAGGTAGGCATGCTTTAATCTGGCTAGGAGAGCTTCATACTCGACGATGTTGTTGGTAGCAGGAAATCGAAGTTGATAAGCAAAGGGAATTGTCACTCCCTCTGGAGTGAGCAGAACAGCGCCGATCCCTTGGTCTTGAGAATTGAGTGCACCATCGAAGTGCAGAGACCAGAAGGGATGATGAGAGATAGCAGAGAGATGCTCATCAGGGAAATCGTTCTGAATAGAGTCGGTGTGAGGAATGGGGAGATGGGCAAGATGCTCAGTGATGGCGTACCCTTTGACCGCCTTCTGAACGACAAATGTGATATCGAATTGGGAGAGGAAGCTCTGCCAGCGAGCTAACCTACTAGAAAGAACAGGCTTTTCTAAGAGATAGCGGATCGGGTCCATTCTAGAGATCAACCTAACTGGGTGGGCAAGGAAGTAATGTTTAAGCTTCTGAGCTACCCACACTAAGGCGGCACAAGTCTTCTCCATAGCGGTGTATTTGGCCTCAGCCGGGTTAAATAACCGAGAGAGGTAATAAGCAGCCCGCTCTTTCCCTTCGTCATCTACTTGTGCTAAGACCGCCCCTAGGGAGTCCTCAATGACCGAGATGTATAGGATTAGGGGTTTCCCAGGGACAGGAGGTTGCAAAACCGGGGGATTGGATAGATATTCCTTTAGGTCCTCATAGGCCTTCTGACAGTCTTGATTCCATTCAAACTTAACCCCCGCCTTTAGCAATTCATAAAACGGGCGGCACCTTTGAGAATGTTGGGATATGAATCTTCTGATGAATTGCAATCTTCCAATCAGTCCTCGAAGTTCCGTAATGTTCTTCGGCGGAGGCATGTCCATGACGGCCTGTGCTTTGTTAGGATCAATCTGGATCCCCCGTTTGCTCACTATAAAACCTAGCAGCTTCCCTGAAGAGACTCCGAAAATACACTTCTTCGGATTCATTTTCAGCTTGTACTCCCTGGCTCTTTGCAATACCTTAGCCAGAATAGAGGGGTGTTCTTCTTTAGTCCTTGACTTCACCAATATGTCATCCACATAGGCTTCCATATAGATATGCATCATGTCGTGGAAGATGGCCATCATCACCCTCTGATAGGTGGCACCTGCGTTCTTCAGACCGAACGGCATGACCACATAGCAGTATGTGCCCTAGGGCATGGTGAAGGAGGTTTTCTCTTGATCTTCAGGAGCGAGACGGATCTGATTATATCCTGAGTATCCATCCATGAATGACAAAGATTTGTACCCGGCGGCGCTATCGACCAGGACGTCTATGTGAGGCAGCGGGAAATCATCTTTAGGACATGCTTTGTTAAGATCCCTGAAATCGATGCAAATACGAACCTTTCCATCCTTCTTGATAACAGGGACTATGTTCGCCACCCACTGAGGATATAGAACCACTCTAATGAATCTGGCCTTGTACAACTTGTCGACTTCTTCCTTAATCCTCAAGGCCATGTCGGGGTGAAATTTTCTCGACTGTTGTTTCACAGGTGTTGCCCCTGGTTTAAGCACGAGTCGGTGTTTCACTAAGGAGGGGTCAAGACCTGGCATGTCCTCATAAGACCAGGCGAAAGAATCGCTATACTCCCTCAGAACCTTAATCAAATCTTCTTCTACTTGCGGAGGGAGATTAGCGGCAATCATGATGGGCCTTGGGTCTTCTTCAGTTCCCAAATTTATTTCCTTCGTAGGTTCATCCACTACCGATGATGGCTCGTCGAATTTCTTTAATCCTCATGCATACAAATCGGCAGTGTCATCTACGTTGCTGTCTTCATCATCAATCAGGTCCTTTTCATCTAGGATTTCATAGACACCGAGTCCGTCATCGCTCCATACGCCCTCTATTTCCTCTTCATCTTCGATTATGATTGCGGTAGCAATGAATTCTGGGCACCTCAAAAGAGCATGACATCGCTGAGCTAGATCTTGCAGGAACCTATCGGGGACAGATTTTGGCAGGCGCGGCTCAGAGGAGGAAGGGTTGGACGAGCTAGAACAAGACCCTACTTCTCTAGACCTAACTGACTCTACTTCCCTAGACTCGACGGACCCTAATCCTAGCCTAAGGGAAAGAAAATCTAGTGGAAGGGAAGGAGCAGGGGACTCGTGCCCCTGGGCGGAGGATGGAGACAGGGTAGCATAATCTTCCACTGAGATCTCCGTTTCAAATTTGACATTTTTTTTTTGGAGAAAAGTGGAGACCACACAGCAGGATGGAGGAGGCGGGAGTTGCATGGGGAACAACTCGGGGAAGATGCAATCGAAGAATGGATCGGAGGACCGAAACCACATCTCATGGAGTGGAGTGGTGGAGGAAGGAGGAGTGAATAGATAGAACATATTGATGGGTGGGCAGCGCCCACATGCGCAGGGGACAAATAGGATTTCAGGTGGTCCGTCCGTAAAGTATGGATCGACCATCATAGGGGGAGAACGAGGAATGGGTTCCAATAGTTGGAAGAGAGATGTGAGACAGGAAGGAGACCAAGAAATGATAACGGGTGAGCTCCCCTCCTCCCGTGGATGCTGAACTGGCTGCTTCTTCGGCCTCCATTGGACGAGCCGAACCTCTTGATGCTTCTGTCGGCGGTCCTCTTCATGAAATAATCTTTCAAAGGCCTGACTGTAGTCAATCATGTCATCAACTGGCCCTTTTGGTAGTAGAGGGGGACTAGCAACTGGATAAACTGAACATTTCCTTTCTGGCAGAACTGGCTGTGGGCTCAGTGTGCTTGGCTGAAGAGGCCCTCTGACAAAATGCTGACGGTAGTCCCAGGTGAGTGACCCAGAATCACCCATCATAGATAATGCAGTCTCTCAGTAGTCGAGACCTCTCCTGTTCATTTTTCTTCCCTTGGGGATGAGCTTGGTCCTTCCCTGCAATTGAGCACCAAGGCCTCTCCCAGGTTGGTAGCCTAGTTTCAGTATAATGTCCCAGCCCTTGGAATCTCGGATCTGGGGCTTCATCTTAACATTGACGGGGGTAGAGATGGGCTTGCGGGGTGCATAAGCCCAGGGAAAGTCTAGATCTAGCACAGAGATAACTGGCCGGCTGCTTGGCCATAAGGTGGGAAGAACCTTTTCTGAAATAGCTTTAATAGATTGGACCGTGGATAAGCTCTTAACTTTGACGATCCTCCCTTGGAAAGGGAATTTAATGCATTGATGCGCAGTGGAGGGTATGGCGCTGAGAGTGTCAATCCATGGGTGACCCAAGATAGCTTTGAACATAGGGTCAATGTCTAGCACATAGAACTCCACGGGCATAGTAAGAGGCCCAAGCTCTACTTGAATAGTGACCACCCCATGACACGCTCTCCTCGAGTTGTCATATGCAGCTATGGTAGTGGGGGTTGGCCGTAGCAATTCCTCTGAGATGTTGCAAGCTCGAAGGGTACTGAGCGGACATACATTAATAGATGCCCCTGTATCAACCAGTGTTGCGTCAATATTGACTTTATTCAGAGTGATTGAAATGCAGAGCGGCATTTGCCGAGCCTCTGGAGGAGCTAGCTCGGTTTCAGAAAATGTGATTGCCGGCCCTTTGGAAATTATTGCCAGTGCCATAGGTAGACTATCGACTGCCATATCTTCACTAACCATCACCTTTTGTAGAAAGTTTCTGAGAGCATCCTGGTGAAGGGTAGATCTTTTAATGAGCTCCAGAACAGATATCTTGGCGGGCACCCTATCCAAATGATGTAGGAGGTCGTATTGGGTACCCGGCAGAGGTTCGGTTTCTTCCTGTTCGGCAGCCAGCTGGGAAGAATGGGGATTAGAAGTAGTGGGATAATTCCGATGGAATAGCCGCCCGCTCCGTAGGGCGAGGTTTTGTGCCGGCACGGCATCAAGAGACGGTATAATTGGCCGGTGGCGTGGATGAGTGGACTAGGTGGTGTGGGAGAAAGGATTTGGTACGATGTGGTGTTGGTGGAGGTAATAAGTGGTGATGGGCGGATGATGGATGAGGGGTTAGTGGAAGGCGGGGTGGTGATGATGGGTGTTGGGACGGAGGGAGGACAGGCTAGTGGAGGTGTGGTGATGAGTGAAGGGTTGGGTGACGGTGTAATGATGGTGGCAAGGGTAATTGGTGGTGGGTGTGATAGAATTGTGGGTGGTGGCGGAGTTACTGGAGCGGGTGTGAATGGGAGAACAAGTGGTAAAGGTGTCGGATGTGTAGGTAAAATGTTAGGGGAAGCAAGGGGATTGCGGTGATTATGGTGGAGGGCCATTATCTGCGGTGTGGTGCCGTCGTCATCAAAAGACCACCCGACGTTAGGAGCCGGGGGTTGGACAACATTGACCTGAGCTGGTGCCGGCGGCTGAGGCTGCGGAGTGGGAGGGTGGTTCGACATCGGGTTCTGATGAATCCCCAAATCCTGAACCTGTTGCTGTTGCTGCTGTGGTGGTTGCTGATGCGGTTGCGGTGCCTGTTGCTGTTGCACTTGCTGCCTCGGCGGCTGCCTTCTCTTCTCTTTGATTTCGATAATGGCCTTGTGCATCTCGGCCCAATCAATTCTCTGTCCCTCATGGAGGTCATACACTAGGTCCCTGAACTGAAAACATCCATCGATTGTGTGCCCCGGCTGCCTGTGGAATATGCAATACTTTGTTTGATCAACGGCTATGTTCCAAATGGGCCGTTCCTGAGGAAGTTGTATAGCATTTACTGACATGAGAGCCGAGAAGATATCTGTGAGGGTTTCTGGCAAGGGTGAGTATTGTGCTCTTTTAGGAGCCGGCCGCTTGCTGTTGTTGTTGTTATAGCCGTTGGGTGGAGGGACATTGTGATATTGCGGAGGTTGTGGTGCTTGCTGTGGTGCGGCAAAGGTATTTTGTGGAGTGGTGAAGGCAGGCGGAGGGTTTTGTGGAGTAACTTGGAAGCTTTGGGGAGCGGGGTTCTGTGGAGTGCGGGGATTTTGGGGGAAGCAGAAGGGTGCGGCTTGGAAGGGGAAAGTAACGGCTTGAACTTGCTCGTTCGTTTGGATCCCCTCGGTAACAGGCCCTTGAGGTTTCTTATGATACTTGGGCTTTTGATTTTCAAAGAGTGAGTGTATGGGGGAATCCTTGAACTGAGTTTGAATAAAGTGTGCTCGGCTGTAAAGTTGATGCATGTTGGCTATATCATTCATGGCTAGAATGTTGCGGAAGGTCGGAGTGGCATTTGAAATAAGCAATTTGACCTTCTCTTCCTCCGGAATGTGGCTGGGCACTCTAGCGGCCATCTGCCTCCATCGGTCTGCGTAGGTAGCAAATTCCTCATCAGGCTTCATCTTTTCGGCCACCAGATCTGTAAATTAATATTCCGGGCCGACTCTATCTTGGAACCTCTGAATAAACTTATCTTTTACTGTCTTGAAACTCTCGGCATCTTCCAGTGGCAAAGAATAGAACCATTCCAGTGCAACACCATCCAGCGATCGGCGAAATAGATATGCCATGAGGTGATCATCGTGCTGAAATTGAGCCGACTCGTATAAGAAGTCTCTCACATGAACAAAAGGATTGTTGTTCCCATCATACTTTCTATAGTTGGGGAGCTCAGACTGTGGAGGGAACCAGATGTTCTGAAAACTCGGGACTGGAACGTCTGCCAATGACTGAGGGCCAACCCGCTTCTGAAGGAAATCGAGTTATTGCTTCATGGCGGCCCATTTATCAAGCAACTCCTGCTCTCGGGAGGGAGCAGGGACAGAAAAGGATGAATTTTGAGGAACGGAAGGGTAAACAGATGGAGGAGACGGTCCATAAGAGGGATGGTGGATCGAAGGGTGACCCACATTAGACTGGACCTAGGCTGCCCCTTGCTGAGGGCACATAAAATCATTGGGACCAAGAAGAACTTGCGGCACAGCTAGGCCTGAGATGTGATGATCCAACGGGAAAGAAGGAGGCATAATTGGGTTGCCCTTATCGAGGGATAATTGGGTTGCGAACCAGAAGACTGGCCCATTTCAAGATTGGAGAAGCGAAAGGGTCCTAGGTTGGACCGGAGTGAGATCAACGGGCTGCACAGTGGGTCCATCGGCTCTAGGTTGAGCGACGGACGGATTGGAATGACCAAAGACAATAGGAGAAGGCGGGGTGTTGGACCCCTGCATAACCTGATAGACCGCCTGAAGCTGGGCCGGGTCTAATTGAGCCATCATCTGAAGGACAGAATTGGCGGAAGGAAGAGGAGGATTTTGAGTGGATGGAGCAATTTGCATATGGATGGAAGATGAGGGAGGAAGGGGTTCCTCCCTGGGCTGGAACGGGACAACCCTAGAGGGATCCTTTAGAAGCCCTTGAGGGAGAGACTCCTCTTGGGACCGAGGAAGATCAAAGGAAGCCATGGTAGATTCGAAGAGTGGGTTGAAATAGGATGAGGAGAGGGACTCGCCCCCGGGTGATGACGCTTCTAACGGATGGAGGTGACTCCACATGCAACGGACAACCTTAACAAGATGCAAACAACACACAACAATCACACAATAAGTGACCAAACTTAGACGACTTCTAGCGAAGATGTAAGTGAAAAAGAAATGAAGACACTCCAAGTCAACCAAGTTGCTTAAGATGATGCCACAAGATTTCTATGATTTCTCCTTTGGAACTTTAGTAGATTGATTAAAAATGTGCTCTCGACAACGGGTTCCTAATAGAAGAGGGGTGTAAGGCTTGGTTTGACTTTAAATGTTAATCACTTTTTCACTTATGCAACCCTAGACATGGGGTGGAAAGGTACAACCGGCCCGGCGTCCGTGTGGGAATCCACGGCTCGCGGGGACTTATGGAGGTCCCTGGGGTGATTTCCTAGTCGGACCCAAGGAATATGGAGACGAGAGGTCCGTACACCAAGGTAGGAAAATGCAATATAATGTATGAAAATATGAATGAACCTATGCGCACCGGAGTGCATGCAAATTCTAACCTATAATCTAGCAAACAAGTATGCACACAATGATGTAGATAAGTAGATCAACTAGGGAGGAGACCAGATAACACCCAAGCACAAAGATCACGGTAGAAACTGCGGAAAGAAAATACACCTCGGGATGCGTACCTGTCTGGAGTATGTAACGGTCTAGGGGACCTGCGTCAGAGGAAAGTGACGGTCGAAGGCCAGACCGTCAGAAGCAGTGTAACGCAGGAACTGGAGACCGTCAGAGGAGCCAGGGAACCAGAAACAACAGGAAATAAAAGGGAAATCCGGGGAAAACCAAGACAAGGAAATGATGGCAGGTTTAACAGAGATCAAAACACGATTGGCACAAGTTGTCCCACCGTGATCGTCAAAAAATTGTTGATTTGTTTTCTTCCTTTTGTTTGTGATATGAAGAATGACAAATATAATGAACAAATAACAACGATCTCAATCAACCTATGAACATGTGAACCATGAACCTAGGCAATCAGAACAAGTTCTAGCATGGGCAATGCTATCTCAATCAAACTAAACTGAAGAGGGAAAGGAAAAACACACGCCGGGGCGTGGAGCAAAGAAATAAATGAAAACACACCGCGTGGGTGGAACAAGCAAAAGAAATAAGAGATATGAGAAAGAGAAAACCAATGCCCAGTACTAAGAAAGAACGTGATCACCACCAAGGTAAACACAAGCCAAAGACCTGAGAAATACCTTAGAATAGGAGGATGATGCACCCGCCCACGGGAGAGAGAAATCAATAGGAAACTGCAGCTCTGATGAATGTAACGGCCCAGCACCTACGCGTCACAGGAGTGTGACGGTCACCGATGAACCTTTAGAGGAGCCTGACGCGCCTGATGAAGACCGTTAGAGTGTCTGCAGAATAAGCTCGTGAATCCTTCAAACTCTAAACCTTCCAGCCGGCCAGAAAGCTTGGGCCTCGCCTTATGAACCCTGTAAACCTGCCAAAGAACGTAGAACACAAGAAAATAATCCCAGATTAGCCTTTCACACAACGTAGCATCAATTCTCAAATGAACTTAATATCATTCAAAAAGAAAGGGGAATACCGGGGGAGTTTGGTTTTTTAACCCCTCTGGGCATTTTAAAAGATAGGAAGGATGTTTAGATGATTGAAACAAGTGGAGGAACGTGGAATAAGGAGTGGGACAATGCTATGATGCAAAGGAGAAGGGAAGAACACAAGTTTGCCAATGATTGACTTAAACACTTGAAATCAAAGTACTCCCTTGATTGAGATGCAGATGGACGCAGAAAATCAATTCTCCTTGGTTGAATGTGGCTCCAGAATGCGGCAACACTTCGACGTAAACTCCAGATTTCTCCTCTCTGGGCCATGAAGTTAAGGGTTCTATTTATAGGCCCTCAAACTCTCCGGTCGAGCAGAGTATAATCTAGCTAAAAAGGAGGATGATTCTTAGCAAACTCTTGAAGATAATACTCCCAAGAATCAATAGAAACAAACAGAAGGTCCTGAGGATCAGATTTGGAAGAGAAATCACAAGATCAAACTCTCAATTCGATCACGGAGTAGCAGGGAAAAGACCAGACTTGCCAGGACTTCTGTTGGATGTAACGGCTGCACGACAGACCGTTACACTACCCTATCTCTTAAGAAGATAATATCAACGGGGAGAATTTGCAAACAGTTGGACTCTGAAGAATGTGACGGCCAAGAGTAGACGCGTTAGAGGAATATAACAGCCGCATGGTAGACCATTAGAATCAACGGATAGGCAAAAGGATAAGCATTGGCGACAGGCCTTAAGCTGTAGGACTCTTCAAGATGTAACGGCCCAGGGCCAATGCGTCAGAAAGACGTAACGCGCCTGTTATAGACCGTTAGAGACAATAAGGATCCAAAAAGGAAAGCTTACTAAGCTTCATCGAATGCAAGAAATCAAGGAATCAGACCCAACCAAGGAATCAAGACCCATGAAATAAACCTCCAACTAATCAAGAAGGCTTAATGAAAGAGTGAACAACTCAGAGCATTATATAGAATGAACAAGGAGATGACCCGACTTATTGGTCACAAAATGGGTGTCAACACTTGGACCTGTTGATGGAGGAAAGGGAGCGTGCTCGGGTCAGGTTGATTGCTTATCAATAGCGGCTGGCGCAGTACTACAACGCCCGGGTCATATAGCGCCATTTCCTCCCAGGTGACCTTGTATTGCATCGTGCCAGCATCGCCGACCCTAGAGCTACTGCGGGGAAGCTAGCCCCAAACTGGGAAGGCCTATACCAGGTGACGGAAGTGCTCAACAAAGGTGCATATAGGCTATCAACCTTGGATGGGAGAGAGGATCTACGACCCTGGAATTCTGTAAACTTTATAACGTTTTATCAATAAATGAACAAAGTTGCCACTTCTCGCCTCCTCGACCCGTCTCCAGCACTGATGAGTCATGTTCTGGGATTAGCAATTGGTAACCGCTCGCAAGAGGTGAGTAATAATTCTCACCTTTGTTGTGCCCCTGTGATTTTGATGATAGCAACACTATGAGTCAGCATTGCATATCATTACATATCATGAACATCTGTGTCTGAATGATAGTTCTACTTTGGGCATATGAATGTGTTATCTTGCATTAGTGCAGACATACAATTCACTTGGTTGCTTTATGCTGTGTCGGTTGCTTTATGCTGTGCTTCACTGGTTCATCTTTGTTCAAAGTCTATACATCCATCTGTTGATAATTGAACAAGTCTGTACATCGCTACACGCATCGCTTAAAGTCTGTACAGTGTTCTACATAGTTTGCATCGGTGCATTCGTCATGTCGCTTACACGCCATAAAGTCTATACATTGCAGCATGTTCGTGTTCAAGCTTTCCAAGTCTATACAATGTCTGCACAGTCCATACATATATTAGCCATAGTCAATGCATTTGGGCATCGTTCATTACAGCAAGTCCGCACATTCCTTTTTACACAAAGTCTACACATTCCTTGTTGTTATGTCCATGCGTGTTTTAGCAAGTCTGCACATTGCTTGCATATTACACAAACGCTGCACATTCCTAGCTGTTAAGTCCATACACTCGTTGTTGGCAAGTCTATACATCGCATCGCATGCACGCGTTCAGAGTCTGTACATTGGATAAAGTCTGTACAGAGTTGACAGCATGCCTGAACCTTGTTAGATGAAGTCTACACACTCGCCATCATGCTATACTGCTAAGTCTGAACATTGGCCAAGTCTGTACAGAGGCTTATTACATCGTTCATCAAGTCTATACATCATTATGGCTTGTGCATGCATCATCTATCAAGTCTATACATTGCATGCAGGCAAAGTCTATACATTAGCAAAGTCTGTACATCGTTGGCTTGTGTATGCATCATCTTTCAAAGTCTGTACATCGGGCAGTCTCACTCAGCGTCTCATGCTATCAAGTCTATACATCGCATGCATTACACACAGCAAGTCTGTACATCCACCGTCTCACTTAGCGTCTCTATGCATATTTGAGTCAAAGTCTGTACAGCCTGTGGTCGCAAGACCAAGTCTGTACATTGTTCTGTTTCAGGCACAAGTGAAGTCTGTACAGAGTTTGCTGTTTGCACGTAGCTTGATGACTTAGCATGTCTATACACTCGTTATCGTGCATTCGATCTCTACACACTCTGCTGATATGTTTGTGCATCATGATAACAGTCTATACACTGTCTTGTTGCGGGCATAAAAGGTCTGTACATCCCTTGACAGCATGCCTGAGCATTCATCCTGTACATACCTTGCATGCCTGATCATTTATGTTTGTCGTGCACACTTTACTATATGCAAATTGCATTAAACTATCTTGCATGCATAGTCTGCACACATGACACATAGCAAGTCTGCACATCACACACAAAGTCTATTTTGCACACAAACACTAAGTCTACACATTGTTGTATGCAGAGTCTGTACATTCATTTGGCATGCCAGTGAATCCATTTATAATGTATATACCTTGCTATCTGCATCTGTGCACTACTTCATTGTAAGTCTATACATTGCTTCATGCATTGCATGAAGTCTGCACATTGTGTGTTGCTGTGCTCATACATCATTTTAGTAAGTCTGCACAATGGTGCACGTTGAGTCTTCAATGGTGCACGTTGAGTCTGCACATTCATTTGGCATGTTAGTGCATCCAATTGTAATGTTCATACCTTGCTTAGATGCACTCTACACTACACACACTAAGTCCATACATCTATTGACGGCACGACTGTGCATCCACTTTCAATGTACAAACTTCACTGCACGCACACTGCATTACACACGTTCAAAGTCTGTACATGCAATAGCCTTGCATACGTGAAGTCTGTACATGCTTTAGCTTTGCATTCACAAAGTCTGTACATGCCATAGTCTTGCATGCATGAAGTCTGTACATGCTTCAGCGTTGCCTTCATAAAGTATGTACAAGGTTTCAACCTTAAACTGATAATTCTCTTCGACTGACTGACAGGGACTCTTTGCAAAGATTGATGAGTGGGCACATGATCTGAGGTTGGCACCTGGCACGTGATCCGAGGTTATCTCTGGACAAAGAGGGCACAAGCCCTACACACGCCCTAGCTGCTGCTGCTATAAATACGAAGCTTCTTCCTCAGAAGAAGACTGATCGTGCTGAGAGTGATCGAGCAAGAGAGAAAGCAAGCAAGTGAGAGCAGCAGAAAAAAGGAGCAGAAGCATAAAGAAGTGTAGAAGAGAAGAAGAGAGAGCAGTAGAGATAGAAGAGAGCTCGAGAAGGAAAGAGGAAGAGAGATCCAGAGATTGAGAAGAGAAGAGGAGAGCAGAGAGCTTTTCTTGAAGAATTATTTAGTCTATTCGTGGATCAAATCCAGAACGACTATGCTCATTAGAGCTAACTGGTTTTTGTTATTTCCCTTTGGTTTTTTGGTTTTCCCTTTTCTGTCTTTACCATCCTTGTTCTTCCGATCCTCTGGTTTAAGGTCCGGTTCCCTTCGGTTTGGAGGAAGAGAGACTTGCGTCTCTGGTTGCCAGTGACTGGGTGTCACTGGTGGTTTCCCTCCGGTTTGGAGGAAGGTAGATATGTTCTCCGGTTTGCTGGTGACTATGTGTCACTAGTGGTTCCCTCTGGGTTTCAGAGGAAGGGAATCTCTGACTCCGGGTTTGTAGGTAGTGGTTGCTACCTGTGGGTTCCCTCCTAGTCTGAAGAGAGAGAGACTTCGGTCTCTGGTTTGCTAGTGACTGTGTGTCACTAGTGGTTTCCCTCCGGGTTGGAGGAAGAGGGGAGGTTGCTCCCCTGGTCAAGCTGTTAGGCAGCATTTGTTTGCAGACTGAGTCTGCGGTTCTAGCTGTTGCTAGTGGAAGCCTCACTCCAGTTTGGAGTGAGGGGTGGACGTAGGTCTGTGGACCGAACCACCTAAAAAATCCCTTGTACAGTGGTTTGATTTGTTTAAATCTGTTTCCGCTAGATGAATGTGTAGGCGCGCTTTACATATTTGCACATTGGTTCAAAAGATATTTAATTAGCTTTTCAGATTGCTTAATTTTGTGAAGTGAGCAAAATTTTTAAGGGGAGATTCATTCACCCCCCTCTGAATCCATAGCACTTATCTCAACAATTGGTATCAGTGCGGGTTCTCTGTGCTACCAGATCCAACGATCTGCAGAGGATCCTGCTGACTTCGGTGCTTTATTGCTTTTGGTGCATTACTTATCGATTGTCTTGTGCGTTGAACCTGTTTGCTATCTGGTTTAAATGGCCCTTCCATTTGTGTTTGATGGTTCTAATTTCAGCAGTTGGTTAGGCGGCCTATTTGTTCATATGAATTCCATTGACCCTAATCTATGGAGTTTGGTTTCAAAAGGCCGACACCAATTACCTCTTGATGAGACCAAGTGGTCTAGAGAGGACAGTGTAAAGAACCATGATAATCTCACAGTTCTTAATATTGTGAAAGCTGTAGTTAATACTGATAGATTTCCTTTTGTTCTCAGGTGCACTTCGGGAAAGGAAATATTGGATAGAATAACTGCTACAAATGGGGAGCAAGAGGATCAATGCTTGATGGGCAACCAGGGTGATTACAATTCTGATCAACAGGAGGAAACTTCATCTCAGGTGAATTCTGACACTGGTAATTTTGGTATTGAAGAATTGATTATGTTGAATGAGCATTTGATTGAGAAATACGATAAAGTTAAATCTGAGAAGAAGAAATTAAGAAAAGAACTGTTGTATCAGGTCAGAAGTCTGAAAGTTGAAAATGAAAATCTAATGTCAGACATGAGTCGAGAAAGGAATGAAATGAACTGTTTGAAATCCAAAAATGAGAGTTTAAGAAATAAACTCATTAAAGAAAAGGATTCTTGCAATACATGTGCAGTTTTAAGAGACTTGATAAATGATCTTGATTCTGATGATAATCTTCAAAAGGATTTAATCAAATCTCTGAAAGAAGAAAATAAATCATTGGTAGAAAAGAAAACTGAAGCTGAAGAATTTGAAAACAAGCTGGTTGAAGAAAATAGGTACCTTAAGGATCAAAATAAAAAGTTAATGGTTCTTAATACTGTTCTCTCTGAAAAATGGATTGCAATAGAAAGAGATAGGTCAGTGACTCCTTCTCTGGAAGGTGAATTTGAAAGACTAAAAGAAATACTGACTGTCTATGAAAAGGAGAAAGCTGATTCAGAAAGTCTTATTGTCTCCTTAAAAAATGAAATCCTTAAATTGAAGAAGACTTCATCTAAGTCTGTTCAGAATGAAAAATTGGTGAGAGATTTAGAGTGTGTCAGCTCTAAATTGGAAGAATTGAAATCTGAAAACGAAAAACTCAAAAATCAGTCCAAAGAATTTGAACACAAATCAATGAGTCTTTGTGGAACGTGGATTTTATCTTATCTCATTATATTATTTATTTATATTATTTATTTATTTTTTTGGATTTTGGATTTATTGATTTATTAGGCGTGCCAGTCACGTGTGTGACGATTTTTATTGTGCGCTCGATCTGACTTGGTCAGTCGATTGTGAAGTCCGAGTCGGGACCAGAAGTCCGTCATACCATAAAGGCTATGACGTTAATTACGCCCTTCCAAGGAAGGACAACCCTTGATTAAACGCCAAAATAGGAGGCCTCGAGAGGCAATAATAAAAAGGATATTCTTTTTATGTGCGCAGTTTGAATTTCATACCAGAGCCAGGAAGGCGGGCAAGATAATAACATCGATTGTAGAAACAGACGATATCGCTGAATCGACGGCTCGAAAAACAATCAGACTCAGGGGAAAGGTAAAACAGAGGATATCAATCGCGGACAGGATGAGCCGCGATCATGACGGAGGTTTAAAGCATCGGTTAACATTTCGGCGGCACTTCCCCATGGTCTGGATCATGCCCAGAGGGAAATAGGCTATCACCCACGGAGTGCCGGGGTGAAAGCTGAAAGAAAGAGAGAGGTCGGGCCTCTCCACGTTACACACGTATGCCCTAAGGCAATGTTTGATTCTTCCCTCACAGGAGCTGGTGGCACTCATGCATTGGCATGGCTCACCGGAGCTAAGAGGGAGGCGCGTCGTTGTGACTTCGACACGAATCGATGGAACATAAGGGAGTCTACCTCCCTTTAACTTTATCCTCGGGACACATCTGGTGATCCACGAATATCTCTGTGTAGGTTAGCTCTGGGCATTTGGGCTCACAGGGTGGCAACTTAGGCTCTCGGCATGACCACAGATGGGAGGCTAAGGCTCCCGGCGTGAGTAGCAAGAAGATGGAATTTCTCGGCGTAGCCAAAGGGAAGAATCTAGGAAGCTCCCGGTGTCGACTTCCCGGCGCGCTGAAGATTCTCCAAGGGGGTTATCGGCGTAGGCTAAAGGGGGAAGAGGAGCTCTCGGCCTGGGGGTTCCCGGCGCGCTGAAGGCCGCGCTGGGAGCTGGTGGCGCCGAGAGGTAGCTGGCCGAGAAGGGGTGTTTGGGCGCCGTGAGGGGTTTAGGACTTTACGGTACCCTGTTTTTTAGGATTTTGAGAGCTTTCTGGGAATTATATCAGAGTAGATTGGCTCTGGAGACTAGAGATGGGGTTCAACTAGTTTTAGTTGTATATGCTTCAAAGGAGGCCGAGAACTGAGAGGGATTGGAGGGGAAGAGCCCCACATAGAGGTCCTTTTCACCATCACCATACGGAGCCCGGAGGACAGCTTCAGTATTATTTTTTATCGGCTGGGAGGATTTCAGCAGCACCTCCCCTGTACCTAGCATATGCCAGGGAGTAATAGACGATCACCCACAGAGTGCCGGGATGAAAGCCAGAATAAGGGGGGTATGGGACCCCTAGCCCGTGTATGTGATCACAGCACCGACTTAATATCCCTTTGAGGCCATTGAAACTTATGCAGTGTCAGAGTTTCTCTGGCTCGTAAGGTTATGTAGGGGAGTTATCCCCAATGATGTTTATCCCTTAGGCACATATGATGATCTAGAGTATCCTTCGACAAGATGCAAGGCTTGGTTGATCGGACTTCAAAGGGCATCTGTGTGGTTCCTTGGCCTGTAGCAGGAAAGCTTTCCTCCGGGGTTCAAGGAATGGAGGATTCACAACGTAAAGCAGGGGTGGCAGGAAGCATGGTTCCCGGCGTGGGTTTTATTGGCCAAGGGGGAATGCTCTCGGCGCAAGGGTTCTCGGCGCGGTAATGACCGCGCCGGGAACCCGGCGCCGGGAGGCCCTCGGGCCGGGAAGGCTGTATTGGGATAGGCTTTATTTGCCTTGCCGAAGGGGCTAAAGCAAGGGGGATCTCTCAGCAGAGTAGTTCTCGGCGGGGAAATGGCCACGTCGGGAAGGGGCTAAAAGGGTTTATGGCTGAACTGCGATACTCTGCTCAGGCGATTTCTGGGATTTCTGGCTCGGATTGAGGCAGTATCTGGACTGCAGAAGGGGATTACGTGGGAGTTAGCATCAGTCGAAGGGTAGATCATCCATTGTCGAATCCTCATGGGACATATGGCATTTTCTATACTCACCTGCTACTCAGACGGTCAAGAGATTGATGTCTTTGACCCTGAATGAGATTGGAGCTCGACAGACGTCTGTGATATCCGGGGAAACCATGATCTGAGGGGGAGGAAGAGGAGGGACAGAGCCTAATAACCCACTGGATGAGGGTTGAGACTCCGTCTTCGTCTTCCACCAGAGGACAGGCTAGGGAGGGGAGGTCGAAACATGAATCGGAAAGCTATAACATCTAGGCAAAACGATATTCAGAAGAATAGCCGATGCAAGAAGGGGAGAAATACAACAGATATTTCAATCGATCGAATGCCCAAACGAGCCATGTTCATCTTTCATATTATTGCATCATCCCAAACCTATACAGATCGTAGAAGGTAAACAAAAGACAGAGAGATGGAAATCGAGACCGGAATCCTCCGGCTACATTGATACATCGAGAAAGCCTCGCCAGATTACATCAGAAAAAGAAAATAAAAAGAGGAAAGCATGGGGGGAGGGCGGAGCATTGACTCCTCTCCCTCCCCGGGCTGCCCACCTGGGTCTCCTCTCTTCTTCTTCTCCTTGCTTCTTCTTTTTCCCTCTCGGTCTCTCTTCTAGCTTTTTCCTATCTCTGATTTTTCCACCTCTATCAGCCTTTCGATGGGAAGGGGCTTTATAGCCGTCCCTCCTTGCCTTCTCGACAGACACCTCACGGCGCGCCTCTCCAACCTTGTGCAGCATTTGGGCTTTGACAAAGTGGCTCCCGGCGCCACCATTAAAGGCCCATTTAAGTCTCTTTGACCAGGCCTTTGATAGGCCCTTCACGTACATCAGTACCCAAGAGGGTCCTCCGTTCGTGATATAGTTTGTATTGAGATCATTAGCAGGGTTTTCATCAGTCCGCGGACAGGGGTTTCATCAGTATTGCCATCTGAATGATGACAAAATCGGACATCATTTTATCGATATCGTCACCTGAATGGTGACGAGATCGGACATCAGCTTTAGTCTGGGAAGACTTCAGCTAGGTGTATAATATGTGGAGACGATTCTTCTTGTGTTCTGACTTTGCAAAAGCCCTTACAATCTTCATCTGCCGGTACCGACTTCATCTTTATCTTACATCACATCTGTCAATAAGCCGACATCTAACTTACGCTGACATGTCATCTGTGGATTCTTGGATGAGGCAGTAACACAGCTCTTATTAAAGTGTGCTGGGAGGTCTCATTAGTCAAACGACTACTGCTTCGTTAGTGCTGCCATCTGAGTGACATCGGCACAGGACGTCAGCTCGGCCGACAAAGGCTTCAGCCTGGTAAATGGTTGACGAGCCTCATCATTGGTCTTTCACTGTGGGTATGATCTGCTTCCACCCTTGTTCATTTTCAAGGTGTCAACAAATGCCCCCCACCTGTGGGCGGCGTAAGCGCAGAATAAGCGGCACGGGGCCTACAGGTGACTTTCATTATTCGAGGGTATCTTCCTCAATTTCTTTTCAATCCGGTCCTTAGACCTGATCATCTCGTTGCAACAATATTCTGCACATGTATCTTTCTTTTCTATCTTCATATTGTTTGACTTTATTTTCAGCTTGCGTGAAGACCTCTCGGTCGTGGAGACGGGGGTCTCGGCGTGCCTAGCTTCCCGGCGCGTAGGGCTTCTCGGCGCGTGGTGCTTCTCGGCGCGGAGGGCTTCTCGGCGCGGGGTGCTTCTCGGCGCGTGGTGCTTCTCGACGCGCCTTTCGGCCGAGGGGGGTCTTGCTAAGAAATGCGTAGGTTTCATCAGGACAGACGTGAGGTCTGAGCTGGACAGGCTTCATCAGAATGGTGATGGGTTTCATTGTCGGTGGGACATTTGAATGAGGGTATGTAGATTTCATCAGGGTAGACGTAAGGTCTACCCCGGAAGGGTTTTATCATCGGTGGGGAATGGAGCCAACTGACCGACGGAAGGTTTCATCAGTGAAGGGGAGGTAAAGGCAGCGTGCCGGTTGGCATGGAACTTCGAATTACCACATTACTGACCCAAGCGCCCTTTTGAGTTTTCACCGGAGCCAGCCCCCTCTTGCTTTTGCCCACGCGCCCTTTCGGGTTTTCACGTGGCGGGGTACCCGATTTTGCCTGCAGTGCCCTTTCGGGTTTTCACCGCAGCTGGGTTTTAGCCATTTTTGCCCTTGCTCAGAAAGCCTGAACAAGATCGGCGGGGTATCACTATTTTTAACCCCATCCTTTTTTATTATATATATATATATATATATATATATATATATATATTTTGAATCGGGATTTTAGCACGGATCAGGTGATGTGCTACTTCATTAGTGGCTGCTCTTATCATCGGTATTGGGTATATACCGATGCAAGGATTTCATAGGTTTTATCAGGATAGACGTAAGGTCTAGACTGGGTGGGTTTCATCATTGATCGGGCAGTGCGCCAATCGATCAACCACAGGTTTCATCATCGGTATTGGGTTTATACCAATGCAAGGATTTCATATGTTTCATCGGGATAGACGTAAGGTCTAAACCGGACAAGTTTTATCATTGATCGGGCGAGGTGCCGATCGACCAATGGTAGGTTTTATCACGGCGGGACGTAAAGAGACATGTAAATTTAATAGGACGGGTTTCTTTGTCGATCGGGCAGGGTACCCATCGACCGAAGGTGGGTTTCATCATCGGTATTGGGTTTATACCAATGCAAGGATTTCATGAATTTCATCAGAATAGACGTAAGGTCTACACTGGGCTAGTTTTATCGTTGATCGAGCAGGGTGCCAATCAACCAACAGCAGGTTTCATCATCGGTATTGGGTTTATACCAATGCAAGGATTTCATAAGTTTCATCAGGATAGACGTAAGGTCTAAACTGGATAGGTTTCATCATTGATCGGGCAAGGTGCCAATCGATCAACAGCAGGCTTCATCATCGGTATTGGGTTTATACCAATGTAAGGATTTCATATGTTTCATCAGGATAGACGTAGGGTCTAAACTGGATAGGTTTCATCATTGATCGGGCAGGATTCCGATCGATCAACGGTGAACTTCGCCATGGCGGGACTTTGGACAAGGTATGAGGGTTTTATCAGGACAAACGTAGGGTCTATACTGGGTGGGTTTGATCATTGATCGGGCAAGGTGCCGGTCGATCGACGAGAGGTTTATGGCGAGAGGTGAGGCTTCTTTAGGATCACCACGTTACTGACTCAAGCGCCCTTTCAGGTTTTCGTCGGGGCCATCCCCCTCTTGCTTTTGCCCACGCGCCCTTTCGGATTTTCACGTGGCGGGGTACCCGATTTTGCCTGAAGTGCCCTTTCGGGTTTTCACCACAGCTGGGTTCTAGCCATTTTTGCCCTTGCTCAGAAAACCTGAACAAGACCGGCGGGGTATCTCTCTTTTTAACCCCATCTTTTATTTATTTATTTATTTTCATTCTTTTATTCTCTCTTCCCCTCTTTTTTGGGAGGGTGACAAGTCGGAATGCCATTAGATCATGACGAGGGATGGCTTGGCTAGGGCGGAGTGCCGCTATACCAAGAAAGGGTGTAGCTCGGCTAGGGCGGGATGCTGCTAGACCAAGGAAAGGGTATATCTCGGCTAGGGCTGGATGCCACTAAGCCGAAGAAAGGTAGCTTGGTTAGGGCGGAGTGCCACTAGTCCAAGGAAAGGGTGTATCTCGGCTAGGGCGGGATGCCGCTAAGCCAAGGAAAGGGTGTATCTCGGCTAGGGCTGGATGCCGCTAAGCCAAGGAAAGGGTGTATCTCGGCTAGGGCTGGATGCCGCTAGACCAAGGAAAAGGTGGCTTGGCTAGGGCGGAGTGCCACTAGACCAAGGAAGGGTAGCTCGATCAGGGCGGAGTGCCACTAGGCCAAGGGAAAGGTAGCTCGGTTAGGGCGGAGTGCCACTAAGCCAAGGAAAGGGTGTATCTCGGCTAGGGCTGGATGCCGCTAGACCAAGGAAAAGGTGGCTTGGCTAGGGCGGAGTGCCACTAGACCAAGGAAGGGTAGCTTGATCAGGGCGAAGTGCCACTAGACCAAGGAAAGGGTGTATCTCGGCTAGGGCGGGATGCCACTAAGCCAAGGAAATGTAGCTTGGTTAGGGCGGAGTGCCACTCAGCCAAGGAAAGGGTGTATCTCGGTTAGGGCGGGATGCCACTAAGCCAAGGTAAAGGTGTATCTCGGCTAGGGCTGGATGCCGCTAGACCAAGGAAAAGGGTAGCTTGATCAGGGCGGAGTGCCACTAGACCAAGGAAAGGGTGTATCTCGGCTAGGGCGGGATGCCACTAAGCCAAGGAAAGGATGTATCTCGGCTAGGGCTGGATGCCGCTAGACCAAGGAAAAGGGTGTATCTCGGCTAGGGCTGGATGCCGCTAGACCAAGGAAAAGGTGTATCTCGGCTAGGGCTGGATGCCACTAAGCCAAGGAAAGGTAGCTTGGTTAGGGCGGAGTGCCACTCAGCCAAGGAAAAGGTGTATCGCGGTTAGGGCGGGATGCCACTAAGCCAAGGCAAAGGTGTATCTCGGCTAGGGCTGGATGCCACTAGACCAAGGAAAAGGTGTATCTCGGCTAGGGCTGGATGCCACTAAGCCAAGGAAAGGTAGTCTTTGTCCGATTACTCGGGGAATATTGGTTGTGCAGCATGATACAGCTTGAGGTGTTTACCGTTGAGTGGCGAGAACTGAATTTCCCCTCGATGGTTAATAACTACGTAGGCCCCTCCTTCGTAGACCCTTTGTATCACATAAGGACCTTCCCAATTAGCATTCAGCTTCCCTTTTGGGTTGGACGCCATGACTTCTTTTTTCTTGACCATGACGAGGTCACCTTTCTTGAATTCTCATCCTTTTACGAGTTTATTGAATGCAGTGGCCATGCGGGCCTGATACATTTGGATATTCTTCTGAGCTTGGAGGCGCTTCCCTTCCAATTCAGTCAGTTCTTCTAACCTTCTTTCAGCATTTGTTTGTTCGCCACGGGTCAGGCCATATTGGATTGACACTCTGAGTGACGGGACTTCCGGCTCTAGTGGAACCACTACCTCCGAGCCGTATACCAATGAGTATGGTGAGCACCCTGTAGGTGTCTTAAAGACGGTGCGGTATGCCCACAGAGCTTCATACATCTTTTCTTCCCAGTCCTTCTTATTAGAACTGACAACCTTGGCTAACAAGGTGCACAAAGTCTTGTTAAAAGCTTCTGCCAATCCGTTTGCCTGGGGATTGTAGGGAGTGGAGGTTCTCCATTCAATCTTATACTTCTCGGCAAGCCGATAAATTTTCTGATTTCTGAAATGACTACCATTATCAGATATTATTCGGTTGGGGATCTCGAACCGGAAGATAATATTCTGCTTGATAAATCTGGCGACCAGTTCACCAGTCACTTCTCTTAATGCTACAGCTTCCGCCCATCGGGAGAAGTAATCTGTCATGGCCAATATGTACTTATGACTGGCCGAGGAGGTCGGCAGTGGCCCGACTACATCAGTTCCCCATTATGCAAATGGTCAGCTAGGAACTGTAGGGTGCAGAGTTGTAGGTGGCCTTCTAGGCACGGTAGCATGCTCCTGACACTTCTGGCATGACTTTGCAAATTTACAGCAGTCTTCAAACATGGTAGGCCAATAGTAGCCCAGCTTCTTGATTTCTATCTTCATTTTGGGACCAGCCTGGTGGGCGCCTGCTGTCCCAGTGTGTATTTCTTTCATCGCTTGCCAAGCTTCCTCAGTGGATAGGCAGCGGAGTAGAATCTTTTTGCGTGCATCCACCATTATTCGGAATAAAGTTCCATTTTTGAATTCATAGGAATCTTTGATTCTCAGGAGTTTCATCTTTTCCTCCCTTTTCTATGGCAGCTGTTGGTGTAGAAACCACTGTAGCAAATGCTCTCTCCAATCAGACGCCTGTACTGTGCTGATAGTGGCAACTTCTTCCTCTTCGGGGCACCCTTCTAGCATACTGGGGACTTGCCGCCGGTTTATAACAACAATGTTCAGTGTTTCATCTGGCGGGACTGCTAGTGAGCTGGCCAGCTTTGCCAGTGCATCAGCCTGGGCATTATGTCCACGGCCCACATGTTTGAGTTCAATATGATAGAACTTTGCCATGAGGCGTACAGCCTTCTGGTGATAGGGATTTAGTTCTGGCTTCCGCACTTCGAACTCCCCTTGGACTTGTTTTATTATCAACATCGAATCCCCGAATACCTGAAGCATTTGGATACCCATGTTGAGGCTGATATTGAGTCCAATTATCAGAGCTTCATATTCGGCTTCATTATTGGTGCATGGCTTGTTTATAGAACAGAAAGTATGCACAACCTCCCCCTCTGGTGATTTTAGCACAATACCGGCTCCAGCCCGTATTCTGGTCTTTCCATCGGAATCTGCCTCCGTTCTGGATGCTCCATCAAAGAACAGTTGCCACATAACTGGCTGAGCTTGACAGGCCTCGAGTGTCTCATCATCGGGTAATTCAGTCCCCAACATATCATTCTCTGGCACAGGATGCCCCGCGAAGAAATCAGCCACGGCCTGTCCTTTTATTGCCCTCTGGGGTATATATGTGATATCGAATTCCATCAGAATTACTGCCCATTTGCCCAACCGGCCTTTCAGTACTGGTTGAGTCAATATGTATTTGAGTGGATCTGCTGCAGATATCAATCTGACTTCATGGGACAACATATAGTGTCGGAGCTTTTTGACAGCAAAGACTAGTGCCAAGCAGGTCTTTTCTATGTAGCTGTAGCTTTCTTCAGTTCTCATCAGCCTCCTACTTAGGTAGTACAAGGCTTGTTCTTTGCCTTCCTCATTTATCTGTGCCAGCATTGCCCCCAGGGAACAGTATGTGGCTGCGATATACAGTATCAAGGGCCTGCCCTTAATGGGTGCCCCCAGCACCGGAGGGGTTTTAAGATATTCTTTCAGCTTTTTAAAGGCCTCCTGACATCCATCATCCCAGAGGAACGGTACATCTTTCATCATGAGCTTGTGAAAGGGATGACATCGTCCTGACAGATTTGATATAAATCATCGGACATAAGCCAGGCGCCCTTGCAGAGATCTCAGCTCGTGCAGATTCCTTGGTGGAGGGAGCTCCTGAATAGCTTTAATCTTGGATGGATCAATTTTAATACCCCTATGCCGGACAATAAATCTGAGGAATTTTCCACTGGACACGCCAAAGGCGCATTTCATAGGATTCATCTTGAGTTCATATCTGCGCAACCTCTGGAATACTATCCTTAGGTCTTGCAAATGATCTTCTCTTTTGCTGGTTTTTACCACCAGATCATCAATGTAGCACTCTACCTTTTTGAAGAGCAGGTCATCAAAGATCTTTGTCATAGCTCTTTGGTAAGTAGCGCCGGCGTTCTTAAGGCCAAACGACATTCTTTTGTAGTTGAATATTCCCTTCGGAGTGCGGAATGCAGTGTGCACTCTGTCTTCTTCAGCAATCCAAATCTAGTTGTATCCGGATGATCCATCCATGAATGACAGGGCTTCATGACCAGTAGTCGCATCGATCATCACCTCAGTGATGGGCACTGGGAAATCATCTTTCGGGCAAGCCTTATTAAGGTCCCGAAAATCAACACATATTCTAATCTGCCCATTCTTCTTCTTTACGGGCACTATATTGGCCAGCCATGTAGTATACTGGTTTTCTTCAACAAAGCCTACCTCAATCAGCTTGTCAACTTCTTTGTTAATCTGGTTTATCAATTCAGGACGCATTCTCCTGGAAGGCTGCTTTACAGGGTTAGCCTCTGGGTTTATTGCCAATCGGTGCTGTGCCACATCAGAGCTCAGTCCTGGCATTTCATCATATGTCCATGCAAAACAGTTACAGAATTCTTTCAAGAACTGTATATATTGTTCCCTGACATCTGGCTCCAGCAGTGCGCTGAGGAATGTCGGCCTTGGCTCATCTGCGGACCCCAAATTTATTTCTATCAGCTCATCGACGGTGGCTTGGCCCCCGTCTTCGACTTCGGGTGGGGCTTCTTGCAAATCAATGAAGCCTCCCGGGATATAATCTTCTTCAGTTTCATGCTCTTCTGTTTCATCATACTGGTCATCAGCGGATGCTGGTGCATCATATAGGGCCAATACTACCGGATCCTGTTCAGTCTGCTCCGAGGGTGAGACTGGTTCAGCAGGAAATTCAGAAGTGGACCCCTCCATCCTTAGAGGCTCTTCTAATGTGGGCTCCCCTGAAAGGTCATCATTCTGTAGAGCCCGGAATTCTTCTAGGATGCGCCCGAACTCCAGACACTCCTCCAGCTCTCTGGCTATTTGATCTTCATCCGGGGTTCCTGTATCAAATTTTGCTTCAGCCTGGAACAGATCCTCTTTGGAAGATAGGTTCTCCCAGTACCAAGCTTTCTTTGTCTCATCAGATGTCTCTGTTTCTGGCAGGTTGTCTGAGGCTTCATTGCTTATTATGGATTGATAAATGATTTCTTCATCTTCCGAGGGGTATTTGTCATATCCTACCTCGGGAGGATCGTCATGCTGGTAGGAGACAGATATGACGTCTACCTCAGCCTCATAGTATTCTTGGAGGGTATAACCCAATCCTGGGTGTTGAGTGATCTTCCTCATTTCTTTACTATCTCGAGGCGGATCCCACAGTTCCTTGAATGCCTTCTTCTGAGCAGCAGGCTGCATTGATGGCATTTGCATTTTGGAGAACATTTGTGAAACCCGTTGGGTAGTATAATCCAAGCCTTTAATCGGTACCATCCGGTTTGCAGCTTCTTCAGGGGCCATACAGTCTTGATCATCTTCTTCGACTGGCTCCCCGGTGTAGAATATAATAGGAGGCTCGCAGAAGTGAGGGATTTCCATAGTCTTCAGTGGTAGCACCGTTTGGTACTCAAGGCTGACGATAGGTTTAAATAAACCTTGCGGCACCTCCACCTGAGTGTACTTTTGCTTCATTTCTTCATCGGCATTATCCGGGTGGATGCTAGGAGGGGTAATCCGAGCAAAGTCACCGGCATAAGAGATGTGAGATACCTCATGCTTTTTAATATGGCCTTTTGGTGGCGGTGGAGACCAATTCCTTGCCTCTGTCGCGGGCTTTTTCTGGCTGACCACAGCCTCTTTCCTTTCGCACTTTTGCGACACCTCGGTATAGTAAGATGCATTGAGCATATGGCACTCGAACACTTCGAAAGGATGCAGATCCGCAAACACCCTCTCTTCTTTTCCTTCATGGCAGTATTTGATGCACTGATGTAGCGTGGATGGCACTATTTGATATTCATGCAGCCACGGTCTCCCCAGTAGGGCTTTATACGTGGTGTTGGAGTCGATCATATAGAATCGTACCACTGTAGTGAGGTCTCCCAATGTGAGGTTGAAATCAGCTACCCCAAGAGGTGTCTCACACTTTTGATTGAATCCTGCAATCTTCATGTCTCTGACCTTGGTGAGCTGCAGATCAAAGTAATATTTCTGATAGATGCGGTATGGGAGAATGTTCATAGCAGCCCTGGGATCTATCAGTATTCTGCTTATCGGCTGACAGTTCAGGGAACCCCTCATATACATCGGTCTGTTATGGCCGGAATTTGGGATTAGCATATCATCCTCTGTGAATGTGACTGATGGACCAGAATTCACTTCTGTCAAGAGTGCTTCATACTGTGCCGGCGACTACAAGGCATCAATAATGGCTTGGCGAGCCTCTTCACTCAGAGAGAGGATTTCCCAGATGGAGAACCTGGTAGGGAGCTTCTTCAGCATTTTCATGATCCGGCTGCCCACCCGGACGTTAGACAGTCTCATCTTCTCCACCCAACGGGGTCTTGGAGGTTCATGTGGTGCCTGTGGCCTTTGCTGCCCAGTGCCGATTTTACCCTCTTGATCGGTTTCCCGGGAGGCTTCTTCTGTAGTAACGACCCCTGTTTCTACTAGAGGGTTACTTCCTTTATTTTCTTCATGCTGCTTCTGCTTTCTAACTGCAGTCTGCTGGCATTTATTGTTTTTAGCTGGGGCTGTGTGAGCCAACTGTTCATTTTCCAAACTGGACAAGAATTCCAGGAATGAAGGAGCCTCTTCCTTTTCTTGGTACAAGCTGGCAGGGGGAGGAACCTGGACACCTCGTACCTCTGGCTCGGGGATCTGATAGGGTTGCTCCCCTCTGAATATAATATTAGGATTAGCTGGTGGCGGGCGCCCCCATCTTTTCCCAGAACGTGTTGCATGGGCTGAGGTAGAGGCCTCAGCATGGTTGGCTTCTAGCGGGGCATTTGATGCTTCATCCTCATCATTCTCCCCGGGCAAGGAAAAGAGTACCGACAGAGTGTTGCATTGTACTGTCGTGACTTTCTTTCCCCTTTTGGACTTGGGCCGTCTCTTCTTCTTCTGGGAATTTGGCTTTGCTGGCTCTTGCCCCCAGAAGGGCTCATTTTCAGCTTTTTCTTGTTCTGCCTCTGGTTGCTCTTTAACTTTCAATTCTTCGAGCTGCTCCCAGAGTATACAGTCTTTTATCAGCAGGTTTTTGGGCTTTTTCTGCTCATATTCATCGAGCTCATTGATATACTGCTGTAGACGCCTGGCTGCAGGACTTACTTCTTTATGTGCAGGTAGGGGAGTTTGTCTCCTCCAGTTGTGAGTAGGGATCCGGATGACTGGTCCGGTCTCAGCTGTATGCCATACTGGCTTTACTGGAGGCGGCTCAGGCCTTGGGGTGACACCCCGAATAGTTGCCCCACTGGTGCTGGCTGCAAGAGTCTTTCTTCTGTTCTTTATGGGCTTCGTCTGCCATCCTTCCTGATCTTTCAGTGGGGTGAGGAGGCAAGCTTCATAAGTGTGCCTGGTACATTCTTCAACGGCTTCCTCAGGCAGCTGCTGATAGACTAAAATCACATTGGCGGCCATCCTCTAGGGCGGAGGCTCATGCGGATGAGGTGGCTTCACCTGGTAATCACCCAACTGTAGCTCACCCTTTTTGACCATTCCTTCCACAATATCCTTGAAGACATAACAATCTTCAATTGCGTGCCCCAGCGCACGGTGAAATGGACAGAACATCGGATCATCTTTCTTTGTCGCATCCGCAGGTCTCTTCGGTTCGGGCAATGTTACCTTGTTGAACTTATATGCCCAGTTAAATAGTGCTGATGTCTTATCTTTGGGAAAAGAGTAAGCCCTTCTCATTCTGTCTCTCAGAGAGACCTTATCTTTTCTTTCTGTTGCACCCTCAGGCGGGGGAGCTTCATCTGCCTCCTTTTTCCCTTTCTGTTGCTCGAAGGTCCTGAAATCGACGGCGTTAGCCTCAATATGTGATGGCCGTCGATCATTGGTTTTACCCTTCAGCATAGTGGGAGCATTGGCGGTCAGACGCTTGGACAAGAACGTCTCGACTTCCGCCACTATATTGTTCAGCCGGTCAAATATCCTGACATCTGCACCGATCATCTTTTCTAGCACCTCTCTCTTGAGGCTCTGTTTGCATATCTGCACTGCATCTTCCTGATGAGGAGGTCTTCAACATCTCATGGCTAAGTTTCTCCACCTTTTGATGTAATCCAGTGCTGTTTCATCCTGTCTTTTCTTGGTTGCATATAGCTCCGCTATTGTAATTTCTCTTTTAGTGACATGAAATCTATCGTGGAATTTTCTTTGCATATCAGGCCAATCAACCACTGATCCAGCGGGCAGGCTTGAATACCATTCAAAGGCTATCCCAGTGAGGGACGAGCCAAAGAACTTAAGCAGATAGGCTTCATCAGCTGCCAGGTCGCCCATAATTATGGTATAGTAAGCAATGTGCTCCCTGGGAGAGCCCTGGCCGTTGAATTTCTCAAATTTCGGCGGCTTACTGACGCCTGGGGGTAGTCTTTTAGCAGCATACTGGGGAGGATACGGTACTTTGTACACGTCATAGGTACTTACACCATCACCAGTCTTTTCAGACAGCTTCATCTCCATAATTCTTTCAATCATCAGCTTGTGGGCCAGGGCTGGATCTATCTCTTCTGGGAAGAAGTGAGCTTGCTGCTGGCTGTAGGGAGTCGTCATCACAGTTGCGCGCAAGGTGGGTGCGGCGGGCTGCGTCTGAGATGTAGAGGGCTGAGCTGCTGCTTGCTGCAGAACAGGCTGGCTCGGAGCTTTGCCCTTATCAGCTGGAAGGGGATTAGTTGGGACAGCCATTTCTGCTGAGCTGGAAGTCTGCCCCACAGGTTCGGCTTGCTTGGAGATCGGTGTGGCTTCATGCCTCTCATTTAGCTGTCTTCTGAGAGCACTGATCTCCTGTTGATATCTTCTAAACATCATCTGGATCATGGGATCCAGAGTCGATGGGATCTGTATATCTTCTGAAGTCCCTTCAGCATCATCAACGAAGGGATTTTCTTCTTTTTCTGTTGTCACCACATTGACTGTCATGGTGGTGATCTTGCGGGTTTCCTCATCATTCTTCATCTTATCTTTTGCAGCCTGACCTCTTCTTGTGACGGGGCCTGGTCTGGTAGCCAGCCTGAGCAGTTCATCTGGCTGAGTTGGTAGCATATTCTGCCCCCTGGCGATTCCAGCCATGTTATAGGCAAAGATTTGCATTCTTCCCCTCTGCCTGCAAACTTTTCTTTTTGCCTGGTCAGGGTATTTGAGTCGGTCGAAGACCGATACTCTTTCTTCAGCTTCCTCCCTATACAGGTCTTCTTTATCATATCCGGCCTTGCGGCCTTCTTCATAATCATTTGAATCGGAGGAGGAGGTTCCGAGCATCATTTCTTGAAGGGCTTCTCCTTCTTCTTCATCCATGGTGCCCAGAGCACGGGATAATCTTTGCTGACCGAGGGCAGAGTTCCCCAGGTAGTGGAAGTAGTCTTGGACCACTTGTTTCATCTCCTCTGGATCGTGCCTTCGCGGCTCTGGTCGGAGTATCAATCTTTCCTGGATTTTCTGCTGATGAGCCAGTCTTGTCATCTGAGCATTCAAATGCTCGACTTTGGAATATTTGAATATGTCAGCCTGTCTGGCACAGGCTCTTGGTCTTCTTGGAATGGCAACCGTGACTGGTTCGCTCATTCCCATATCGCCATCTTGGCAGCAGTTGGCAGTGTCATCATAGTTCTTCCTTTGCCATCTTTTGCCTTTGGCCCTGGGATGGGTGATAGTAAGGTCTTCATTCTTTTGATATCTTTTGCCCCTCATCACGGGGCGAGTAGTAATCAAATTTCTTCCTTCATCATTTTTTTCATCTCTCCTCCCCAGAACTTTGGGGTAAGCAGCAACATCATCTCTTCTGTAGTTTCTTTCTTCTCTTCTGCTTCCTGCCCTGAAGCGGGCAACGGCATCCTCAGTAGCCTTCTTCTCATATCGAGCTGGGGCCCAGCTCTGAATCTTCTTTGGTCGCCAGACCTGTTTATATTTTGTTGGTTTGGGCGCCAGCGGCTTCCTTTCATCAGCTTCCCAATTGGCCCTCCTAGCGGCCAGGATGCGGAACCTGTTGTCGGTCTGGACAGTCGGGACAATCCTGTCCGGCCGGACTTCTCTGGGGCGACCGTTGAGGTTCACCCTAACATCTCCCATCATCATTGTCTTCCCAGAATTGGAAAGACGACGCTCAGCAGCAGCATACCGACTTCTCCGGTAATTTCTCTTTCCCCTAGATCTGGGCAGCAGCGGGAACCGTGTCCCTCCTTTGAACTTGGTGTACATAGCAGGCGACGGCCGTCGAGGTCGTCTTCTCCGGTAAGCCAGCCTTCTTACCAGTAGTCTTCATAGGGGCACCTGCAGCGGTGCCTTGCTCGTCGTTGTTGACCTGCAGAAGGTCGGTGAAGACGAGGCCTAGACAGTTGGGCAGCCCGACAGCAGGGGGCATTACTCCGAATGACAGGGGTACCGCTAGGTAACCCTCTCGCACATGCATATCGATCGGTTGTTGGCCGAAGCGTACAGACATAAGTCCAGTAGTCATCTTCCTGAAAATAAGGAAAGCGCACAGGATCAGAAATTTGAGGGGGGGCCCGCTGGGCCTCCTATTTTGGCATAGAGATGAAGGGAGACTATGTCCCACCGGGCGTGCCAGCTTGTGGAACGTGGATTTTATCTTATCTCATTATATTATTTATTTATATTTTTTTATTTTTTTATTTGGATTTTTGATTTATTGATTTATTAGGCGTGCCAGTCACGTGTGTGACGATTTTTATTGTGCGCTCGATCTGACTTGGTCAGTCGATTGTGAAGTCCGAGTCAGGACCAGAAGTCCGTCATACCATAAAGGCTATGACGTTAATTACGCCCTTCCAAGGAAGGACAACCCTTGATTAAACGCCAAAATAGGAGGCCTCAAGAGGCAATAATAAAAAGGATATTCTTTTTATGTGCGCAGTTTGAATTTCATACCAGAGCCAGGAAGGCGGGCAAGATAATAACATCGATTGTAGAAACAGACGATATCGCTGAATCGACGGCTCGAAAAACAATCAGACTCAGGGGAAAGGTAAAACAGAGGATATCAATCGCGGACAAGATGAGCCGCGATCATGACGGAGGTTTAAAGCATTGGTTAACATTTCGACGGCACTTCCCCATGGTCTGGATCATGCCCAGAGGGAAATAGGCTATCACCCACGGAGTGCCGAGGTGAAAGCCGAAAGAAAGAAAGAGGTCGGGCCTCTCCACGTTACACACGTATGCCCTAAGGCAATGTTTGATTCTTCCCTCACAGGAGCTGGTGGCACTCATGCATTGGCATGGCTCACCGGAGCTAAGAGGGAGGTGCGTCGTTGTGACTTCGACACGAATCGATGGAACATAAGGGAGTCTACCTCCCTTTAACTTTATCCTCGGGACACATTTGGTGATCCATGAATATCTCTGTGTAGGTTAGCTCTGGGCATTTGAGCTCACAGGGTGGCAACTTAGGCTCTCGGCATGACCACAGATGGGAGGCTAAGGCTCCCGGCGTGAGTAGCAAGAAGATGGAAGTTCTCGGCGTAGCCAAAGGGAAGAATCCTGGAAGCTCCCGGCGCCGACTTCCCGGCGCGCTGAAGATTCTCCAAGGGGGTTATCGGCGTAAGCTAAAGGGGGAAGAGGAGCTCTCGGCCTGGGGGTTCCCGGCGCGCTGAAGGCCGCGCCGGGAGCTGGTGGCGCCGAGAGATAGCTGGCCGAGAAGGGGTGTTTGGGCGCCGTGAGGGATTTAGGACTTTACAGTACCCTGTTTTTTAGGATTTTGAGAGCTTTTTGGGAATTATATCAGAGTAGATTGGCTCTGGAGACTAGAGATGGGGTTCAACTGGTTTTAGTTGTATATGCTTCAAAGGAGGCCGAGAACTGAGAGGGATTGGAGGGGAAGAGCCCCACACAGAGGTCCTTTTCACCATCACCATACGGATCCCGGAGGACAGCTTCAGTATTATTTTTCATAGGCTGGGAGGATTTCAGCAGCACCTCCCCCGTACCTAGCGTATGCCAGGGAGTAATAGACGATCACCCACAGAGTGCCGGGATGAAAGCCAGAATAAGGGGGGTATGGGACCCCTAGCCCGTGTATGTGATCACAGCACCGACTTAATATCCCTTTGAGGCCATTGAAACTTATGCAGTGGCAGAGTTTCTCTGGCTCGTAAGGTTATGTAGGGGAGTTATCCCCAATGATGTTTATCCCTTAGGCACATATGATGATCTAGAGTATCCTTCGATAAGATGCAAGGCTTGGTTGATCGGACTTCAAAGGGCATCTGTGTGGTTCCTTGGCCTGTAGCAGGAAAGCTTTCCTCCGGGGTTCAAGGAATGGAGGATTCACAACGTAAAGCAGGGGTGGCAGGAAGCATGGTTCCCGGCGTGGGTTTTATTGGCCAAGGGGGAATGCTCTCGGCGCAAGGGTTCTCGGCGCGGTAATGACCGCGCCGGGAGGCCCCCGGGCCGGGAAGGCTGTATTGGGATAGGCTTTATTTGCCTTGCCGAAGGGGCTAAAGCAAGGGGGATCTCTCGGCAGAGCAGTTCTCGGCGGGGAAATGGCCACGCCGGGAAGGGGCTAAAAGGGTTTATGGCTGAACTGCGGTACTCTGCTCAGGTGATTTCTGGGATTTCTGGCTCGGATTGAGGTAGTATCTGGACTGCAGAAGGGGATTACGTGGGGGTTAGCATCAGTCGAAGGGCAGATCATCCATTGTCGAATCCTCATGGGACATATGGCATTTTCTATACTCACCTGCTACTCAGACGGTCAAGAGATTGATGTCTCTGACCCTGAATGAGATTGGAGCTCGACAGACGTCTGTGATATCCGGGGAAACCATGATCCGAGGGGGAGGAAGAGGAGGGACAGAGCCTAATAACCCACTGGATGAGGGTTGAGACTCCGTCTTCGTCTTCCACCAGAGGACAGGCTAGGGAGGGGAGGTCGAAACATGAATCAGAAAGCTATAACATCTAGGCAAAACGATATTCAGAAGAACAGCCGATGCAAGAAGGGGAGAAATACAGCAGATATTTCAATTGATCGAATGCCCAAATGAGCTATGTTCATCTTTCATATTAGTGCATCATCCCAAACCTGTACAGATCGTAGAAGGTAAACGAAAGACAGAGAGATGGAAATCGAGACCGGAATCCTCTGGCTACATTGATACATCGAGAAAGCCTCGCCAGATTACATCAGAAAAAGAAAATAAAAAGAGGAAAGCATGGGGGGAGGGCGGAGCATTGACTCCTCTCCCTCCCCGGGCTGCCCACCTGGGTCTCCTCTCTTCTTCTTCTCCTTGCTTCTTCTTTTTCCCTCTCGGTCTCTCTTCTAGCTTTTTCCTATCTCTGATTTTTCCACCTCTATCAGCCTTTCGAAGGGAAGGGGCTTTATAGCCATCCCTCCTTGCCTTCTCGGCAGACACCTCACGGCGCGCCTCTCCAACCTTGTGCAGCATTTGGGCTTTGACAAAGTGGCTCCCGGCGCCACCATTAAAGGCCCATTTAAGTCTCTTTGACCAGGCCTTTGATAGGCCCTTCACGTACATCAGTACCCAAGAGGGTCCTCCGTTGGTGATATAGTTTGTATTGAGATCATTAGCAGGGTTTTCATCAGTCCGCGGACAGGGGTTTCATCAGTATTGCCATCTGAATGATGACAAAACCGGACATCATTTTATCGATATCGTCACCTGAATGGTGACGAGATCGGACATCAGCTTTAGTCTGGGAAGACTTCAGCCGGGTGTATAATCTGTGGAGACGATTCTTCTTGTGTTCTGACTTTGCAAAAGCCCTTACAATCTTCATCTGCCGATACCGGCTTCATCTTTATCTTACATCACATCTGTCAATAAGCCGACATCTAACTTATGCTGACATGTCATCTGTGGATTCTTGGATGAGGCAGTAACACAGCTCTTATTAAAGTGTGCTGGGATGTCTCATTAGTCAAACGACTACTGCTTCGTTAGTGCTGCCATCTGAGTGACATCGGCACAGGACGTCAGCTCGGCCGACAAAGGCTTCAGCCGGGTAAATGGTTGACGAGCCTCATCATTGGTCTTTCACTGTGGGTATGATCTGCTTCCACCCTTGTTCATTTTCAAGGTGTCAACAGTCTTGAAAAAGAAAACAGATTGATCTCTAAAAAATTGGAGGCTGATAGAGTAATAAATTTAGAGATTCAGAAAAATCTCAACAAACTTCAATCTGAGAAACAACAAGAAAAGTTTTATGAATGTCAGTCTTCCTTATATGATTGGATGTTTGATGATGATCTCCTAGAGAAAAATAGGAAATTGAAAGAGGAAATCAACAAGCTGAAACATCTAAACACCCAACTGTCAGATAGGCTATTGACAATTAAAAAAGGCAAGCGTGTGAGTATGGATAATTCTGATAGGTTGGTGGATGCAGAATAAAAAATTGAGAGTCTAAAAACCATCAACCAAATGTTGAGTGGAAATGTCACTTGCTGTGAACAGAAGATTGCTGGATATGAGCTTACAATCACATCCCTTCAACAAGAAGTTGATGATCTTTACAAGTCCCTATCTGAAGCTAACAATGAAATAAAATTAAAACAGGAAGTTGAAAAACTCAAAAGTCTGAATGATGCCTTGCATCAACAAGTCATTTTCTGTGAAACAGATCTGTCCAGATATGAAGCTAATATTGATGTCTTAAATTCTGAGATTCAAGATTTAAAAAATTATCTATCAAAATTTGTCAAAGGAAAGGACAATCTGAATAAGCTTCTTAGAAATAATGTTAATTCTCAAAGAGAGGGACTGGGTTATAGTCCGACAAACAAGAGGATTAATGGGAATAAAACTTCTACTGTGTTTGTAAAAGCTTCTGATAAGAACAAAACCTCTGGTTCTTATGTTTTTCAATTTACTGCACAAAAATCCACTGTCAGTCCCAAAATTGTAGAACAAACTCAAAAATTGAAAAAGAATGAAAATCTACAGAAAAAGGACAAAGACACTCCTGTTGGTGCGAAGAATGCTGCACACAAGTCACATGATCTCTCACACACTCATACTAAAAAGGGGTCATGTTATTATTGTGGGAAGGTAGGTCATGTAATGGAAGATTGTAGATTGACTACAAGAAAAAGTGGCTATAGCGACCGAATTAGCGACCGATTTAATCGGTCGCTAGTCGGTCCCAAATAGAGACCAATTCGGAGACCGAAATAATCGGTCGCATAATCGAGACCGTTTCAGCGACCGCATGTATATCGGTCGCTAATCGGTCGCTATTATTGCGACCGAATTAACTTCGGTCGCCAGTCGGTCGCTGATGCCGTTATACTTCCTACTACGACCCCCGCCCGCCCGAGCCCTCCCGCCCGAGCCCCCCCCTCCCGCCCGAGCCCCCCCTCCCGAGCCCCCTTCCCCTGCGGCCCCCTCTCCGCCCTAGCCCCCCTCCCCGCTCCCGCCCGAGCCCCCTCCGCCGGAGCCCCCCCTCCGCCCGAGCCCTCCCGCCCGAGCCCCCCTCCTCCGCCGGAGCCCCCCTCCCCGTGCTGCCTCCCGCCCGAGCCCCCCTCCGCCGGAGCCCGTCGCCGCGCCGCTCGCGTCGAGTCGCCGTCGCCGCTCGCCCTGCCGTCGTCGCCCTCCGCAGGTACCTCTCTCTCTCTCTCTCTCTCTCTCTCTCTCTCTCTCCCTTCCCCCTCCGTCACCGGCCTGCTCCCCTCCCCCGCCGGCCTACTCCCCTCCCCCCTGCGGCCCCGTCGCCGGCTTGCTCCCCTCCCCTCCCCCCTGCGGCCTGCGCCCCCGTCCCCCTCAGATGTCGCCAGATGCGGGCCACGGGGGAGAAGGGGTTCCCAAGCGAACGCGGGCCGATGTCGCCAGATGCGGTCGACGTAGGAGGCGGCGTCCTCGCCAGAGGAGAGGTGCTTGGCGAAGGCATCGGCCATGTCCACCCATATGACCATATCAGAACACCATAAGATACTATTTAATTTGTCGGTATTCTCTTTGGAGCATATTGTGAGCCGAAAATATTCGAATTTTAGAATAAGGTCGATCTATGTACTAATCATTTTTCTCTAATTCCAATTTTTAGTTTTCAACTACCGTACAAGCATGTGTTAGCAGACGGCTCTGTATCTTAAGTTTTTTTAAGTGGGAGTCTGTTTCTCGAGATCGAAATTAAACTGAATGATAAAGACCTAACTAGTGCCGGATATGTATTTCAAGTTCCATGGTTATAAGTGTTGTATGTCGGTCCGTGTTCTTATCTCGAGCATGATCGAGAAGACCGAGTCTCCACCTCCGAGGGTGATTAATTATCGAGAAGAATTTTAAGAGTTGGTGTCAAAGAAATCAAAAGTGAGATCCGTGCAAGTCACATTAATGATTGAAAAAATCACTCTCGAAGCTTTCGTTATTTCTCATTCAATCGTGTCTAATGCTAATATCTCATTTTGTCACACAGCATTTTTTAATCATAGTTTGCACTAATTGATGCATAAAATGCTGAGAAAGTGAGAAGTTCTATTACATAATGTAAAGCAGCTAAACTTGGCCTTATGTTTTTGTGGTAGTCTGGGACAGTTGCATATATATAGCCTATGTACGATATGTTTTATACCTCTGACATGTCTTCTATTACAAGTTTCTTGTTCTTAGCTAAATTTGTTATTGAACTAGATATTATTTTAGTTAATCACTTTTACTGTTTTCATTTTCTGTTTCATTTGTTTTAGTGAATTATTTTAGCCCGTGGTAGAAAGGAAGTTATCCCTAAGCCTGCGAATTCCACTTGATGTTGCTCACTTTAGGACTGTCATTTAGCATGTCATGATTGTACGAGACAAACATGTGATTGACTGGTAGTAGCAAAGCATGACCCTCTTCAGATGGATGCAATTGGTATTTCAATAAATTTCTCCACAGATGCTAACTTATCTCTTTTATCTATTCTGATGGCCTTTGTACTTCATTTCACTTTTCCAGATACTGTTTGGATGTGTTGCTCAATACACCATCATGCCAGCCTTGGGAGCAATAATTAGCAAAGCCCTGGGCCTCTCACCAGCTCTTGCCGTTGGTTTGATTTTGCTTGGATGTTGTCCAGCGGGAACAGCATCGAATGTCGTAAGCTATCTGATGCACATTTCTTTTAATAAGTGCAACAACAACAAAAATCTGATATACAGTGTCATATACAATGTTACTATACAGAGGAATCATATAATTAGTCTATTCCTTGCTTAACTATTGCACATATTTCGTAGTTCCAAAAGCCTTGTGTAAGCTCTCACTTTCCTCCAGAATTGTGCTTCCTCTTCTGTGTAGACAAGCTTAAGATTCGTTTGATCAAATAAAACTTATACTCTATGGTTTTGATGGAGTTGAGAAATACCACGGCCAGGGTTGAAGAAAAAAGTTATATAGTGCAGATTCAGGAGGCTGGAAAATCTACAGTATGTGCTAGAATGAATTGTTTGAGGCTCCCTTATTAACCAAAATTCTGGCTGGAGCATATGTCCCCGTGGATGCTGTCAAGCTTTCCATCAGTACTTTACAGGTGAATTGACGCCCATTTGAGGTATACATTGACATTTGGCAATCTGTTTCCATTCTAGGCTGTTAAATATATATTTTGTTGCAGGTGGTGGTTGCGCCTATTCTACTTGGCTCTTACTTGCAAAAAGTATTCCCTGCCTTCATGAAAGTAGTTCTACCATTTGCTCCACTTCTTGCTGTCTTAGCTTCTTCATTGCTTGCAAGCAGGTTCAATCTTCATAACTTTGACTCTTGACCAACTTGACAAGCTAGCATTTAATCGGAATTCTTCTATAATGTTTGTTATTCTTTCAGTGTATTTTCAGAAAATCTTGTTCGTCTAAAACAATCAATGGTCTCTGCATCAAATGGTTCTCATCTTGGATTCAAAGACATGTTGTCTGGAGATTTTGGGGGTTGTCGTATTATCTGTTATCCTACTGCATTTTGCAAGTTTCTTTGTGGGGGTATGCCTTTTTCACCTTTCTTGCTATGATTATTTTGTTTTCTCCTTCTTCCTTTGTGTATTAGAATAATGTGATGCACAGTCGAATAAATTTTTTGAACTTTCATTATAAGTATCTCTTGTCCTTTTTTATTATTAGAGTACATAAACTATTCATGAACTTTTCTTGGTGAAGTTAAATATTATCAGGTAGAACTTTCATTAAGTTCAGAGTTGGGCATGAATGTCATACAGAGTGTGGTCATATGTCTCATGATTCCAAGGATTTAGGAACGAATATTAACATGTTTATCAAACAAGTTGTGAATAATATTAACTAGAAAGGATATGAGATATCACATCTAATTAACTTTGACTGTTCAACCTTCAAATGAAATGAACTTATGAACAGAGTGCCCAACTTAAGTGCTATATTAAATTTAAGTATGATGCTCTCCATCATTTGATATAAAGATTGGATAACAAGGATAAAATGTGATATGCCGTTGACACTTGGCACTGTAGCATGCATTTTAAACCTTATGTAGCAAACAAGGTACAAAATAAAACTTGTGACTAGGTTATGTGACTATGTTATCTTTTAGAGTAATGCTACACTCAAGTTAATTTTCAACCCGACTCCATATGAAACATGCTCCTCCGCTTAGAATTGTTGGCTGGTCTAAATGCACTCCACAGGATGACCAGCTGCATTTATTTTAGTCTAATTCTAATGGTCATCCCATGTCAGCAATTTCATTTGTTCAATTTAATTGCAATTTGCAAGCATCTCTACAAAATAACACATAAGGCATTCCATAATCTACATGGACTTTTTTTATCAGTTTTCTGCTTTCTGCTAACTATGTTGGTGTTAAAGATGATGTTTTAACTTGGCTTCTTCACTGATTGTGAGGCAGAAATTATTACCCAGTTTCTTCAAATGATCATCCTTTTTGTTAATATAATTCTTCGCAGATTTGATCACCCAAATATTGTGAAGCTGGAGGCCTTGATAACTTCCCGATTGTCATGCATCATATATCTTGTTTTTGAATATATGAAACATGACCTTGCAGGATTAACATCCTGTCCTGACATCCAATTTTCGGAGTCACTGGTTTGTCTATGCCAAATATTCACTTTCAGCCAGTTTTTTTATGTAGCATTTAAAGTTTCTTTTTTTTGGCTATCATGTCAAAAATGGTTCCCCTCAAGCTGCTCTTCGAAGAATTTCACATGTTTATTTGTCACTTTTGCAGGTAAAATGCTACATGCACCAGTTATTATCTGGACTTCAACATTGCCATTCACGTGGTATCATGCATCGTGACATTAAGGGTGCAAATCTTCTGGTCAACAATGATGGCATTTTGAAATTAGCTGACTTTGGTCTGGCAAACTTCTCTAATCTTGGTGGGAAGCACCCATTGACAAGCCGTGTAGTGACTCTGTGGTACCGTCCACCCGAGCTTCTCTTGGATCAACAGATTATGGAGCATCAGTTGATCTGTGGAGTGTTGGCTGCGTATTTGCAGAACTGCTTCTGGGAAAACCTATCCTGCAGGGGACTACGGAGGTAATCAACTTCAATGTTTATTTTTGAGTATGATACTTGCCATATTATCAGGCCATCTTTATGTATCGTAGCTACATGCTCTGCTCTTTTCCATGTGGAAGATAATGTTCACAGTTCATGAAAATTATGAGCAATGATGCCTCCGACAGCAAACCAGGTCCCTTTGAGGATTCAATTGAAGTTTGATATTTAAGCATTACATCGACCTGCTGACTTTGCTATATGGCTAATGCATACACATTAAATGCTTTTAAGGACTAATATGGTTGTGCTCCCTTGTGTTCTAGGCTTGTAGTCAGATATTGCCTCCAATCATGTAATGGTTGACTCGTTGCCATGCTAGACTGCATCCATCATGTAACTTTGACTTTGATTTGAAGTTTGCATTCTTACTTTTATTTTTCTGGAGACCCTGCAAATCTTGTTTTGTCATACTTCTGGATTTCTTATATTTTTTCACAATCAAATTCACCCTATTGTTTATTCTCTTGAGATCTTTTAAGCCTGTATAACATTTTTAATTGCTACTCCAACCAGGACCTTCAACAGCATGGAAGAGTTAATTGTTGATTATGAAAGTGGAGCATTGCATCCAGGAGACCTGAAACCTGCACTCTCAAAGTCATTGAACCAGATTCTGCAGGTAATGCTAACATTTCTGCGTGCCAAGGAAAAAAGGGAATTAGTTATCTAATGAGTGGAGCAAATGAACCTTGGTCTGCACAAGGTTGCAAGTGGCATGTACTTGCCTGTCTCTTGGTAAGTTTGTTGGAGTTTATTTGAGCTGCTGTCAAGGTGAATCTTAATAGTCTCTTTCCTGATTTCGAATTCAAAAGTGTGGTATGTTTGGTGACTCTTCACATTGCAATTAAAGTGATGCTACATTGATCAGTTATAGATTGTGTAGTTATATTATCATTTTTCTGTCGACATTGTTTTCATTCCATAATGAACATGGACAAGCACAAGTAGCATTTTGGATAACTTATCAGCTGTTACTGCATTGCAGTCAACCAATCAGTTGGTTGAAAATAAAAATCCACATTAACCAATAGTAGAGATCTCTTCCCCATTTCTCCCTGGTCCGAATCTCTGAGTCTTTTTTCTGGTCGGCAGCCCGTACGTGACCATTTTAAAAACAACAGTGACGCAAGGGAACTGCTGAAAACTGTCAAGGTATGCATTCATCTGAACCCTATACTCTGATATTACTACAGTCTAATGCATCTTATGATTCTGATGTTAATTTTGACCATTTTGCTAAAGAAGGGCAAAGTAGCATTACAAAGTTGGTCCTCATAACTCTAGTACTACTGACAGCCTCCCCCCCCCTCTTTTTTTTTTAATTCTGATCGCAGTCGTACAAAGTTACTAGGTGATTGGGAGATTGCTACTTCAATTATGGAGTTTGATCGAGTCGTAGGTGCCATTTTGACATGGCTCACAATTTCCATCTGAATTTTGTCTGAATGTAAACGGCAGATGACACTTCTATATTTTGTCTGAACGGCTTGATGCATTTTTCTCTTGGTTATCACAAGAGGGTTACTTAGTGATAATCGAGTGCTATTTGAAAGAAGAAAGAAAATACTCGGCACATTATTTTGTAGTGCTCATTGATCTTGAAGTAGAATTCTGAAGTGGAATCCAAATCGACTTGTCAGAACTGACGGAATCCAAATCGGATGCCCGGTTTGAGCTCGGCGCTCAAACTTCATTTTTAAAATACACTTATTTCAAATGAACTGTTAGGACGGGTCCGGGGGTCTAAAATCTGAAATACCGGTCGGATGGCCGTGCCGGTCATTCCAATACGACCGGGGAGATGAAAGTGACTTGTCAGAACTGACGGAATCCAAATCGGATGCCCGGTTTGAGCTCGGCGCTCAAACTTCATTTTTAAAATACACTTAGTTCAAATGAACTGTTAGGACGGGGCATTTGGTTCTAAAATCTGAAATACCGGTCGGATGGCCGTGCCGATCATTCCAATACGACCGGGGAGATGAAAGTGACTTGTCAGAACTGACGGAATCCAAATCGGATGCCCGGTTTGAGCTCGGCGCTCAAACTTCATTTTTAAAATACACTTATTTCAAATGAACTGTTAGGACGGGTCCGGGGGTCTAAAATTCGAAATACCGGTCGGATGGCCGTGCCGGTCATTCCAATACGACCGGGGAGATGAAAGTGACTTGTCAGAACTGACGGAATCCAAATCGGATGCCCGGTTTGAGCTCGGCGCTCAAACTTCATTTTTAAAATACACTTAGTTCAAATGAACTGTTAGGACGGGGCATTTGGTTCTAAAATCTGAAATACCGGTCGGATGGCCGTGCCGATCATTCCAATACGACCGGGGAGATGAAAGTGACTTGTCAGAACTGACGGAATCCAAATCGGATGCCCGGTTTGAGCTCGGCGCTCAAACTTCATTTTTAAAATACACTTAGTTCAAATGAACTGTTAGGACGGGTCCGGGGGTCTAAAATTCGAAATACCGGTCGGATGGCCGTGCCGATCATTCCAATACGACCGGGGAGATGAAAGTGACTTGTCAGAACTGACGGAATCCAAATCGGATGCCCGGTTTGAGCTCGGCGCTCAAACTTCATTTTTAAAATACACTTAGTTCAAATGAACTGTTAGGACGGGGCATTTGGTTCTAAAATCTGAAATACCGGTCGGATGGCCGTGCCGATCATTCCAATACGACCGGGGAGATGAAAGTGACTTGTCAGAACTGACGGAATCCAAATCGGATGCCCGGTTTGAGCTCGGCGCTCAAACTTCATTTTTAAAATACACTTAGTTCAAATGAACTGTTAGGACGGGTCCGGGGGTCTAAAATTCGAAATACCGGTCGGATGGCCGTGCCGATCATTCCAATACGACCGGGGAGATGAAAGTGACTTGTCAGAACTGACGGAATCCAAATCGGATGCCCGATTTGAGCTCGGCGCTCAAACTTCATTTTTAAAATACAAGATGAAATTTGAACTTATATTGTGTGTGTGTATTTATATATATGAAAATGAGCTGGCTTAAACTATTGGCATACTCTTGTTAATGCTTGATTTCTTTATTAAGTCTTGTTAATGCTTGATTTCTTTATTAAGGATTTGATTATAATTTTTTTAAATGATATACAGGATCATCCGTCGCGAGATGTTGGACGAGACGACGACCAGGATGATGTTGGACGAGACGACGACCAGGATGAGACATATGTGGAGGATTTGTGATTTTATTTTAGTTGTGTATGTTGTCATTTTATTATTATGGATGTATGATTAATTTGTGATTTTATTTTAATTGTGTGTAATTTGAGGTTCGTGGAGATTGTGATCCGTGTAGTTGATTTATTATTGTTTTATGAAATTGTTATTTATCAGGTGTTTGTATGTGATGAATTTGAGATTTGTCGATATTGTTGTCTGTGTAGTTGATTTTATATTTATGTTATGAATTTGTTATTTATCAGGTAATTTATTTATCAGTTTAAATAAATTTTTAAAAAAAAATAATGCAAAATTAGCGACCGCATGGAGACTGAATTGCGACCGAATAGCGACTATACGTTATATTTCTTTTATTAAATAATTATACTTGGCGACCGACTGGCGACCGATTAGCCACCGAATAAATCCGATAGGTTAATTTTATTTTTTAAAATACAACAAATGTAGCGACCGAATAGAGACTGAATAGCGACCGAATTATTAGCGACCGATCAGGCGACCGATAATAATCGGTCTCTGGTAACGACTGATACTGCGACCGAATTATGTCGGTCGCTATATAGCGACTATTATATAGCGACCGACACATTCGGTCGCTATATAGTCTCTGTTCGGTCGCAATGAAGATTTGCGACCGATCTACGACTGAATAGCGACCGCTAGGTCGGTCGCTATCCGCGATTTTTCTTGTAGTGTTGTTAAAGGATGAGCATGCTAGTGAAACATCACATTCTAGAAATTCTTTTGATAGAAACCATGCTACTAGAAGGCCTGATGCTTCATGTTACTATTGTGGGAAGCATAGTCATCTCATGAATGAATGCTTTATCATGAAAGAAGACAATAAATTGCATGCTAGGTCTTCCATGCATCTTCATGGTCCATATGGAACTAAACACAAGTCTAGTCAGCACATTGTGTGCTTTAACTGTAATAAGCCTGGGCATAAGGCTGCTGAGTGCTAGTTTGGATCCACTTGGGGTAAAAATGTCTTTAAAAGTAAGCATATCAGATGCTTCGAGTGTGGGAAAAATGGCCATACAGTCAAGGACTGTTGACATGTTCAGAAGAATTCTGTTAACCCCCATGTTATCAAATTCGCTGCAAAACTATTTGTGAAATTTTCGTGCTATAACTGTGGTAAGCAAGGTCACAAATCTGCTGAATGTTGGCTGAATAAGAATAAGAATCAAACTGTTCATACATACAACAGAAAATCTTATGATCATGTTTATAAACCTCATACTGCTATTACTATGCATCATAAGAACCAGAAACCAGTCATTTCATGTAGATATTGTGGAAAATTTAGACATTCTATGGACAATTGCTACCTGATAGATCATGATGACCATGTTGCTAAGAGATTGTTTAGAACACCTGTCAGGGCTAACGCAGGACCCAAAGCTGCTTGGGTCCCTGCAGGATCAAGTTGATTAACATGCTACAGGTGTGCCTTGGTATGAAAAAGAGGGGTAAATAAACCAGGGCACTCAACAGGAAGACCCCAGGATCCTGCTCTTCAGGTTTGTTATGGCCATCCAGTTTAAATTCCATTATATGAAATTGTGAACTTGAAATGACTGCATATCATGCTGACATGAAGTTTTCTGAAATATAAATTGCACAATCATGCTTATGGAAATTCTCTTCTATCTAATTTGCATGAATCATATCTGAATGTAAAATTTGATATCTTGTGATGTGCTTTCAATACATTTCATGCATATAGTCAGGGGGAGTCCAACTATTTTTGATCAATCATATTGCTGCTTATGTTTTATCCTTCACATGATGCATCTAGACAGGGGGAGCATTTAAATTGGGGTTTAGTTTGTCACACTCTGAACACCTCTTGTCTAGGAATTGAATGACTCTAATCTAACTTCATACTCTCTCTCTTGATAATGGATTCTGCCTTCTATTCATTAAGTGTTTCGAAGAAGAGCTTCTCTCAACTATCTTCATGGCACTCCTGTCAGCTGATCTGTCTATATTCCAAACTCAGCTATTGATTCTGTCTGCTATGAGTTCAATTGCTAGCTTGTTCCTATCATTCACATTTCTTCATATCCTGTCAAGACCGGTCCAAGCTAATCTGACTGGATTTTAGTCTTTAATGCTTGCTTCTGAATTGCACTGTTCTCTCAATAAAAATGCTTTGTTGACTCCACTGATTTGCTGCAATGTCAATGTTGATTCATCTGAATGAGGAAAGATTTTAGTCAGTGCACCCTAATCATAAATCAGACATATTCTGAAAAGAAGAATCTTCTATTATACTGGCTTAAGAATGCTTTGATAAATCAAATTGATTTAAGTCTAATGTATTTCTTAAGTCTAGATTTAGAATTCTTGAAAATATCTGAATCATCATGCTTAATAAATCTTAACCAATTGTCTCATGAACTTCATGCAAAACCTTCTGAAATCTGAAATTTTAAAAGACATGGCTATCTTTGGTTAAGATACATGTAGAAAGTATTGTTCTTAAACATTTTAGTGTACTGAGCATTGTTTGAAAAATTTGAAAACATTTAAAATTTAAAAAAAAAGAGCAATGACTTTGGTCACAGAGAAACTGGGTTCTCTATCAAAGAAATAGAGCAAGCCCATGTCATGAAGTGCCATAGTTACCTCTCTTATAAAAATGATTGAAAATATGGCAGAGCAATGGCATGGTTGTGTTGAGTAACTAGAGATTCTGACCTCTGATCAAGGTGTCTCCTCATGTAAAAAGACACTCCACATTGCTAACTCTGTTCTCTTTGAGAGGTAATATGGTTGTCACACTGAGTAACTGGGTCACTTCACCTAAGACGTGTTGTGCCCCACGTAAAAAGGTGTTGACTGAACCAAACTTGCTTAGGAAAAATAAGTGCTGATCAATAGAAAATTCTGAAAAACTAAAGACAAGTTCAGACACATTTATCTCTGTTTAATCTCAATATTATCTTGTGTAACTTCCATAGGAGTCATTGAATTTAAATGAGTAAGATGGAAGGAGGTTAAACATGAATATCAGATGTGTTTTTGGTTCATTTCTATTAAAAGGTGTTTCAGATATGAGTATTGAATTTTCTTGAGAAACTTTGAATACATCACTCTTAAATCATGAAAGTAAGTTTCAACTCATTCATAATCTATTATAATTGAAGAGTCTGAAATTCGGTTATCAAGATTTATGAATTTGGTGTGCTAACAAAAATCTTGCTTCCTCATTTATTCATTGTGCTTACAGATTGTGGTAATCCTTGAGTGCCCATGTGTTTTTTGCTGATAGATGCTTATCAACTCTTTTCTGGTTTTAAGGGGGAGATTAACCTGCTTGTCACTTCTTGGCTATCCTTCACCATACCCTATTCTCAGGGGGAGTAGGGTCACATGTTGTGCATGATCTTATCTGGCTAGTATAGGAGAGCATACATCTGCAACATAGTCTTGATTTGTGCTTCATTGTTTAACTGCCTCTGTGTCTTTCATGTCTAAATGACTGAATCAAAGGGGGAGTATTTACTTTATTCATGTCATGTATGTTTGTATTTCTCATCTCAAACTATTTTCTTTTTGATGAAGTCAAAGGAGGAGAATAGTTTGACATGAGTCAGTGTGACTCATAGTGTTGCCATCATCAAAAAGGGGGAGATTGTTGTGCCCCTGTGATTTTGATGATAGCAACACTATGAGTCAGCATTGCATATCATTGCATATCATGAACATCTATGTCTGAATGATAGTTCTACTTTGGGCATATGAATGTGTTATCTTGCATTATTGCAGACATACAGTTCACTTGGTTGCTTTATGCTGTGTCGGTTGCTTTATGTTGTGCTTCACTGGTTCATCTTTGTTCAAAGTCTATACATCCATATGTTGATAATTGAACAAGTCTATACATCGCTACACGCATCGCTTAAAGTATGTACAGAGTTCTGCATAGTTTGCATCGGTGCATTCGTCATGTCGCTTACACGCCATAAAGTCTATACATTGCAGCCTGTTCGTGTTCAAGCTTTCCAAGTCTATACAATGTCTGCACAGTCCATACATATATTAGCCATAGTCAATGCATTTGGGCATCGTTCATTACAGCAAGTCTGCACATTCCTTTTTACACAAAGTCTGCATATTTCTTGTTGTTATGTCCATGCATGTTTTAGCAAGTCTGCACATTCCTTTTTAGCAAGTCTACACATTGCTTGCATATTACACAAAGGCTGCACATTCCTAGCTGTTAAGTCCATACACTCGTTGTTGGCAAGTCTATACATCGCATCGCATGCACGCGTTCAGAGTCTGTACATTGGATAAAGTCTGTACAGAGTTGACAGCATGCCTGAACCTTGTTAGATGAAGTCTACACACTCGCCATCATGCTATACTGCTAAGTCTGGACATTGGCCAAGTCTGTACAGAGTCTTATTGCATCGTTCATCAAGTCTATACATCGTTGTGGCTTGTGCATGCATCATCTATCAAGTCTATACATTGCATGCAGGCAAAGTCTGTACATTGGCAAAGTCTGTACATCGTTGGCTTGTGCATGCATCATCTTTCAAAGTCTGTACATCGGGCAGTCTCACTCAGCGTCTCATGCTATCAAGTCTATACATTGCATGCATTACACACAGCAAGTCTGTACATCCACCGTCTCACTTAGCGTCTCTATGCATATTTGAGTCAAAGTCTGTACAGCCTGTGGTCGCAAGACCAAGTCTGTACATTATTCTGTTTTAGGCACAAGTGAAGTCTGTACAGAGTTTGCTGTCTGCACGTAGCTTGATGACTTGGCATGTCTATACACTCGTTATCGTGCATTCAATGTCTACACACTCTGCTGATATGTTTGTGCATCATGATAACAGTTTATACACTGTCTTGTTGCGGGCATAAAATGTCTGTACATCCCTTGACAGCATGCTTGAGCATTCATCCTGTACATACCTTGCATGCCTGATCATTTATGTTTGTCGTGCACACTTTACTATATGCAAATTGCATTAAACTGTCTTGCATGCATAGTCTGCACACATGACACATAGCAAGTCTGCACATCACACATAAAGTCTGTTTTGCACACAAACACTAAGTCTACACATTGTTGTATGCAGAGTCTGTAAATTCATTTGGCATGTCAGTGCATCCATTTATAATGTATATATCTTGCTATCTGCATCTGTGCACTCCTTCATTGTAAGTCTATACATTGCTTCATGCATTGCACGAAGTCTGCACATTGTGTGTTGCTGTGCTCATACATCATTTTAGTAAGTCTGCACAATGGTGCACGTTGAGTCTTCAATGGTGCACGTTGAGTCTGCACATTCATTTGGCATGTTAGTGCATCCAATTGTAATGTTCATACCTTGCTTAGATGCACTCTACACTACACACACTAAGTCCATACATCTGTTGACGGCACGACTGCACATCCACTTTCAATGTACATACTTCACTGCATGCACACTGCATTACACACGTTCAAAGTCTGTACATGCCATAGCCTTGCATACGTGAAGTCTGTACATGCTTTAGCTTTGCATTCACAAAGTCTGTACATGCCATAGTCTTGCATACATGAAGTCTATACATGCTTCAACATTGCCTTCATAAAGTCTATACAAGGTTTCAACCTTAAACTGATAATTTTCTTCGACTGACTGACAGGGACTCTTTGCAAAGATTGATGAGTGGGCACGTGATCCGAGGTTGGCACTTGGCACGTGATCCGAGGTTATCTCTGGACAAAGAGGGCACAAGCCCTACACACGCCCTAGCTGTTGCTGCTATAAATACGAAGCTTCTTCCTCAGATGAAGACTGATCGTGCTGAGAGTGATCGAGCAAGAGAGAAAGCAAGCAAGTGAGAGCAGCAGAAAAAAGGAGCAGAAGCAGAAAGAAGTGTAGAAGAGAAGAAGAGAGAGCAGCAGAGATAGAAGAGAGCTCGAGAAGGAAAGAGGAAGAGAGATCCAGAGATTGAGAAGAGAAGAGGAGAGCAGAGAGCTTTTCTTGAAGAATTATTTAGTTTGTTCGTGGATCAAATCCAGAACGACTATGCTCATTAGAGCTAACTGGTTTTTGTTATTTCCCTTTGATTTTTTGGTTTTCCCTTTTCTGTCTTTACCATCCTTGTTCTTCCGATCCTCTGGTTTGAGGTCCGGTTCCCTCCGGTTTGGAGGAAGAGAGACTTGAGTCTCTGGTTGCTAGTGACTGGGTGTCACTGGTGGTTTTCCTCCGATTTTGAGGAAGGGAGATCTGTTCTCCGGTTTGCTGGTGACTGTGTGTCACTAGTGGTTCCCTCTGGGTTTCAGAGGAAGGGAGTCTCTCACTCCGGGTTTGCAGGTAGTGGTTGCTACCTGTGGGTTCCCTCCTAGTCTGGAGGAAGAGAGACTTCGGTCTCTGGTTTGCTAGTGACTGTGTATCACTAGTGGTTTCCCTCTGGGTTGGAGGAAGAGGGGAGGTTGTTCCCCTGGTCAAGCTGTTAGGCAGCATTTGTTTGCAGACTGAGTCTGCGGTTCTAGCTGTTGCTAGTGGAAGCCTCACTCCGGTTTGGAGTGAGGGGTGGACGTAGGTCTGTGGACCGAACCACCTAAAAAATCCCTTGTGCAGTGGTTTGATTTGTTTAATTCTGTTTCCGCTAGATGAATGTGTAGGCGCGCTTTACATATTTGCACATTGGTTCAAAAGATATTTAATTAGCTTTTCAGATTGCTTAATTTTGTGAAGTGAGCAAAATTTTTAAGGGGAGATTCATTCACCCCCCTCTGAATCCATAGCACCTATCTCAACATCCTTTTCAGGAGAAGGACGTGCGCTCCCTCGGAAACCTTGGTGGCTATCCAACCTCCAAGAGGTGAGCAATAATCCTCTCCATTTTAGGAGAAGGACGTACACTTCCCTCAGAGGTACGCTCCCCTCGGAAACCTTGGTGGCTATCCAACTCCCAAGAGACGACCAATAATCCTCTCCTTTTTAGGAGAAGGATGTACACTCCCCTCAAAAATCTTGGTGGCTATCCAGCCCTCAAGAGGTGAGCAATAATCATCTCCTTTTCAGGAGAAGGATGTACGCTCTCTCGAAAACCTTGGTGGCTATCAAGCCTCCAAGAGACAGGCAATAATCCTCTCCTTTTATGGAAATGGACGTATGCTCCCCTCGGAAACCTTGGTGGCTATCTAGCCCCCAAGAGGCGAGCAATAATCATCTCCTTTTCAGGAGAAATTCATACGCTCCCCTCGAAAATCTTGGTGGCTATCTAGCCCCCAAGAAGCGAGCAATAATCCTCTCTTTTTTAGGAGAAGGACGTACTTTCCCCTCTGAAACCTTGGTGGCTATCCACCCACCAAGGGACGAGCAGTAATCCTCTCCTCTTCAGGATAAGAATGCACGCTTCCCTGGAAATCCTGATGACTTTTCAGCCCCCACGAGTTGAGCAATAGTCTACTCCTTAGGAGATAGATGTACTCCCTGTTGTGCCCCTTGTGCTTTGTTGATGATGTGATGTTTTAATGATAGCAACATGAATGAGTCACCACATTGTCTTGAATATGTCTGACCTTTTCTGTGGGAGATTGCATAAGTGTGCCATGTCTGAATTGTGAAGAACGCATGTGTATGCTTGAGTCATGCTGTGATATATTGGCTTGTGCTTGATTTCTGTTCTGTGCATTGCTTCTCTACTGATATGTTCATGCATTGTCTTAGGCTAAGTCTATACAGACTTTAGCGTCTCATTTAGCGTCTAAGGCAATGTCTACACATTGGCTAAGTGTGTACATCGCTTACATTTCTTGAGATCAAGTCCATACGTTGCACTGTTTCTTCAAGTCCATCCAGTGGCAAAGTCTGGACATTGTGCTTTGAAGATCACCAAGTCCATACATCGTGAAAGTCTATACACTCCTCTTGGCCTTAGCATCTGTTTTGAAGTCCATACATTGGTCTTCAGTTCAAGTCTGTACAGCGTTACGTTCTCTTTGGAAAGTCTGTACAGCGTGAAGTCTGTACATTGGGTTTTTCACATGAAGTATGTACAGCCGTTCACTGTTGAAGTCCATACACTGGTCGGTGGAATTTGAAGTCTGTACACTGACTCGTTTCATTTCCTCAGATGTCTATACATTTGCCTCCATGATTCTAAGTCTATACATTCGCTGCAGAGATCTCTGTCAAGTCTATACATCGACTGTCTTGCTTGAGCTTAAGTCTGTACCGAGTCAGCGTCTCGTTGACCGTCTCTTGTTGTGTCTTCATGTTATTTCTATCTTCTGTCTTCGTGTTGATTTTACTTCGTGCATTCTTCTATTAATTCAAGCTTTAAGTGTCTCAAGTCGAGTCTGACTGTGTTGTCTCCATGTCATCCTTAGTTCGAGTCATTTCTTTATTATTTCTATCTTCGTGTTGCTTTTCCTAGACCTCGTGTCTTTCTTGTTTTGTGACCACACTTCGTGTCAGTTTCTATTTTCATCTTCGAGTTATTTTCAGTCCATGTTGTTTTCATGTCGTCCTCGTCTTCGAGTCGTTCGTACGTTCGAGCAACTTAATACTCAAGTTGTTTTCGTGTGTATTCAAGTCTTGTTAGTAAAGTGTCGTTTCACCTCGTGCCGTTCTCTTTGCTGTTTGTTATGTCGTGTTGTTTTTGTATTCGTGTCTTCGTGTTGCTTGTGTATCTCGTGTCATTCTCTTCGTAGTGGCTGTTTTGTTACAGTGATACTTTGTGTCGTTCTCTTTGTAGTGTTAGCCTTATTAGTATGTATCTCGTGTCGTTCTCTTTTTACCTCGTGCTGGTTTAATCTGACCTCGTGTCATTCTCTCTTTATTTTGTACTGTAGTAATCTTGTGTATCTCGTGTCGTTCTCCGTACAGTGCATCTCGTATTGCTATCACATACCTCATGCAGTTTTAGTTTTTGTGGCCCTGAGTTTTAATCGTTTTATTTCTTTGCAGGAGAAGAAGAAAAACAAAAAGAAGAAGGTGATCCGAGGAAGAATATTCCTCAATGAATGGGAGGCACGTGATCCGAGGTTGGAAGGGCAGACAGGATTGTGACACGTGTGCTGAAGCTGGCTGAGAGACTGACACGTGGCCACAAGTTCTGGGCGGGAAATGAGGAAGCCACACGCGCCCAGTGCTGCCCTCCTGTTGGCTGCTGCTTATAAAAGGAAGCCTTCATCCAACAGATGAAGGTGATCGATGTAGAAGCCTGAAGAGCAGAAAGTCCTTCGATCTAGAAAAAGAAAAGAGGAAAAAAAAGAGAAGAAGAGAGAATAGAAAAGAGAGTGAGCCAAAAAGAATAGAGGAGCAGAGATCGAGAGAGAAAAAAAAAAGAGCAGAAGAGGAGGAGAAGAGAAGAGACAGAGAGTGCCTACGAAAGAGGAAGAAGAGAAAGAGAGAGAGAGAGCTCGTGAGGTTTAAGAGAAAAAGAAAGTAAGATAGAAGAGAAAAGGAAGAGAAGCTTACCTGAAGATCTGTCTACTGGACCGTGGATCAGATCCAGGCCAGTCAGCTCCGTTGAGAGCCACATTGTGCATTTCATTTTTCAACGTTCTGTTTGCTGAAGTTATTTTCATTTCGTGTTTCTGTTTTTCCCCTTTTTGTTTGGTTATCCTTGTTCTTCCGATTCTCAGTAGTGAGGTCGGGTACCTCCTGTGGATCAGGAGAAGGGAGATCAGATCTCCGGTTGCAAGTAGCTGGGAGCTACTTGTGGGTTCCCTCCGGTTGGAGGAAGGGAGACTTGTCTCCGGTTCTGGGCTTGCGGGTTGCAAGTCCAGGGGTCCCTCCGATTGGAGGAAGAGAGGTCTTCGACCTCTAGTTTGCTGGTGACTGGAAGTCACTGGTTAGTTCCCTCCTGGTCTGGAGGAAGAGAGACCTTGCGTCTCTGGTTTCCAAGTGACTGGGAGTCACTTGGGGTGTCCCTCCGGTTGGGAGGAAGAGGGGAGTTTGTTCCCGTGGTCAAGCTGTGTGTCAGCACCTGTTGCAGACTGAGTCTGCTTGGTTCTAGCTTTGGCTAGTGAAGCCTCACTCCGGTTGGGAGTGAGGGGTGGTTGTAGGTCTGAAGGACCGAACCACCTTAAAACTATTTGTGCAGTGGTTTGCCTTGCGTTAGCTCCATATCTTCTACCTCCCATTCACAGGTTGCGCATGCTTGGCTAGTTGCATTATCTAGAGAGTTAATTTTTGAGCATTATATTTTGCTTAGTGTGTTTGCGTTGTTTAGCTCTGCCTTCGTTTCTGGTTGATCAGGTGGCTGCATTGTTGCAGTCCAACTGTTTGTCCATGTGTTGCCTTATCGTTTCATCTTGGAAAGCTCATTAGTCTTATTCCGCATATCTGAGCTTTAATGTTCTAATTTGGGCTATATTTTCTAGAGGGTTACATTCACCCATCTATCTCATAAGATTCCACTTATTGAGGGGGAGCTTCCATGTCATGCATCACTTGCATATCAATTGGCATCTATTCAGGGGGAGCATTCCTTGTCACACTGAATCATGTTCTTATCATTTGTGACCTTGCATTCAAATCCCTCATGATCAGATTTATGCATGATCAACAAAAACTGTATAGTCAACTCCTTTCTTATCAGTTGACTGATTCCATCTGCATTTTTCTGACCATACAAATGTGAGGTGCCACTCCCATTATTACCTTGTTCACTTGCAGCCTTCTGAACCTCAGAATCTTTATGATGGTGGATTTCAGATTGATTCCTGAGATGTATTTCTCTCTACACTGTTAGAATCTTCCATCTTGTTCTGCAATAAGTTCTGATTCTATGGTATCTTCACCAGAATTCAGATTCTTTGTAATGGCTGATTTCAGATTGATTTATTGGATAACCAGAGTCCATTCCTGTGTTTCAGGGGGAGTTATGATTTATTTTCATCTAAGGGGAGAGTAGTCAATCATGCATGTTGATAGGGGGAGAACTGTTTCATTGTCATAAGGGAGATCTTCTTTTTTAAAGAACCTTGACTCATTCTCTGCATTGTTGTGCTGCATTTGACTATCAAACCATTTCCCTTCTTTTTGATTATGTCAAAGGGGGAGAATAGTTTGATGAGTCAGTGTGACTCATTATGTTGCCATCATCAAAAAGGGGGAGATTGTTGTGCCCCTTGTGCTTTGTTGATGATGTGATGTTTTAATGATAGCAACATGAATGAGTCACCACATTATCTTGAATATGTCTGACCTTTTCTGTGGGAGATTGCATAAGTGTGCCATGTCTGAATTGTGAAGAACGCATGTGTATGCTTGAGTCATGCTGTGATATATTGGCTTGTGCTTGATTTCTGTTCTGTGCATTGCTTCTCTACTGATATGTTCATGCATTGTCTTAGGCTAAGTCTATACAGACTTTAGCGTCTCATTTAGCGTCTAAGGCAATGTCTACACATTGGCTAAGTGTGTACATCGCTTACATTTCTTGAGATCAAGTCCATACGTTGCACTGTTTCTTCAAGTCCATCCAGTGGCAAAGTCTGGACATTATGCTTTGAAGATCACCAAGTCCATACATCGTGAAAGTCTATACACTCCTCTTGGCCTTAGCATCTGTTTTGAAGTCCATACATTGGTCTTCAGTTCAAGTCTATACAGCGTTACGTTCTCTTTGGAAAGTCTATATAGCGTGAAGTCTGTACATTGGGTTTTTCACATGAAGTATGTACAGCCGTTCACTGTTGAAGTCCATACACTGGTCGGTGGAATTTGAAGTCTGTACACTGACTCGTTTCATTTCCTCAAATGTCTATACATTTTCCTCCATGATTCTAAGTCTATACATTCACTGCAGAGATCTCTATCAAGTCTATACATCGACTGTCTTGCTTGAGCTTAAGTCTGTACCGAGTCAGCGTCTCGTTGACCGTCTCTTGTTGTGTCTTCATGTTATTTCTGTCTTCTGTCTTCGTGTTGATTTTACTTCGTGCATTCTTCTCTTAATTCAATCTTTAAGTGTCTCAAGTCGAGTCTGACTGTGTTGTCTCCATGTCGTCCTTAGTTCGAGTCGTTTCTTTGTTATTTCTATCTTCGTGTTGCTTTTCCTAGACCTCGTGTCTTTCTTGTTTTGTGACCACACTTCGTGTCAGTTTCTATTTTCATCTTCGAGTTATTTTCAGTCCATGTTGTTTTCGTGTCGTCCTCGTCTTCGAGTCGTTCGTACGTTCGAGCAACTTAATACTCGAGTTGTTTTCGTGTGTATTCAAGTCTTGTTAGTAAAGTGTCGTTTCACCTCGTGCCGTTCTCTTTGCTGTTTGTTATGTCGTGTTATTTTTGTATTCGTGTCTTTGTGTTGCTTGTGTATCTCGTGTCGTTCTCTTCGTAGTGGCTGTTTTGTTATAGTGATACTTCGTGTCGTTCTTTTTGTAGTGTTAGCCTTATTAGTATGTATCTCGTGTCGTTCTCTTTTTACCTCGTGCTGATTTAATCTGACCTTGTGTCATTCTCTCTTTATTTCGTACTGTAGTAATCTTGTGTATCTCGTGTCATTCTTAGTACAGTGCATCTCGTATTGCTATCACATACCTCATGCAGTTTTAGTTTTTGTGGCCTTGAGTTTTAATCGTTTTATTTCTTTGCAGGAGAAGAAGAAAAACAAAAAGAAGAAGGTGGTCTGAGGAAGAATATTCCTCAGTGAATGGGAGGCACGTGATCCGAGGCTGGAAGGGCAGACAGGATTGTGACACGTGTGCTGAAGCTGGCTGAGAGACTGACACGTGGCCACAAGTTTTGGGCGGGAAATGAGGAAGCCACACGCGCCCAGTGCTGCCCTCCTGCTGGTTGCTGCTTATAAAAGGAAGCCTTCATCCAACAGATGAAGGTGATCGATGTAGAAGCCTGAAGAGCATAAAGTCCTTCGATCTAGAAAAAGAAAAGAGGAAGAAAAAGAGAAGAAGAGAGAATAGAAAAGAGAGTGAGCCAAAAAGAATAGAGGAGCAGAGATCGAGAGAGAGAAAAAAAAAGAGCAGAAGAGGAGGAGAAGAGAAGAGACAGAGAGTGCCTACGAAAGAGGAAGAAGAGAAAGAGAGAGAGAGAGCTCGTGAGGTTTAAGAGAAAAAGAAAGTAAGACAGAAGAGAAAAGGAAGAGAAGCTTACCTGAAGATCTGTCTACTGGACCGTGGATCAGATCCAGGCCAGTCAGCTCCGTTGAGAGCCACATTGTGCATTTCATTTTTCAGCGTTCTGTTTGCTGAAGTTATTTTCATTTCGTGTTTCTATTTTTCCCCTTTTTGTTTGGTTATCCTTGTTCTTCCGATTCTCAGTAGTGAGGTCGGGTACCTCCTATGGATCAGGAGAAGGGAGATCAGATCTCCGGTTGCAAGTAGCTGGGAGCTACTTGTGGGTTCCCTCCGGTTGGAGGAAGGGAGACTTGTCTCCGGTTCTGGGCTTGCAGGTTGCAAGTCCAGGGGTCCCTCCGATTGGAGGAAGAGAGGTCTTCGACCTCTGGTTTGCTGGTGACTGGAAGTCACTGGTTGGTTCCCTCCTGGTCTGGAGGAAGAGAGACCTTGCGTCTCTGGTTTCTAAGTGACTGGGAGTCACTTGTGGTGTCCCTCCGGTTGGGAGGAAGAGGGGAGTTTGTTCCCCTAGTCAAGCTGTGTGTCAGCACCTGTTGCAGACTGAGTCTGCTTGGTTCTAGCTTTGGCTAGTGAAGCCTCACTCCGGTTGGGAGTGAGGGGTGGATGTAGCTCTGAAGGACCGAACCACCTTGAAACTATTTGTGCAGTGGTTTGCCTTGCGTTAGCTCCATATCTTCTACCTCCCATTCACAGGTTGCGCATGCTTGGCTAGTTGCATTATCTAGAGAGTTAATTTTTGAGCATTATATTCTGCTTAGTGTGTTTGCGTTGTTTAGCTCTGCCTTCATTTCTGGTTGATCAGGTGGCTGCATTGTTGCAGTCCAATTGTTTGTCCATGTGTTGCCTTATCGTTTCATCTTGGAAAGCTCATTAGTCTTATTCCGCATATCTGAGCTTTAATGTTCTAATTTGGGCTATATTTTCTGGAGGGTTACATTCACCCCCCCTCTGTATCCGAGCCTAGCACCCTATCACTCCCCCTCGGGAATTTTGGTAGCTTCACGCTTCCAAGAGGTAGGCAAAAATCCCTTCCTCTTCAGGAGGTGGATGTACGCTTCCCTTCGAAACAACGGCACCCTAGTAGCAAGTGACATCATACTCCTCTTCAGGAGGTGGACGCATGCCCCGGGATGACTCCTAAAGGTCGGTACCCAAACATCACCTTTCCTCGGATGAAAGATTAGTTGTGTCCCTTAGAAACCAGAGAAAGACGTCCAGTGGACTCCACAAACATCACAAGGGGGCTCAGATTCATCCACGGCAAGCCAGCGAAAGGCAAACCATAAAGAGATTAAAGGAAGAAAGAGATAGGGACCGACCACATCCCATGGAGAGAAAGAGGTAAGAAAGAAAAAATTTATTACTGCAAAGGGGATATAGAGGTTCATTCATCATCCTTGGGATGGTATAGGTCAGGGGGGAATCCAACACCCCCTTGATACAATAAAAATGATGAACCGTCATTAGGGCATCATGTCAGGCCTGAAGGTAACAACTCTTGTAGTCCTCTGAAGCTTCCCCTATGTTGCCATCTCCGATGGTGAACGGGACTGGCGCCGGTAAAGCTTCTTTGCGAAAGCAGGGATGCTTGGGGGAGGTCTCTCTCCAGGATTACTCAGAGCCTGCAGATGCCATCACGTAAGAAGGAGAAGTTCGCAGGATGAAGGGAATGACGTTAAGTGCCCTAAAAGCTCCTCACAAACCTTCTATTTATAAGGGGTGGATGAAGTCTCCAGAAGATCACGAAGTATCACTTTACTCTTTTGGTCGATGGAGGAAGAGGTAGTGAAGATTCTTGAAAATCACGCCAACCACTGCCTCACACGTCTCTTAAAAACTCAATCGATGCTCTGTGTCCCCTGGGGAGATGTTGGCACTTAAAATTTGGCATCGACAGCAGCAACCCTCGCTGAGCCGAACAAGGGAAATTAAAAGAAAATAGCCTGAAATGATGACAGAAATATGTTTCAAAGCCCCGCATCAAGCAAAGGATAAAAGAATGAAGATGAATAAAGAAAAGAAGAAAGAAAGGGGGATCTGCCGTACCGATAGCCTCATCAAAGCTACAACATGTAGTCCCAGCATAGGAAGAGAATAAGAAAAGAACAAGAAATAAAAAAAAGAATGATAGAAGAAGAAGAAGAGAGAGGTGGGAGCCACATCCGGTACCCCGACTCGAGTCTTTGTTGACGTTTAGAAATTTGAACGCCACAATATACCACAATATGATAGCAATTGTGGGAAGTTAAGGTGTTCCTAAGGTACACTATCGTGGGCTCGGTTGTAAGAACTAGGCAGCGAAAAGACACAAGGAGAGGCCAGAACGGCCAAATTTTAACACCAGTGATGGCGGCACCGTATCGTATATGTGACGCCGTGTTATCATAAATTTACGTCTCGACGGATGAATTGGATTTAGAATCAAAGGGGGCCGAGGCACCCCTAAATACGTACCGTCAAGGGCCAGATTGTGGATGTCTGGGCATCAAAGAGAAAGAAGAAAATAAAAGAAGAACAAAAGAATAAAAAGAAGAAAATAAAAAAGAAGAAAAAGAAGAAGAAGAGGCTTGGGGTGCTGTATCGGCAATAGAAAAAATAAACAAAAAAGGAGAAAAAGAATAAAAGAAAATAAGAAGAAAAGAGAAGAAGAGAAAAGACTGGGGGAGGCCGCTAAACCGGCGCCCTCCTCATACCTGATCCGGTGCCTTCACGCGCCCACATCCGACACCCTTCTCATACCTCATCCGGTGCCCTCATGCCCCCCATACAGTAGTGCCTTGAAGCACGATCTGACAGCCTTTCCCCTCTCATCCGGCAGTGTAACGAAAGGTCCTCACGTCCGCCTCCCTGCACCCCTATATAAAGGGCCGCAGGACACCAAAGGAAAGGGCTGGGGTGGAAGAGATCCATAAAGCACATCAGAAGAAGGAGAAAGAAGAAGCCATAAAAAAGAGAGATCAATAGAGAGAAAGAAGAAGAGAAGAAAAGAGATCTCGACGACTCTCCCGAGGCAGAAGAAGAGCGAACAAGGAAGAGTGAAGAGGAGTTCTGGGTGTTTCCTGAGCTTCCTCTTCCTATGAGTCTCCTCTGAAAGAAAGAAAGAAAGAAAGAGGAGGGAGAGAAGGAGCACCTGAGCATTTATTTTCTATAGGTGGGTCTTTCCTGCCGATATCCATGCCCGACAGGGCTATAGATCTTGTATTTTCATCTCATTCATAAAAGTTTAATGCAATCCGATATTATTCCTATGGATTTATGCATTTATGTGAGTGTATTTCTCTCCACTGTGGTGAATGTTTTCTTTTCTTTTTCATCTCTCTCCACTACCCCTATATTGGCAGTGATCGTTCCCATCGTGCCGTGTGGATATCGCGTTCTTTGGCAATTTATTCCCATCCGAGATAAGTCTGGATCACAGAGCATCTCTACACTTAGGATTTGTTCTAGGCTATGAATATGATCCTAAGTTGCAGAACCTGTGGGCACTGTCCGTGACTTCATAGACTGTTATTGCCGTATCACGCCATTTTTTTCTTTCATGGACCCATTTCAAGATCCATGCATAGATGGACATAGTGCCCTTGCCTCCCCTCTATAACCCACCGTTGGGGAGGAGAAATCTACCAGAAATATGGGCCTCGTAGCCGCACATTCATCTTCCTTGATGGTTCGTTGCAGTGCGATTTGTGGGATATCTTACTGTTGGAACCCTAGTTTTGATAATGACTTTCTATGAATCATGTTTAGATTAAATTGCTTAAAATTCTTCGACTCTATTTATTTTGTGTGGTTCACCTGCTGCATGTTATCTCATAAAAGAAATCATAGTCATTGCATGTGTTGTCCTGCTAGAGATCTAGCTCGGTGCTAGTCTAGCTTAGTTCTGCATTTCACGTTGGAGAGGGGGATTCCTGCAGCCCACTCAAAGAGCATACCCAACTAGGCCCAACAGGGCCCAACGAGGCAAGCTCGTCCAAGTGACAGCCCACAGGGCCCACTTGGAAAAGCCCAATAAAATAACGCTCGAGGAAATAACTCTCCTAGGCGGCCCCAAGGCTCGGAGAGCCCGAGCATCGGCCAGGTCCCAGGAAGACCCGCGCACGAGCTATTCCTCCGCACGAAAGAGGGAAGCGCTAGCCGGTCTATCCGACCCATCCCCTCACCGAGCTAGGCCTAGTGCCCATGTAGGGCCGGCCCCTCTAAGCTCGGTACGATCGATAAAAGGTTTATCGTTGCAGCCGTTAGAGTCCACAGCGGGCCGGGCGCTAAGAAGTCCAGGAGCTCCGGCTTCCCCATGAGGATAACGCCCCCACGATGAGGCCATAAACGCCCACGACGAAGACGTAACCTCCACCGGAGACCCCTCGGCTTGCAGGACTCTAGAGGGCGGCACACTATTTAAACCTGAGATACCCTCCGGCGAAAGGTAAGTCCAAAAAGGACATTGATCCACCCCCAATTCCTGAGCACGGATCACTTCACCCCATTGGTGGAGAGGGATCTCGCGCCTTCACCTTCTCCTCCCTATCGCTGCTCCCACCATTGCTCTACTGACTTGAGCGTCGGAGGGTTTTGCCCCAGGGAATCCCCCTGGGCCCTCTGACCCATTTCCCTATCTTACAGTTCACTAACTTGGTGATTACCAGCCCGCTTAGGAACCAGCGCGAGATTTCGCCTCTTCACACGTGTAAGTGCTTACCTCGGTGCAAACCTTGCCTCGGTGCAAGTCTATGTTCACACACAAACACTATCGTTCCGTTTGCATCTCGGTGCATTACTTGTCTCATACACATAAGGGGTCAGTGTATTTCAATGCAGCATTCGCATTTAGGCTCGTGCATTCTTTATCTTTGCATCTCACCTTTCAAGGACGGTGCAAGTCTTTAGGTCCGTGCAATACTTGCACAGCACGCACTGTTTAGTCTTGTCATTTAGTGTCAGTGCTTTCTTCTCCACCATCTCGGTGCAAGTTTTGTTTTACATTTTTCCTTTGTCCGTATACTCCTCTCCATCATCTCGGTGCAACTCGTGTCTGGACCGTAAATCCAACTCGGTGCATCTATTGTGTTACGCTTTTTTTAAGAGAGTCAGTGCACTGTTCGCCCTAGACATCTCTAGAGTCATTGCATATCTTTGGTCCTTCTTTTTTCTTTGACTTGGTGCATAGTCTTCTTCTTGTGCCTCTTGGATTTATGTCCGTGCACATCAGCTACACGGGTGGTCACTAAGATTTGTGCATATGGTGTCATGCACATTTGTAAGTCAATATGGTGTCATGCATATTTGTAAGTCAACACATTTCCCACGACTGGTTTTATCAACCTAGTGCATGCTATGTTTACTCTCTCATTGCCTCGGTGCAAACTGCGCTAAGTGCTTGACTAAGTGCCTTGCATTTTCTGACAGAGTTTCTCTCCGAGGAGGGGCACGTGATCCAAGGCAGATTGACCTCTGAAAGAGTGCCACGTAGAAGGCTACAACGCTTAGATGGTGACACGTGGCTGAGAGCCTTCTGGAAGCCGTTTGGGCGGGAGTTCACCCTCCACACGCCCAGGGCGTGAGCACGGGATTCAGAGATAGAAGATATATATATATATATATATATATATATATATATCTCCCTTTGATGCGAAGAAAAAAAAGAGGGAGAGCAGCAGAAGAAGAGAGTCTCAGTGAAGAGAAGAAGAAGGCGTGTGAATGAACAATTGAAAGAGAACTGAGAGTATACGAGGTTGCAAAGAGAAGGCAAAAAGGTTAGCAGCAAGCCCAATCCAGAAAAGAAGAAGAAATTAAGAGAGAGCTTGTGGGAGAAGAAAAAGAGGTAGAGAAAGAGGGAGATCATGAAAAGAATATCTGAGAGTCTGTCCACTGGTACTTGGATCAAATCCAGACAAGTCTACTCCTGCGTGAGCTATTTCATCAGATTTCATTGTCAGCCTTCAGTAGTTGTTTCTACCATTTTCTTTTCTTTATCTTACTCATATGTTCAAGCTGTGTGGCAACAGAGGTCAAGTTGTAATCCTCAGCAGTCAGAGGAAGGATCCTCTGGATAGCAAGCTATGTTGCTCAGCCGTTTGTAAGCAAGTTGTGAGGCTCAGCGGACGCAAGCTGTGTTGCGCAGCGTTTTCAAGCTGTAAGGCAGCAGGATGCCTCACTCGGATTTGAGTGAGGGATGGACGTAGGTCTGCAGGCAGCAGACTGAACCATCTAAAATCTCCTTGTGCTCAGTGTGGTTTGCTTGTCTTTTATGAATCGATAGATGCATGACTAGGCTCGAGTAGTTTAGCTTGGCTTTCAAAATTTACTGGTGCACATCAGTTATTCGAGTCTTGATCTGATTTAATCAGCCCTTTGCATTTGAATTAATTGGTTTTCAATTGGTCAAAGTTTTTATTGATAGAGGGATTCATTCACCCCCCTCTGAATCCTACACGCACCATTGCTAGATCCCATCAATTGGTATAAGAGCAGTTGTCTGCACAGAGGGTCCCACGACCTGCAGATCAGTTCCCGGATTTGGTTTCGGTGTGTTTTCCTTTGATCTGTGTCTCTTATCTTTACCTTCGATTTGTCCTGCATTTAGTTCAGTGATTTAATCTAAGGATGTCTTCGTTTGTTGATCTCCCGAAATATGAGGGTCTGAATTTTTATAACTGGCTAAACCAGTTCAGGGAAAATGTGATGCAGTTTAATCCAAATCTGTGGATAATCATTGCACACAGCCCTTATAAAGTTCCAAAGGATAGATCCTTATGGAAAGCTTCAGATAGACTGAAATCCTCTGAGAATCAAAGAGCCCTGGACCTAATAAAAGGGGCGATAAATACTGATAAATTCTCTTGCATTGCCAATTGCTGCAGTGCCTCTGAAGTGCTCAACATGTTAGCATCCAGCAGGAGCCGGGACGAAGTGAAATGTCTCATGGCTTCAGATGAAGATCTGATTCAAACTGAAGAAACTTCCTCACAGGTAAACTCTGACATTGTCAACTTTACATTTGAAGATTTGGTAGAGTTGAATGAACATATCTTGATCAAGTATGATAGAATTAAATCTGAGAAAAAGAAGTTGAAGAGAGAGCTGGATATATTAAAATATGAGAATAAGAACCTGAAAAATTATTCAATTCGAAATGAGGATTCGTGCAATGAATGTGCATTCTTAAAGGAATTGATTGAAGACTTAGATTCTGATGACAATATGCAGAAGAATCTGATTAGATCTCTGAAAGAAGAAAATGAGTCATTGGTTAAACAGAAAAAGGAAACAGATGAATCTCAAGATAAATTGATTGAAGAAAACAGCCATTTGAATGAACAAAATAAAAAGCTGATGGTTCTGAATACGGTTCTTTCTGAAAAATGGCTAGCTCTTGAAAGAGGAAAATCAATCTTGGAAGAAAAAGAAGTGAATATAGAATTGAAATTAACACAAGAGAATGAGACTCTGAAAAGTCTAAATGGTGGTTTGCATAATCAAGTCATTTCCTGTGAAGACTACATTGTTTCCTTGCAAACTGAAATTCAAGATCTAAAGAATTCCCTGGCAAAGTTTGTTAAGGGAAAGGACAATTTGAATAAGCTCCTTGGAGCTAATGTGAATTTTCAGAGAGAGGGATTGGGTTTCAGTCCAATAATGAAGAAGGTTGATGGAAATAAATTGAAAACTATCTTTGTTAAAAGTTCAGAACAAGGAAAACCTTCCACTTCATCTGTATTTCAGTTCACGGCGAAGAGAAATGAAGAACAAAGTAAAAATTTAAAAAATGAAAGAAAACAGAAGAAGAGTGAAAATAAACATTGAACCAAAATTTCATCTAATGCTGTTAAAGTTTCTCTTGTTTCTAAAAATCGTCCTAAACAAGTGCATGATAGAAAAAGCTTCCCCATTCAGTCACATGCAAACACAAAACCCCTTTCATGTCACTACTGTGGACAGAAAGGACATGTCATGGACGATTGCATTGTATTGGAAAATGATGAGTTAAATGCATGCAATCATACCCACACAGTTCGAAATAAGTCTGTGAAAATGCCTGATAGAGTTGTCTCCGATGCATGTTATCACTGTGGCAAAAAGGGTCATTACCTGCATAATTGCTATTTAAAGAAACTGGAAGATCAAAACTACAGAAGTGGTTATGCAAAGAAACATGTGAAGAAATTTCAAAATCAGAGTGTCAGTTGCCTTAACTGTGGAAGATTTGGGCATGTTAAATCTGAATGCTGGTTTTTAAGAGACAGAAAAATATATCATGCTCACACGAACCATGTTGCATATAGGAGAATTGAGAATCATGTATTCATGCATAAACCTCCCATTTGCAATAAGTGTGGCAGATTAGGTCATACTACTTTTAATTGTTCCTAGAAAAGCTGGAAACCATCAATGTGTTAGGGTGCAAGCCCTAGATACAGAGGGGGGTGAATGTATCCTACTAGCAATATCACCCAATTAAAACCTCGGAAGCTAAACACAATACCAGAATAGAAACTAATTCAATTGAACAAATGAAGAGACACTTGGAGCGCTCCTAATCAATCATCTAGCGGAAGCAAACACACAAATAAACCACTGCTCAAGAGATTTTTAGGTGGTTCGGTCCAAAGACCTACGTCCACCCCTCACTCCCAACCGGAGTGAGGCTTCCACTAGTAACACTAGCACAACAGACTCAGTCTGCAACAAATGCTGCCAAACAGCTTGACCAGGGGAACAACCTCCCCTCTTCCTCCCAACCGGAGGGACACCCCAAGTGACTCCCAGCCACTTGGAAACCAGAGACACACGGTCTCTCTTCCTCCAGACCCGGAGGGAACCCCTGGACTTGCTACCCACAAGCCCAGAATCGGAGGACCAAACCTCCGTTCCTCTAAACCGGAGGGGAACCTAGAGACCCAAGTCTCTCTTCCTCTGAAACCCAGAGGGCAGCACAAGTGACACCAAGTCACTTGCAAACTAGAGGTCTCAGACCTCTCTACCTCCCAACCGGAGGGACCCCTGGACTCGAACCTACAAGCCCAGAACTGGAGATAAATCTCCCTTCCTCCAACCCGGAGGGAAACAACCGATGACACCCTGTCAAAGGCAACCAGAGACGCAAGTCTCTCTTCCTTCACACCGGAGGGAACCCGATCTCACACTAGAGGATCGGAAGAACAATAAGTGAATAGTTCAAAGGAAAAACAAAACCCCAGCAACAGAAAGCTGAAAAGATAAAATCAAATGTGGCTCTCGCAGGAGCTGGCTGGCCTGGATTTGATCCACGGTCCAGCAGGAGCTTCTTCTTCTACTTCTCTCTTTCTCCCAGCACTAACTCTCTTTTCTTCTTCTTCTTCTTTCTTCTTCTTCTTCTCACTGCTTCTGCCTTCTCCTTCTTCTCACTTCTTTTCTTCTTCTTCTCTATTCTCTGTATCGTGGAGTCACTCTCTGCTCTCCAGCTTTTCTCGATGGCTCTCTTCATTTCCATTATCTGATCTTCCTTTCTTATCTACCCTTTTTCATTCGTCTTTAGATGGAGGCGGCTTAATATTTATAGCTGCAGCATTTAGGGCGTTATCATCGGATCACGTGCCAGGTGGCAACCTCGGATCACATGTATTTCATAGGCTTCACGAGCAGTACCTATCACACAGTCATAAGAAGATATCAGATGATGTATAGACTTGGTTCAGGCTGTATAACAAAGTATGTACAGACTTCGTGTGAAGTAGAGTGTATAGACTTAGTGAAAGAGTGAGTGTACAGACTTTAGTGTTAACGTGCCAGAGAAACCAGTGTACAGACTTCATGCTGTACAGACTAGATGTTGATCAAAAGACCTTTGGACATCAGCCCAAGGCGTCAACGCTTCCATCGTGCAGCGTCGCCTCAGCTCCTCAAGCGAGATGCTCACGCCCTTGGCAACTGGCCAATGCGTCAACGCATCCTGTGTCAGCGTCGACGCAGTGAACAAGACAGAAAGCGAAAGACGCACAATTGCGTCTACACAGTCAGCCAAGTGCGTCAACGCACTAAAAGCACAGAACCCATGAAGACAGATAGGCTGTACAGACTTTGATGCGTGAAGGAACGAGTGTATAGACTTTCAACCAGCAAATGAATAAGTATGTACACTGATGGAGTGTATAGACTTGGAACTCAAACGCAGTGTACAGACTTGGTAAGTCTGAGCCAATGTACAGACATCAAGGAAGACCAGTGTATAGACTTCACGTGAAAACCAGTGTACAGACTTTGAGGCATTTGATGGATGTATATACTTAGCCTTTGAGGAACGATGTATGGAGTCTGAACGTGAAGGCAGGCTGTATAGACTTGAACCACTTGAAGCGATGTACAGACTTGGTGATGAGACACCAATGTACAGACTTGCAAAAGCGAAGCCAATGTACAGACTTTGAGAGACATGAACACTGCAATGTTCAGACTTTAGCAGTGTATAGACTTGGCCAAACGTAGGAAAAGCTATGGATGTATAGACTTGGCCAAACGTAGGAAAAGCTATGAATGTATAGACTTGGCCAAACGTAGGAAAAGCTATGAATGTATAGACTTGGCCAAAATGGGACACTGTACAGACTTTGTCAATATGAGACACTGTACAGACTTTGTCAAGTGACTGGCTGTACAGACTTCAGAAGATGAAGACTCTGTATCGACTTGAAGACCAATGAGCCAATGTATAGACTTGCCTTAACAGTCTAATGTATAGACTTGACGTTGAAAGCTGAAGGATTGAGCGATGTATAGACTTGGAGGATGCTGTGCAATGTATAGACATCCATACAAAAAAATAGACAAAGCAGCATGGCGTCAACCCAGCTGATCCACTGCGTCAACGCAGCAAGTAAACCAGCAACTACTGCGTCAACGTAGTGTCCTTGTAGCGTCAACGCAGCTAGTGAACAGACAGCCAATGCGTCAACCCAATCTCCAACTGCGTCAACGCACTGCATGAACAATTAGCTACTACGTTAACCCAATCTAGCCATATTCATGAAATAGCTATTCAAGCAAACAATCAGATATTCAAGCAGTCAAACAGTCATCTAAATTAATTAGCACACCTCAGTGTGACTCATGATGTGTCAGCCATCATCAGAACCACACAGGGTGTGTCAGCCATCATCAAAACCACACAGGGGCACAACAATCTCCCCCTTTTTGATGATGGCAACACTATGAGTTACACTGACTCAAATTAGATTTTTCTCCCCCTTTGCCTTCATAAAAAAAAAATGAAATAGGGAAACAATTCAGTAAAGCACAGGAATGTTATACTTCCCTTTGGAGTGTTACATCTATCTTCCAAATGTATCCTTTCAAGAGCTTCTCCCCCTGTAGATATGTCATATTTTCTATCACACAGGAGCACTGAAATATGAATAACTCAATCATGTAAAGAGTTAGGAGCTCAATAAAATGCATGAAACAAGTCTCCCCCATCGTCAACTAGAAAGATGTTATGAATGCAGTGCAATTAATTATATGAGTGCACAGTCATTGACAATTCATGTAGGATATGAGAACTATGCATGAGTCAAAACCTGAAAGGCATGTTATGCAATTAGTTTGACTAGCTCCCCCTTAGTCATACAACCCTTATGCATCCACCATGCTTATGCAGGCCCAAGACATGAGTGGAAGTCAACAGTTGAGACCAATTGATAGAACTGAGTGCAAATGAATCGGTCAGTTTGGTCTGAACGACTGGAGTCCAATATGAGAGAGTAAAAAGAATTCAGAAAGAATGAGAAAGATTTTCAATGGAATATCAAATTTCATAAATCTGATTTAAACAGATGATTACAGACTTTTCCATCATAGAAGCCTATGAATGAACCTACGTTGTCAAACCATCAGAATTTTATGTATGCAAGGTTTGAACATGAGCCTTTTCTACTCATATCTGAAATCAGTTTTCTTAATAACAAGTGAACCAAGTTTCATATTGAGAGACCTTTTTAACCTTCTTCATTCTTACTCACTTAATTTCAAGGATTTCCTCAAGGAATGCAATCGATAGTGTTGAGGATAAACAACCAAGAAACCATTTATTTCTGTCAAAGTTTCTATTGAAAGAAGATTCTTTTCCAACCAATTTCAGATGATATGCTAGATAGGCAACGAATTTTTAACAACAATATTCAGGAGCAATTAAGTTAAGTACATCCTTACAACTGGAGGATACACGTTGTTTAGACGTCAGTATCCCTAAGCGCTTGGAAGGACTAACTGTCATGCTTCTTAAAAATAGAGATAACATTTACACCTCATGACACACTGAAACTCATTTCTTTGATGAGGGACATGTATTTCTCAGTGTGCCTGCCATTGCTCTGCTAGATTTTTAATCAACATATTTAAGCAGAGTTAACTATGGCACTTCATGACATATCTCAATTCATTTCTTTGATGAATGAGATGTGTTTCTCAGTGACCAAAGACATTGCTCTGACAAGATTTGGTATTTGACATAATCCATATTCCCTGATGTTTAAAAACAATACATATTTTCATACAAATCAGTCAAGGAAAATCATGATTTCAGAATTTCAGATTTCAGAAGAGTTTAAAAGACACAACATGAAAGGGTTGGTTAAAGTTTATTAAGACTAACTCAGATATTTCAAGAAGAATTCATAAGCAAACACAAGAAATACATGAAACTTCAACCGGCTGAAAGCTTCAGACATTCATAGTCCTATATGATAGAAATTTCCTTAAAAACAATGTTTTCAGATTTATGATCAAGATATGCGCAGAGAAATCTTTCTGGGACTTCAGGAAGGCAAGAGCATTTTTCAGGTACAGCCAAGTCAACAAATGCCAATGGATACCAATTGATAGTATGAGTGACAATGGCTGACAAGAGTTGAAGCAAGAGGCTGAAATACAATGCATTTCACAATCACCAAGGAGTTTATCAAGATTGCAGTTCAAACAGGAAGGTGAGTATTAGTCATCAGACATGAGCTTTGATGAGAGGTATGATGGTCACATGCAATTACATGAATGAATAATGAGAAATGCTCCCCCTCACTAAATGCATAAACTGAAACCCTCCCTTTTCTTTTGAAAAATTTCATGATTAAATGATGCCACTCTAAGATGCATTAACTACTCATGAAGGGCATGAAGACCCTGAAGGGTATTAGACTAGTCAAATGTGCATGATATGCAGTGCAACTCCCCCTGACGGTATGCATTCAAAACATTTGAAAAATCATTCATGAGTCATGAATTCTAGAAGTATGCAGTCACAGAATGAGCATATCCTGACGTAACAACTATTGCATGGAAATGCAAACATGCATGTTTAAACCACTAATTAACAAATCTATCTATATACCTAATGCCATCTAAGCAGACTTATTGAAAAGTCAAGAGACTTACCTGAGAAGTGCATGAGTGGGGTTTACCTTTTTAGGGTATCTTGGTTTATTTGCCCCTTTTATTTCTCGTTCCCAAGACACACCTGTAAAAAGTTTCTCACTTGGCACATTTTGGTACCCAAGTTTCCTTGGGTCCTGCAGGGTTAGTGGCATTTTGATGGGATGTTTTCCAAAGCTTCTGAGCCATCATATCATCATGCTTTTTCATATAGCAACTAGGCATGGAATGTCCAGACAGACCACAATAATCACATGAACCACTCGGTCTGAATTTCTTACTATGCATGTAAGCAGGTGTGCTAAATTCATGAGCATGAATGTTTCTGTTTTTACCACCACTTTGTTTCAGATGGTCAGAAAACCAGCAATCAGTCACCTTGTGACCTTGCTTTCCACACTCAAAGCATGTGAGGGATTTTCTTGTTTGAACAGATTTGTTCCTACCAAACACACTTTGTTTAACAAATTTAGAGTTGACCTTCTTTCTCTGAGAATGCCAGTAGTCTTTGACTGTATGGCCAGGTTTCTCACAGTGATAGCAGAAGATGGAATTTCTTCTACCAACATTAAGCCAGCAGTCAACCGCCCTATGGCCTGACTTGCTGCAGGTGGAACACACCATGTGTTGGCCCCTGGATCCATTTTTGTTCCTTTTAAAGACATGCTGATTTTCATACAAATTGACATGATTAGAATTTGAAAAATATTTGCCTTTACCTTTGGCAAACCAACATTGTTCACTAACATGACCTGTTTTTCCACAATGATAACAATAACTTTTTCTTTTCTGTTCAACAGGACTGTTTTTGTTATTGTACTTCCTAGCATGCATTCTATCATCCTGTTCCATCAATTTACATTCATGCATCAAGTGACCAAACTTATGACAGTAATGGCATGAAATTTTCTTTTTATTTGCATGAATGTGTTTGTTCAATTTAGGCACAGCATTCTCAGTTTTATCATGAGAGTTCCTTGAATCTTTGTTCTGAACATGAACAGTCTTTTTCTGTTTTTGAACTTGTTTCTCAGACTTAGGGCTGTCAGTGGAATTTTGATTCTTCTTAGCACTAAATTCAAAAATAGGCACATTCGATGTGCTGCCAGACTTAGAGCTACTCACGAATGAAGTTTGAAGCTTACTTTCAAAGCTCTTTTTATTTATTGGTTTGTAGCCCAAACCCTCTCTTCGGAGATTCACTTTAGATCCAAGAATTTTATCAAGATTTTCTTTTCCACTGACAAATTTCTCAAGAGATTTCCTCAATTCTGTAACTTCTGATCCAAGCTTTGATACATGGATTTCATATTCATCAGCTTTCTTTTTATAGCAAACATCATCTTCTTTCAACATTTGATTAACAGTCCTAAGACTTTCAATTTCCTGTTCAGCTTTCATTAGCTCATCAGAGCTATCCAGGCTAACACTCTTCCCTTTTTCAAGAGTGATAAGTCTCTCAGACATAGCTGTATTTAACTGTTTTAGCTTGCAGATCTCCTGTCTCATTTTACCATTTTGTTCCAGGATTTCATCATCAAATTTCAAAACACTTAAGGAGGTCTGACATTCACTAAACACTTCTTGTTCATCTTCAGATTGAAGATTTTCAAGCCTTTTCTGAAGTTCTGAGTTTTCTATTCTGACAGTCTCCAAAGTTTCAGAAATCAATCTATTTTCATTTTCAAGGCTCACTGATTTAGATCCAGATTCCTCAGTTTGTTTTTTGAGTCTAGCATTTTCAGATTTCAGATATTCCAGATCTGAAGTAATAGAATCAAGATCAGTCAACTGTCTTCTAAATATCAGATTTTCAGTTTTCAGAGTATCACTGTCCTCACCAGTAAGTTTAGAATTCTCAAACCTATCTAACCGTTTTTTCATAGATCTGTTTTTCTTGCTCAATTTATTACTAGATCTTAACAGCTTGGAATAAGCATCTACCCAATCATCTAAAGTATAGTCCGCAAATGGATTTACCTGAACTTCGTTCTCTTCTTTATCACTGTGGCTGCTGCTATGGTCGCTCCCATCAGCCATCATGCAGTTTTCCTTCCCTGTTCTGCAAGTTTGTTTCATCTTGTCCAGAATATCCCTAGCAGACCTACAATCATGAAAGCAAAAGTGTAAGGCCTTGTTAATGGATGCTTTTATCAGATTTATAGCTTTCTGATTTTCTTTATGCATTGATCTATGACGATCAGTCCATTTGGACTCTTTTCGTGGTAACCTATGAGGACCAAGAGTAATTAACTTCCACAAATCGGGATTATCTCGATTGACGTAGTTACGCAAACTATTGAACCATGAATCAAAGTTAGACCCATTGAAAACCAGTGGAAGAGTCATTTGTAGGCTATGATCAATTAGACAAAAAATCAAGGAGCAGCAAACCGGAATAAGCACCGAGAAGCACGGGGATCACTGCAGATCGTTGGATCTTGAAGCAGTAACCACTCTGATACCAATTGTTAGGGTGCAAGCCCTGGATACAGAGGGGGGTGAATGTATCCTACTAGCAATATCACCCAATTAAAACCTCGGAAGCTAAACACAATACCAGAATAGAAACTGATTCAATTGAACAAATGAAGAGACACTTGGAGCGCTCCTAATCAATCATCTAGCAGAAGCAAACACACAAATAAACCACTGCTCAAGAGATTTTTAGGTGGTTCGGTCCAAAGACCTACGTCCACCCCTCACTCCCAACCGAAGTGAGGCTTCCACTAGTAACACTAGCACAGCAGACTCAGTCTGCAACAAATGTTGCCAAACAGCTTGACCAGGGGAACAACCTCCCCTCTTCCTCCCAACCGGAGGGACACCCCAAGTGACTCCCAGCCACTTGGAAACCAAAGACACACGGTCTCTCTTCCTCCAGACCCAGAGGGAACCCCTGGACTTGCTACCCACAAGCCCAGAACCGGAGGACCAAACCTCCCTTCCTCCAAACCGGAGGGGAACCTAGAGACCCAAGTCTCTCTTCCTCTGAAACCCAGAGGGCAGCACAAGTGACACCAAGTCACTTGCAAACTAGAGGTCTCGGACCTCTCTACCTCCCAACCGGAGGGACCCCTGGACTCGAACCTACAAGCCCAGAACCGGAGATAAATCTCCCTTCCTCCAACCCGGAGGGAAACAACCGATGACACCCTGTCAAAGGCAACCAGAGACGCAAGTCTCTCTTCCTCCACACCGGAGGGAACCAGATCTCACACTAGAGGATCGGAAGAACAGCAAGTGAATAGTTCAAAGGAAAAACAAAAACCCAGCAACAGAAAGCTAAAAAGATAAAATCAAATGTGGCTCTCACAGGAGCTGGCTGGCCTGGATTTGATCCACGGTCCAGCATGAGCTTCTTCTTCTGCTTCTCTCTTTCTCCCAGCAGTAACTCTCTTTTCTTCTTCTTCTTCTTTCTTCTTCTTCTTCTCACTGCTTCTGCCTTCTCCTTCTTCTCACTTCTTTTCTTCTTCTTCTCTATTCTCTATATCGTGGAGTCACTCTCTGCTCTCCAGCTTTTCTCGATGCCTCTCTTCATTTCCATTATCTGATCTTCCTTTCTTATCTACCCTTTTTCATTCGTCTTTAGATGGAGGCGGCTTAATATTTATAGCTGCAGCATTTAGGGCGTTATCATCGGATCACGTGCCAGGTGGCAACCTCGGATCACGTGTATTTCATAGGCTTCACGAGCAGTACCTGTCACACAGTCATAAGAAGATATCAGATGATGTGTAGACTTGGTTCAGGCTGTATAACAAAGTATGTACAGACTTCGTGTGAAGTAGAGTGTATAGACTTAGTGAAAGAGTGAGTGTACAGACTTTAGTGTTAACGTGCCAGAGAAACCAGTGTACAGACTTCATGCTGTACAGACTAGATGTTGATCAAAAGACCTTTGGACATCAGCCCAAGGCGTCAACGCTTCCATCGTGCAGCGTCGCCTCAGCTCCTCAAGCGAGATGCTCACGCCCTTGGCAACTGGCCAATGCGTCAACGCATCCTGTGTCAGCGTCGACGCAGTGAACAAGACAGAAAGCGAAAGATGCACAATTGCATCTACGCAGTCAGCCAAGTGCGTCAACGCACTAAAAGCACAGAACCCATGAAGACAGACAGGCTGTACAGACTTTGATGCGTGAAGGAACGAGTGTATAGACTTTGAACCAGCAAATGAATAAGTATGTACACTGATGGAGTGTATAGACTTGGAACTCAAACGTAGTGTACAGACTTGGTAAGTCTGAGCCAATGTACAGACATCAAGGAAGACCAGTGTATAGACTTCACGTGAAAACCAGTGTACAGACTTTGAGGCGTTTGGCGGATGTATATACTTAGCCTTTGAGGAACGATGTATAGAGTCTGAACGTGAAGGCAGGCTGTATAGACTTGAACCGCTTGAAGCGATGTATAGACTTGGTGATGAGACACCAATGTACAGACTTGCAAAAGCGAAGCCAATGTACAGACTTTGAGAGACATGAACACTGCAATTTTCAGACTTTAGCAGTGTATAGACTTGGCCAAACGTAGGAAAAGCTATGAATGTATAGACTTGGCCAAACGTAGGAAAAGCTATGAATGTATAGACTTGGCCAAAATGGGACACTATACAGACTTTGTCAATATGAGACACTGTACAGACTTTGTCAAGTGACTGGCTGTACAGACTTCAGAAGATGAAGACTCTGTATCGACTTGAAGACCAATGAGCCAATGTATAGACTTGCCTTAACAGTCTAATGTATAGACTTGACGTTGAAAGCTGAAGGATTGAGCGATGTATAGACTTAGAGGATGCTGTGCAATGTATAGACATCCATACAAAAAAATAGACAAAGCAGCATGGCGTCAACCCAACTGATCCACTGCGTCAACGCAGCAAGTAAACCAGCAACTACTGCGTCAACGCAGTGTCCTTGTAGCGTCAACGTAGCTATTGAACAGACAGCCAATGCGTCAACCCAATCTCCAACTGCGTCAACGCACTGCATGAACAATTAGCTACTACGTTAACCCAATCTAGCCATATTCATGAAATAGCTATTCAAGCAAACAATCAGATATTCAAGCAGTCAAACAGTCATCTAAATTAATTAGCACACCTCAGTGTGACTCATGGTGTGTCAGCCATCATCAAAACCACACAGGGTGTGTCAGCCATCATCAAAACTACACAGGGGCACAACACAATGTGGGGTGCTACTCATCCAGCTGGACCCAAGAATCCTTGGAGTCCAAGGACTTTCAAATAACTCTTTGGCTGCAGGTGTGCTCCTGAAGATAAAATATAAAAAAAAGGGGGAGCTAAATAATTTCAGAGGACTAAGGTCAGTCAAATTCCACCCTTTAGTTTCCTTGTTAAATTTTTGTTTGCATAATAATCTCTGTGGAATGCTGCATGATTAATTGAAACAATTCTGATGATTGATGACATTCTCTTATGAGTAATACATATTGAGAATGAAATCCATGCAAACTTCCTGCAGAATGCATATTTTGTTGATACACTTTTGTGAACTTTAAGAAAAAACAAAAACAATAATGCTTCATGGAAATCTCTGCTCACTCAAAGGGGATGCTTAGTCTATCTAAGGCAGCTGGTCATTAGAGGTATACCCGTCTGAAAAGGAGAACATGAGATTTTGTATCTCTTTTGCTGGTGAGCTTTAAGTATCTGGTCTACTGTGAGCTGATAACTCTTTTTGTGGAGTGTCACTGGTATTGGTTCAGTGAGCTAGATGCTACCGTGTGAATGTTTAAAATCTTGAGAGGCTGTGCTTTGCTCTAGTAAGAGTCATTTTGTGGTGTCTGATGAATTTGGAAATACTGTTGCCGGTTCTGTCACTGGTGTAAGCTGAAGTTTGTTTGAGAAGACTGTCTAAAGGCTGGATGAAGATTTATTGACTGAGAGAAATGCTGGTGGGTTGATGGCCATTCAAGCTGTGATCTTTGGAAATGCTCTTACCCTGCTCACGTATGGCATTCATCCTCCTTTCCTTGTCATTGGTCTATCTCTCCTATCATTCTCTATCTTCTAAATGTTTCTGGTTGTTCAAGTCAGGGGGAGAAGTATATAGATAAATACTGTCACCTTTACCCTCTTCAATAATTAAATGCCCAGATCACTCTGAACTAAAAAACATCTTGCTGATCTAAAATTGAGATATAATACACAGTGTATGAACATTAAATCTTATCCGAATAGTTCTCACAAATAACAGTGAATAACTTCTCAATGATTTTGAAACAGTCCAAATTGGAAGCTTCTCTGTAGAAGGTCTGATATCTAAAAATCTTTATTAATCAGCCAATCTGTTGGAAACCTAAGGTTTATATGTTTTTTACGTTTTGATAAAGAGATTTTTCTGATAAAAGAACTGGCAATACGCCATGATAGAAAATAATGAAAGAAATTTTGGCAGAGCAATGGCATGACATTTGAGAAACTGACCATCTGTTTCAAAGAAATTCAGAGGTTATGTCATGATAATTAATGCTAACTCTGTTCAACATATGAAGTACGAAAGTAAGATGCACTGAGTAACCAGGGATTTTGATGTTTGATAGACATGTGTCCTTCTGTAAAAAAGGTGCAGTTATACTGGAATACTCATCAGAAGTTTTTCCTAATAATAAAAAAAACGGAGGGAAAAAGGAGTAATGATATATATATATATATATGGTTGACCCAAGGGTTCTTTCAGCTAATCTCTACAGACTTAAGAAAAATATAAAATTGGCTTCTTCAATCAGATTTTGGCTAACGAAAAGGATCGGTAAGATTAATGACTTTAATGACTGAGTTATTTCCCTGAATAAGCTGTTTTACCTTCATTGACTTCAATTCATAAGATGTCTTGTGAAGAATTACTCTGTGAGATATAATTGTAGACACGCCAAAATTGACGTTATGTTGATCAAGTCTCATGTCATTATATAAACGCCCCAAGTGGACTTCAATATTCCTATAAAATGAAGTTTTTCTTTTTTTGTGAGTTTTATGCATTATTCCTGCATTTTCGTGATTCACGACCTGAAGAAGGGCGTTATTTTCAAAGTAGCGACCTGTCATAGGGCATTTTCAAAAGAAGAGACGACCACAATAGAGGGCGTCCATTCCTGGTATTATCCGTTAATTTCTGGAATTATCTATTTTCAAAATAAAAAGCATTTTGTGAGTAACGTCCTTCCTCAGGGCGTGTTTTTGATAAACGCCGTTACCTCAGGCGTGTTCCCTTAATTTTTAAACAGAGAAAGTTTTATTTCCAAAATTAAATCCAGGAAGAAACGCCCTTTTCTAGGTCGTGTTTCAAGAAACGTCTCTGTGAAGGTCGTCAATTCATGATTTGACGCCCTGTCCTAAGTCGTGTTTTACTCCAGAGTCCTTCCTTTTTCCATCTTTCCCTCACAGTTCCCTACTATCATTTGGTCTCTTACTCGATCTCGATCCTTCCTTGGATGCCTCATTGCCCGTTCTTATCTTTCCTTAGTTTGATCACATCCGCTTGAGGCACTATAAAATGAAGTCTTGATCGATCGTGTTGAAGGTTAAGCACTCATAAGATTGAACTTCCAGAACGCTTATTGCAGGTCACGAGCTGCATCCTCCGTTGAGCTGCATCCTGCTTCATCCATCTACTTCCATCACCATATTCACTCAGTTTTCCCCTTTACTGTCGTCAGGGATAGCAGGGTCTCCATCTTTTATATCTGTTTTGTTTTTACTTCGTTCGTGTCTTATATCCCTCCATTCTTCACATCTGTTCACCCTTCGCCTGTGTTCACGTCTTATTGCATCTTTCTTTTATCATCATATTCTCCCTTCCCTTAAGTCTTCTTAAGGGGTTTAAAAAATAACAAAAAAAAGAAGGTACGCATGTCGATGTCCTCTTCCCGTTACATATTCTATTTGAATTGATACTATAGCACTTTGGCTGATCCCTTTCTTCTTGTTTGTTTTACTGTCTGCCTTGCAAGGTAATCAAAAAAAAAGAAAACCCTTCTCATCGGCCGGCCGATTGAAGAAGGAGGAAGAACTCTACATCATCCCGCGTTTCCATTTCCACCAGGTAAGTGCGATCCCTTCCCCGTTCTCATCTCATCTTGGGACCCTCGCGTCTCTGGCGATCACATCATCTCCACATTAGCACCTCGTGCTATTTTTATTGCATCTTATGCATTTTATTTATTCATTGTTACATTTTAATTCCTAAGTGTGGATTTTAATCCAATCTACAAATTGGCGATCACGGTGGGACTTCCACTGTTTTCTTTTTGATTACCATCTCCTTTGGCACCCTCGTGTGCCCTTTCCCCTTGGCACCCTCGTGTGCCCTTTCCCCATCGGCATCCACGTGTGCCCTTTCCCCTTGGTACCCTCGGTACCCTTTCCTTTGTGCCCCTCGGGCACCCTCCATCCTTCACTGTGCACTCTGCACATTTGCATATCTCCCATAATTAACGCCTTCCACGAGGGCGTGTTTTGATATCACGCCCTTCTCAAGGGCGTGTTTTAGTTGATTAACGCCTCCTCCTGTGGGCGCCTTCCGCATATCTCCTGTTGCTTTGCCGCTTAATTATTTTATCTGAGAATTCACGCCCCATCCAAGGGCGTGTCATTGTCTTTTAGCGCCTGTGATTAGGGCGTTTCATTAATTTTCCCTGTCTTATTTATGCCGTCTGAGAAGTCACGCCCCCATCCAGGGTGTTTTATTATGTTTTGACGCCTATTGTTGGGGCGTGTCTTATTCATTTGACACCCTCCTATGGAGGCGTCCTTTCAGGACAGCGCCTAACTCCAAGGCGTGATTTCCTTCTCCCTGTGAGCCCCTCACAGAATTTCACGACAGCTATGCTACCGTTGCTTGTTTTGGTAGCGACCACCCCTAAGGTCGTGTTTTTCATGCTGAGTTGGTAACGGCCTGTTCCAGGTCGTGTCTTTTCTGAGCTTCTCACAGTAAGCTGCTTACTGCCTTATTTGTGATTCACTGCTTGTCATATTGATCTGTCTTGATATATTGCTGTGATTTATATTGGCTTCATTATATTTATGGGTTTTTTGGTTGAGAGACCTCCTCTCTCTAGCCTAGGATTCCACACACCTTTCTTGGAATCGGGACAACCCTCCATCGAGCATTCCGTCTCTTTGGACCGGAAATCCCTTTTCCAAGACCTCCATAAGTCCCCGCACCCGTGGATTCCCTCACGGACGCCGGGCTGGTTGTACCCTCAAAGTACCCGGAGTTTAGATATCCTATTCGTTGGTGAAGAAAGAGAAAACCTAGTTGACACGGAGGTCACACTTGGATCAAACTAGGTTTCATTTGGCAAAAGAGTGAACTATTCACAAATAATCCACTTTAATCTCAAACATCCAAACATTAAAATCTTCCGTGCTTTCCAACATTGTTTGCATAACTTGGTTGGGTTGACTTGGTTGAATTGTTTTGATTAAAGTGCTTTTTTGGAAATTCCTTCATTAAACATCCTCTCTCTTAAGTATGAAACTCCGTTCAGGTAAAATCATCAACATGTCAGGCAACGGGTACTCTTATGATGATGAGGATGAGAATGTATTTGGTCAATATGGTGACCCTTTCCAAGATTCGGTTTATTATGAGGGAAACTATCTCCCTCCTCATCCTCATTACTCACAAGTTCATGTGGTTGATACCACTATTCATGAGGCGGACCCATCGTCTCAAGTTCCATCTTCCAACACCTCGGGGAACCCTTCCCCATCCATTAATGTCACAGATTTGATCCAAGCTCTCTCCCAGTTGGATGACTCCCAGCGGCAAGCCATTCAGGCCGCCTTGAAGGGGAAATCCGTCCCTTCGTCTTCCTCTAATCCCCCTCCGGCCGTGAGTGGCCATCAAATTGTTAATGACCAGGCGGTCTTGCATCCCCCCTCCTCTCGTCCACAAACGCCTACTGCGGCCATGCCGGCCCAGCAGGCGAGCTATTCAGCGGTTAGGCATCAACCTTCCCAACCTCCTCGGATTCTACGAACGCCTATACCGCATTCTTTTGTTCAGAATCAGGCCCCGGTCGAGCCCGATACCAACACTCTCTTGCTTCAGAAGCTGGCCAGCATGGAGGAGCAACTCAAGAAGGTTACAGCGACCAAGAATGCTCTGGAAATTTCTCTTCCTACGTTGCCGGTGTTCCATTTACCACCTTCTGAAATGCCGAATTTTCGGCGATATAATGGGACGGGCAACCCATTCATTCATTTAAAGGATTTCCGATATGAGACTTCCTTCTGGCAAGACAATAAGGCCTCCCTGGCCTACTTATTCAGGAGATCTCTTGAGGGGCCAGCCCTCGAATGGTTTTATTCTCTGGAGCCAGCTGATGCCGGTGATTTTGATGTTATTCAAAGAAAATTCTTGCAAAAGTACAGAGACCGGGTGGGACCTTCCCTTTCTGTTACAGATCTAGTCGCTGAGAAAATGAAGCCCGAGGAGGACTTCATCGTATTTGCTGATAGGTGGCGGTCTATGGTCGAGAAATTGAAGGACACATTGTCAGAACAGGAGCAAGTGAAAATGGTTATTTCTAACGCAACTCCTCAATTCCGGCATATTTTGGCCATGAATCGGCTGACAACTATGGAAGAGCTCTATGAAAGAGCTCGTTATATACAAACACAAATGAAGGACTCGCCCATCATGGGCATGTTTGAGCCGAAGCCTCGGCTATTTAAAAAGAACACAAATGTCAACAGCGGGCCCACAACTGAGGGCACTGTCACAAATGAGCAAGTCGGCGTAGTTGGCAACCCCCATCATCAAGCTGACCCACGTCCACCACCGCCTCCACGACAGAACCCTCATTTTAACCCTACTCCACCACCCCAATTCGCACCTCAACGCTCCTTTGCTCCACCGCAAAACCAAGCCCCCCGCATAGGCCCTCCAGCTCCACCACAATACCATCAAGTGCCCCCGCCTGCCAACTACAGCCAACAACAACGGAGACCACCACTTGGCCCCAAAAGGGACCACTATCCTCCACTCCCTGAAAGTCTCCCCGATATTTTTAATGCCCTGATGGCTGCCAACTTGCTCGCCTTACCAAGGGAAAGAACCATGTGGCTCGCTAATGTTGACACATCCCGTTACTGTGCTTTTCACTGCGCCCCTGGTCACAACCTTGATCGTTGTTTCCACTTCAGAGATCATATTTATGATTTGAATGATCAGGGTGGCATTAATTGGGATGAAATGAGGTAATTCATCGCCACCATGAAAGAAAGAAGGCCTCCTCGGCAATAGCAAAATCAGCAACAACAGCAGCCAGCTCCGCAGCAAGTTCAGCCACAGCAAGCTCCAGCACCCCAGCAGGATATGGGGATCGTCCGTAATCCATTGCCGGAGCACGCTCCTAATCAACACGTGAACCCTGTCACGTCTCTCTACGAGGTGGAGAGAGGGCAGGGATGGCACGAAGAAAACGCCTCTGTCGGGGCATTTCACCATGATCCAACTCAAAATCAAACTCCGCGCCTTTTGCGCACCCCTCCTTCTTCTTCTGTCAATCTTCAGTCAGGACGTTCTCTTTTAAGCACCGTCAACCCATCTACCCCCATCAATTCCACGACCTTGCCGGCTCGCTCTCTTCTGACCCGCTTACCACCCCCGCAACCTGCCACTCCTTCATCCATCACCAACCCAACACCCGTGCCGTCCAGGTCACTCCTACTTCGCTCACCGCCAGCACCCGCTACCCCCTCTACCACTCCTACACCGGCAAGGGTTCCTCCATCATCAGTTCAACCACCTTTTGTGCCCCGATCTCTCCTTATTCCACCACCCACTAACGCTCCTCGCATTCGGGTATCCCTCTCTTCTCCCACGCCTCCTGCACGGGCGTCTTCGTCAAATACTTCTCCCATGCCTCCCGCGGGGGCATCTTTGTTAAACACCACTACTGTGCCTCCTACGGGGGCGTCCTTTTCATTGAATTCCCCTTTGATTTCCCCCAGCAGGGTCTCTGCTACCAACATTCCTTCTTCTTCTTCCAACCCTCCTCCTATTTCTGCCCCGACAGAGGCGCGTCAAGGCGTAGCGCCGCTCCGCAGTGGACGGATATTCCACCATATTTTCCCACAGAGAGAGCTAGAGCCCGTACAGGTGCCGCAAGGACAAGAACAGGAACAAGAGTCAGTGCCAGGGACTCAGTATGATTTATTAAAGCACTTGGACCGCACTCCCGCCAGGATTTCTATTCTTGAATTGATCAAACGGTCCACCACTCATCAGCTGGCTTTAAAAGAATATCTGCAGAAGGTCATGGTCAACGAAGACATTCCGGTCGAGCAAATAGTCACAGTTTTGACACCTGCTAGCAGTCAACCGGCAATCACCTTTCATGAGCATGAGCTAGCACCTCTTCCGGCAAGAAAATATGCCCTATGCATCACAGTCGACATCAACAAGGTGGCTGTCAAGCAGTGTTTGGTGGATACTGGGGCATCCATCAATGTTTTGCCACCAAGTACTCTAAAGTTGTGCGGCATTCCTGAAAGTCAAATTCGGCCGTCCATTATAACGGTCACTGCCTATGATAACACAAAAAAGCCTCCTCTAGGCATGATCACTCTGAAAGTAAGTTTGGGTCCAGCTTCCATAACAGCAGATTTCCACATCTTGGATATGGATCCAACATTTAATGGCATTCTTGGCCGCCCGTATATCCAGCAGCTTGATGCGGTGCCATCTACAAATCATCAGTGTATTAAATTCCCCCACAAGGGCCGCATTATCAAGGTGACCAGTATGCCGATCCTGCCAGAGGAAGATATTCATACAGCTTTCATCAGTTCCTTCCATTTGGCCAGCCAACAAGCCACTTTTTTCTGTGCTGGACGTCCCTCGTCCGCAACCAAGGCCGTCTGAGACCGTCACCGCAGTTGCTATGACGCCCCTACCTTCCAAGGGGAAGAAGAAAAAGAATATGATTAACACCCCTGGTTGGAACATTCTGTTGAAAATGGGGTATCAAGACGGCAAGGGCCTGGGCGCCAATTGTCAGGGCAGGATTAGGCCCATTAAGCCGCAGAAATTGCTTGTACGAGGCGGCTTGGGCTATAAAGGGCCCGGTAAAAATGAAGAAGAGCCATGGGCTTTTATGACTTCTACTTTAAAGCCAGATCGCCAGCCACTCACCTGGACATTAAAGACACATTTTGTCATGGGTGACATTCATAATGATGAGCAGACGACTATGATTACTTCATTGCTAGATTGTCAGGATGTTCACACCAGACAGTTTGCTCGTCATATTGCACCACTGGCTACCTACAAGGCCCTGGAGTCTTAAGGCTGGACAAAAGAAGGAAAATGGACGATCCGAAATGTGATTGGTACAGGTGGTTCGACCTAAATGACATCACTATTTCTTTAAGCCGCCTGTTCATGCCGACAGATCCGGAATGGCCGCCACTGATTCAAGAACTGATTGAGATGCCAGCTGTGATTGCAAACAAAAGGCAGTTGCTAAGTGACTTTACAAATACGGGGGAGCCAGACGTCCCTTTTGAAGAAGGTTTTACCGTGGATAGGCTGTGGGCCGGCCTCTTTTCCCTCACTTCTGTGCATCCATCTTTGCTGGCTTCTTTATATTCCCGTTGGTTTGGTCACGTGCCACGACCACCACCGATCATAATCAACTTGTCTCCCGATTCAATTCAGATTTCCCTCCCGATTCCTCCTTCGCTCCGCGAGCGATTTTCCACACTCTCCATCTCGCCCCCGCGTGGGCCATCACTAATTGAAGCTTTCTCTGATCTTGCAATTTCCACTCACCCTGCTATTCTCCCTTCACATTGCTTTCTACTTGGAAAAGAAAATAAAAATGAAGAAAAAGATAAAAATGAAAAAAAACGCCGATTTTCCAACTTTCCAATCCTCCATTTCTATTGAGGAGACCTCCTATCTTTCTCCCGAATGCGTCCCGACCCAGGGGCCGCTCTTCCAAGATTCCTTGGTAAGTCTTTTCTCCCCCTCCGGTGAGGGGTCCTCCTCTGTATCATCTCCTGTATCCACTTTTTCACCTCCTTCTTTTCTTTTTAATCAGCCTAGTTGCTCTCCTTCTTCGTCTTCCTCTTCTTCTAATAAAATTCATGGGGTAGTTCCACATAAGAAGGCCAAGGGTAGGCAGATTCCCCGAAGATTTTTGTTGGAGTTGGCCATTAGATGCCAAGCTTGTTTAGCTCTCCCGGAGTTTGTGGAAGATCCAATTATCCTGCCAGAGCTAGAATATGAAGATGTTATTGCTTCTTATGAGGGTTTGGGCATTTATGAAATTATGAATGATGAAGACCCTATTGAAGAGGGGGAAGAAAGTTATGAAGACTATGAGGACGAGGCTGACGCCTTTGCTAGTGGCATAAGAAGATTTGACGAACCATCAGCCTCTGTAGAAGAGCCTACCAAAGAAATTAATCTGGGTACCGAGGAAGACCCTAGGATTGTCCTCATTAGCAAGAATTTGTCGCCCTCCGAAGAGGAGGCGCTCATTTTAGTTCTTCAAGAATACAAGGACACGTTCGCATGGAGCTATGAAGATATGCCTGGATTAGACCCTGCGCTCGTTAAACATCGTCTTACACTTAAGCCAGGGTCTGTCCCGATCAAACAACGGTTGAGACGTTTCCACCCTAACATGGCTTTGAAGATGAAAGAAGAGGTCGATAAGCTCCACAAAGCTAGATTTGTTAGAGTTGTCCTTTACCCCAATTGGGTGGCTAACATTGTCCCGGTTATGAAGAAAGATGGGAAAGTTCGGATTTGCATAGACTTCCGGGACCTCAATCGGGCGTGTCCTAAGGACGACTTCCCCCTCCCTCATATTGATGTTCTAATCGATAACACGACAGGATTTGAGACTCTCTCTTTTATGGATGGCTTTTCAGGTTATAATCAAATTCGACTGGCTGAGGAAGATCAAGAGAAGACTTCATTCACAACACCATGGGGCACTTATTGTTATGTGGTCATGCCCTTTGGACTTAAGAATGCTGGAGCCACTTATCAGAGGGCTATGATGGCTATTTTTCATGACATGATTCACATCTATATTGAGGTGTATGTGGATGACCTGGTAGTGAAATCAAGGACAAGGATTGAGCATCCTGGGGTTCTAGCTAAGGTTTTACAAAGGTCGCGGGAATATCAATTGAAAATGAACCCCAAGAAGTGCGTATTTGGCGTTTCTTCAGGGAAATTGCTTGGTTTCATTGTTAGCAAGAGGGGAATTGAAGTTGATCCCAACAAGGCAAAGGCCATTAGAGACATGCCTCCTCCCAAGAATTTGAAGGAAGTTCGAGGATTAATCGGGAGGTTGTAATTTATTCGCCGCTTTGTCTCCCAGCATTCACAGAGATGTAGGCCATTTTACGAGCTCACTAAGCCGGGAGTCAAATTTGAATGGGATGACAAGTGTCAGGCAGCCTTTGACGGATTAAAGGATTATTTGGCCAATCCTCCTGTCCTGAGGCCGCCAATTCCAGGCAAACCACTTGTTCTTTATGTTTCTGTCCTGGATGACTCTGTAGGCGCTGTCTTAGCTCAAGTGGATGAGGAAGGTAAGGAGAGGGCAGCATACTACTTGTCTAAACTTCTTAACCCCTGTGAGCAGAGGTACTCAGCCATGGAGAAGACTTGTGCAGCTTTGGTTTGGGTAGTTCAGAAATTAAAACACTATTTCCTAGCTCACGAGGTTCACCTCATTGCACGCATGAACCCAATTAAATTCCTCCTTGAAAAATCTGTCCTCACTGATCGATTAGCATGCTGGCAAAGCTTCCTTTCTCAATTTGACATCACTTACATCCAGCAGAAAGCTATCAAAGGCTACGCCATCGCCGAACACCTTGCTCATCACCCTCTCCCCCGTTTTGATCCGGTCAATTCAGAGTTCCCAGATGAAGAACTAATGTCCATCAATCAACCCCACGATCCTATGTGGACATTACATTTTGATGGAGCTCTAAATTCTCAAGGAAGAGGGATCGGCATGGTTCTTTTAACACCTGAGGGGGTCACCATTCCATTTGCTGCTCGGCTCACTTTCCCCGTCACCAACAATATAGCTGAGTATGAAGCTCTTTTGGCCGGTCTTCAAACCGCTCATCGATATGGCGTCACCCATTTGAGGATTGTCGGTGATAGTCAGCTCATCCTGCGCCAGGTGTTGGTCAAGTGCCGCACTATTAATCCTAAGCTCAAGCCCTACCAGGAACTCGCTTCAGCTTACGCCAAACTCTTCACTAAATTGATCTTCGTTCATGTCCCGCGTAGCCAGAACATCTTGGCTGACGCACTTGCTTCTTTAGTTTCCGCTTTAGTCTTCCCTCCGGAGCGTGATTTTCATGTTCCCCTGATTCATCAGCGTGACACCCCAGCTATTAGGGATCGCGCATTCCTTGATATTAGGGATCAAGTGCTCGAGAAGGTTAAGCAGAAAGAAGCTCTCAAAGGCAAAGAGGTCATGCTTCTGGATTGGTAAGAAGAATTGGCTGACGAAGAAAAGCCTTGGTATTATGAGATTGCCAGATACTGTAATGATCAGTCCTATCCTGAGGAAGCCACCGCAGAAGAAAAGAAAGCAATTAGAAGAGTGGCTCAACGTTATACTTTGGTTGGAGGTGTGCTCTACAGAAGAGGGCTCACCGGTGTTCTATTAAGATGCCTCGATGATGATGAATCTTGGAAAGTTGTGGAAGAGGCGCACTCTGGTGTGTGTGGTGGTCATGTGAACAGCCAGATGCTAGCTAAGAAGATTCTTAGACTAGGGTTCTATTGGCCCACTCTAGAAGAGGATTGCTCTATCTACGTTCGTAGGTGTGTTAAGTGCCAACTGCACGTCGATAAGATTCATTCTCCTGCTTCTTCACTCCATCCTACGTCCTCCCCATGGCCTTTTTCCATGTGGGCTTTTGACATCATTGGACCTCTTGGTGACTCGAATCTCCTCACGAAGCAAAAGTCGTTCATCCTGACGGCAACAGAGTACTTCACCAAGTGGGCGGAAGCAGAAGCTTACGTGAAAATCAAAGCGTCAACTGTCTGCAAATTTATCATGAAGAACATCATCACGAGGTTCGGGATCCCGAATACCATCGTCACCGATAATGGACCTCAATTTATCTCTCAAGATCTCAAGGATCTCTGCAACAGGTACAACATTGCATTGCATCATTCTTCTCCCTATTATCCGCAGGGCAATGGCCAAGTAGAGGCCACTAATAAAACCTTAATCAAAATTGTTAAGAAGACGTGTGAGGCTAATAAATTTGCGGACTGGCCAGACAAGCTGGTTGAAGCTCTTTGGGCCTACCGCACTTCCATTCGAACTCCCACTGGGCAAACTCCTTTCGCCCTTACTTATGGAATGGAGGCAGTAGTCCCTTATGAGATTCTTATTCCCTCTCTGCGAGTACAATTAGACAAGGAGCTCTCTATTGATGAGCGTCGTGATTCACTCCTTGCCCAGTTGGAACTCCTTGACGAGAAGCGTCTGGTCGCTGCTGAGCATGCGCGCGTTTATCAAAACAGGCTCTCACGTTTTTATCAAAAGAAGGTAATTGAGAGAAAATTTAAGGTCGGTGAAATGGTAATCAAAAGAATTTTTGTAAAACCCGGTGGCCCTCGTTCAAAGCTCCAACCAAATTGGGAAGGGCCGTTCGTCATAAAAAATGTTTATCCCGGCAATGCTTATAAACTGGTTAATGCTGAAGGAGAGGAATTGACTCACCCATGGAATGGTTTGTATATCAAGAAATATTACCCCTGAACAAAAATCCAAACAAAAATTGAAAACTTCATAAAAATCCAAAGAAAATAGAAATCTCCCAAATAATCCAAAAAAAAAAGTTGAATATTTTTCAAAATCAAAAAAAAGTTTTCTTTCATGGTTTTCCTTTTGGGTTGACATGGCATACAAAGGTCCACGGTCCGAAAGGTCAAAATTCAGAATCCATTCATCAGTCTTGCTAATTTAAAATGGGAGTTGACCCCGCACACACTACACACTTTACTCTTGAGCTCAAGCAGTGCAAAATCTGATGAAAAGTCGAAACCGGACTAAAGGCGAAAGACGATATCCATTCTTTTCTTCTTCGGCCCACAAGGGAGGAAGGGAGGTCTCGAGGTAGACACGCCAAGCCTATCCGCCGCCCTAGTAGGAGGAAGTCAGGGCCCAAAAGGGAACAAATGCCATAAAAAACCCAAGTACAATTAGGTTTATTTTCATCAATGCAAATCAATTCCAAAGTGAAAGTCAAGTTATGAAAAGAAAAGCATGTCAAGAGGGCAAAGTCCCCGCAAGGAAAACCTTGGGCGTATGAATGCAATATAACAAGGGCATAAGGGCAATAAATTTTCCCTACGCCAAAGACCGAACCCCAACAGGCATAGGGTAGGGGAGGTAACTTTGCCCTCAGGCATCCCTGAATCTTTTGGGGGCTTCCTTATATCTTCTCTTTTATTTGTGGAAAAGTCATGAACCAGCAGAATGGTCGAGACAAACCGAAGAGAATGCACTGCACGAAATCTTGTGTATAAGTTTAATTATATGCACGCCAATCCCCCTTTTAATTATTCAAGAAAGGTCAATGGATCTTAGATGATGACCAAGTAGGGCCCACCACGTTAATGGCTTTATCAGCACAATTTGGAAAGAATAAAAATTAACGCCTTTGTTCAAGGCGCGTTCATGTTAATTCACGCCTCGCTTACAGTCGTTTATTTAAATAGTAACGCCTCTTGGAAGGTCGTGTTTTCAACAAAATTCAAAAGAATCTCTTCAAATTCACGCCGCCTCCGAGGGCGTCTTTTACTATAGTAACGACCTAATCTAAGGCGTGTTTTTCAGAAAATCCCAAAAAAAAAATATAGATAATGAAAAGAACAAAAATAAATTCTTCATGTTGCATGAATTGCACTCTTGCCTGGACATCTTTTAATTATTGTTTACATATGTGTGATTGCATGAGGCATCTCCCAGTTTTGGTTATTTCATTTTGCCTTATTTAATTAAAGGCTTGGCCCCTTGACCCATTATTAAGGTCAGAATATTGACACCCCTTGCTCAACCGGGCAAGGGGCCAAGTCGAACAGATGAATTAGCCGGTTTTGTTCAGAAGCATGAACCACAGCTGCAGATACAAGGCAAAGAAAACAAACACGAAGAGCGTGGGAAGAAAAAGTACACAAACACAAGTCCACAACCACACAAGTGCTCAGGTAACAAAAATCTAAATCTCATGTATATATATATGTCATGTCAAAATCATGTGCAGGTGTGAAGGTGGAGGAGTACAAGTAAAAGGCCCTCAGCTCTCGCCTCCACTCTCCTCTGGTCTACTCTCTGCCTCACCCTCGGCATCCCGAGGCGGTGCTGGTGGAGGGGGCATGGAGCCCCGTGACGCCGCTGGACCTCGCGCCTGGTCCCCTGCCTCGCTCCGCGGTCGGAAGGAGGAACCCGCCACGTAAGAAGAGCCGCCAAGACTGAACCCTGCAGCTCGCGCCCGCTCCCGGCCTCGCTGCAAGCGCTCCTCGGACACTCGCTGCCGCTCCTGGGAAAGGACCAGCTGAGTCCTCAAGTCTGCCAGCTCTCGCTCCCGCGCTCCAGCCAGCTCCTGGTAGCGGGCAAGGTCCGCCCGGTGCTCCTCACGCTCGCGAGTTCGCTCCTCGCGCTCCCGGACAAGGTCCGCTCGGTACTCCGCACGCTCCTGGGCACGCTCGCGCCTCTCCAGCTCAAGGGTCACCCGCAGCTCCGCCACGTCCTGAGGAAGCTCCTCACGACGCCTCGCAGAGCGCTCCAACTCTGTGATCCGCTGCTCGCGGATCGCCAACTCGGTACGCGCCGCTCGCAGCTGTGCACTCTGAAAACAGGCAAACAAATCATCAAGATCAACAATTCAATGAAGCAAATAAACAACACATGGTTGAAGGTAAATCACTCACCTGCGAGGACGTCGCCTGCTGTCCCTCACAGACGCAAGCAATAGCTGCTCGGAGCTCCTCAGTCTGCAAAACATTTTTTTTATCAGTACACAATGCTATATTTAATTAATAATTGAATTGACTGAGTTTGAGTTCAGAATTTACCCGTCTGGCGAGGTCATACTCTGCTGCCTCGGCTCGTGCAACTGCTCCAGCTAGCTGCTCCGATAGCGTGGTCACCTCGGCGCTAGGTCCCCTCGAGCTGGAGGCCTCACCTGGGTCTCTCCTCACCGCTCCCTGCTGGGCACGCTGCATTCATTAAGACCGTCAGTGGCTAATCATTAATTCAACAAAAAATTCATTTGCATATAGGAATAATTTAAACACTCACCAGGGTCTCCAGGTCTGCCTGTGTGGCGGCCAGCTGGTCCTCCAGGCCGTGTAGATGGGCCTGAGCATCCATAGCCGCTATATCTCGCGCATCCTGCATTCATCACATATTAGTTGCATAATAGACATGTATAAGCATCGGCATTTAGAAATAATTGCATTCATACATACCCCTAAGACCTTCATCTGAGGTCTGCCGGCGTAAACCTCCCAGTAGCGCCGGAGGTACTCGGAGCTGTCTGTCGCCTGGGAGGTGACTCGGGTCCCGCCTCGCTGCCAATCTCCGTACTGCTCCGCGAACCGAACCCTCCAGTTGATCACTTTTGTGCGACCGTGGGTCTTCCTACCAATCCCTTGAGGCTCCCCGACCTCGATCCATTCCTGGGGCAGGCCCAGGGTCCTCATCACCAACCTGAGCCATAACGGCTCGATCTCACTCAGGCAGTGCAGCCACAGCTCACGCCCAAAGCGAGGTCGCCCCGATACGACCCAAGGTTGGCCCTCATCCGTCATATCCTCGTAAGGCCTCCACTGCACCTGCATTCATACATATCATTGTCATTTCATCATAATCAATTCAAATCAACTCAAAAGAAATGCATATCATTTATTCATACATACCAGCGAGGGAGGGAAGTCGCGGAACTCTCTCCGTAGAACCCACAACTCGTAGTCGAGTGGGGCACCGAAGATGACTGGTAGCCAGCATCGCGCCAGAGGGAAGGATCCCTCAGCTCCTGGCCGTGGGTCGACGCGCCCCATCGGCATGTACAAGTGGCTCCACACCTGCATCCATGCATTGCATTAGTAAGGCATTCATTTGCATGAAAAGAAAAGAAAAAAAAAGGGAAAATAAATACCTGAAGAAAAGGTGAGAAGCCACTGACGGTCGTCTCATGTCCTGTCCCCGTGGACAGGTCCGCCAGCAGGTGTGCCAGCAGCGCTGCACCCCAAGCGTAAGTGCCAACTGTCTCCAGGTCCTCAAGGATGCCCAAGAAGCGGCAGTTGATGACGTCAGCTTTCGTCCCCAGCAATAATCTCCCAAGCAGCAACAGCAGGAACCTCCTCAGGTCTCGATCCGCTCTCTCATGGTCAGTCGGGTCCTGGCAGCATACCGCTCTCACCCCGTCGGTCAGCCTCTGTGCAAACTCACCTAAGGTCTCCCCTGACCTGTGCCTGGCATCTCCTGAACCCATCACCGTAGTCAGGTCTGTACGGAAAATGGTCCTACACTCACTAGGTACCTCGTAAACCATATCTAGCCCTAGCAGTCTCTGGGCCATCTCCGTATAGTCAGAATAGGTGAACCCGCTCACGGCCTCACCATCCACTCTCAGCCCGGTGATCCTAGTCACATCCTCTAGGGTAGGAACCATGTGCCCCCAGGGCATCAGGAAAGCACGACTAGCCCTATCCCATCTCCCCCGCAAAACCTGAATAAGTGCTAGGTCAGGCCTAAACGGCTCGATAGACAGGAAGGCCCCAAATCCCATAGTATCTACCCTGGCCCTTTGAAAGTCGGGGAGACCGTGGTATGCTGCCCGGACCATGACCCACGAGATCCTGGTCCTCATCAACCCCTGCATGCACAAATAACAAATTTTGTTTAAAACTGTGTTGTTTATTCACGATGAATCTCATTAATTGCCTTGCTTTAAAATATTGAGGGTTGAGCTTAATTCACGACCATTCTCAGGTCGTGCCTTTTAAAATTCACGCCCTGATGAAGGGCGTGCTTCTTGAGCACTGTAATTAACAACCGCTCTTGGGTCATTTTCTGGTTGAGTCACGCCCCTGTGGGGGGCGTTGTTTTCGTTGGGTTGGTTAATTTTAAAACTCAATTAATAAAGAGACGACCTCTGGTTTGGTCGTCTCCTGTTTACTTTACGCCCTGCTAAGGGGCGTGGTTTTACAAGATTTTTCAGAAAATGAAAGAAAATGACAGCATGCGCAATAATTCATGGAATATTGTCTTTAATACATGTAAAGGCATAGAATTACTGAAAATAAACAACATGAGCAAGGATAACGAATTTTAAATAAACGACCTACTGTAGGGCGTTTTCATGAGGTTTAATTATAAATTAAAAGAATTTATGCCCTGGGGCAGGGCGTTTTATGTTCAAATCACGCCCTGGTGGGGGGCGTTTCTTTCCTGGGTTGCAGGTTTCAACCCGACGGCTATGGAAATTCAAATAAAAATGAAATAAAAATAAAAATAAATGGAAAAACGGTTTGGGGCTTACCTTCTTGTGTCTCTGAATCTGAGGGCGTGGCCGTGGCTGCCGTGGTCGCCGGAGCTGGCCACGGGGAGCGAGCGCCGCCGTGGGCGGTGGCTCCTGGCCGTATTCTTCTTCTTCTCCTCCTCCTTGTTCTCCTCCTTGTCCTCCTTCTTCTTCTTCACCTTCGTCTTCTTCTCCTTCTTCTGTTGCTTCACCTGCTGCTTCTCCGGCCTCGTCGCCAGCCACCGCTGCGGGAGCTTCTTCGGCCTCGTCGCCGGCCACTGCCACGATGGCGAGTTCCTCCTCGGCGTGGGCAGTCTCTAGATCAACGACCTCCGGGGCATTGATGCGCTGCCGTTTGTGGGCTCCTCCGGCCATGGCTAGGGCTAGGGGAATGGGAGAGAGAATGAGAGAGATTGAGAGAGGATGAGAAATGGGGTTTTTCGTTTCGGTTAGGGTTTCAGAAAGAGGAAATGAGACGGTGGAAGGAAGAAGAAAGGTGCTGAAGCCTTTTGAGATTCGAAAAGAAGACACGCCTTTTGGAAGGGCGTCTTTTATGAAAGAAACGACCACAGATGTGGGCGTGTTTTAAAAATGGACGACGTCGAGTAAGGCATTAATTTGTTTTGCATGGGGAACGATAACCGTCGTCAGACGCATTGAATGGGCGTTGATTGATGTAATGAAAGTCATCATTGCTGGCTTAGAGTAACGCCTCTTTTGAGGGCGTGTTATTCTTGATAAGTGACTAAGGAAAAGGCGTTATTTTTGATGATTCAACGATTATATTCTTTGAGATTTGAATAGATTAACGCCTTGTCTGAAGGTTTTATTTAATTAACGCCCTTTTCTGCGGGCGTCAAATTGAAACGGAGACGCCCTAGGATACGGCGCCTTTCAGTTGATTCACGTCCTTCCTTGAGGCGTTATTTGCAACAGAAAGGCAGGTTTTGGAAAATTTTGATCATAATCACAGTGATAATTGGCTCAATCAGAAAGCAATCTTTATTATTTGAAAGAAAGGATTACAATGTCTAATGAGCCACCTTGGGCCTTAATTTCCTCAGTGCTATCACATAATTTTTCCACTGTTCTTTGGCTTCTTCTAAGTCTTCTACAAGGTGATGAAGCTTGCTTAGCTTCCACAGAGCTTGAATGGTGATTGCCTCCTCTCCATCTTCATTGCTGCCTAGATGCCTTGATTTGATTGGAGGAAGATGGGAGATGTCTTCTAGCACTTGCCTTGGAAGACCGAGCTGAGGAAGGCACCGGTGTGCATTGTACAAGATGAACTCGGATGCGCCAATAAGTCGAAGGTCCGTGCCGATAGAGAATCTTGCGCGAAGTTCCTGCATTTTGAGTATTCCCGGAGAGCAAGTAAAGAGGTTTTTGGGCATTACCTTAAGGTGTTCTCTCCACTCCGCCCTTTTCTTGATTTGAGGAATGCGATTCGTCACCCTATTGCTTATTCCCAACGAGCCGGTGATATAAGAAAGCGGACTTTTGGAGAAGATCCTTGACGAGTGTTGGGCTTCATGGCATGGATCAAATTTAAAGTGGAGGTCCACCCAACTTGAGAAGGCTAGCATACAGCCGTATATGGGCCGCCCCATGGCCGCCGATGTAAGCCCGCTGTAGAGGTAAGCTAGTATGGCCGGTCCAACTCTTTCACCTTCCCATAAGCTCACCACTGCACTTATTTGACTCTCTTCAAGGAAGTCCTCCGTAGATGGAAACAGTAGTGCGCCTGCTATGCACACCACGAAGGCCTTTGTTATTCTTTCTATCTCCTCCTCTTCCTTGGCTTGATCTGCTCTTTTGTATACCCATGAGGCTAGCTTCAGGAGGTTGATTCCCTTGGTGATCTTGATCTGATTCACTAAGTTTGGGTTAGGAATAAGGCTGGTTAAGAGCTCATGAGAGGAGATGGGTCTTGGCATGATGGCCATCTGTTCTTATTCACTTTGCTTCATCCTCTTCAAGCCTAAGATCAACTCTATTTCTTCCAATAAGATGGTGGCTTCAAAAGTGGAAAAGAGAAAGGTATGGGTGGAAGGGTGCCATATTTCTATAAGAGCTCCTATGGCAGCCCAATCTAAGTGGATTTGATCATAATGCTTGGCATGGGTTATTAAGCCTAGAAGATGCCACCTTGCTACAAAGACCCTCATGTCAGAAGAGAATTTAGAGAGGAGGAGGGGCAGCCACTTTATCTTTGTGAACCTCCTAGCTCTGGGCATATTTGGATAGTCCTGTGGAAAGCAAAAGTAAGAACAAACAGAGCAGAAGAGATGAGAAGAAAGAACAGTGATCATATAAGGATGAAAGAACGAATAGAAGCAGCTGGTTTACCTGGTTTAAAGCTATTCGGCTGCTTATGTGCCCGTTGATCTCGGTAAGTCCGGGAGTAGAGGCCTTCGACCTCTTGATAGCTCTGTCCATAGCCGCTGCGGAAGAAGTTCGACGGCAGAACCTGCAAGCGGAAGCAATAGCAGAAGAATTCAGAGGATTTGATTTGATTAATTCTTGAGGAAAGCCTGCCTTTAATATAGAAGGTTGAACCCTAAGTTTGTTCGGAATTGCAGTGTTTAATTGGCATTAGAACTGTGTTTTGCTCTCGATTTGGAAACGGAAGTTTGTGGTTAATTAACGCCTTTGGTAGGGGCGTCAATTTCTTAAATTGATGACCTTTCTTAGGTCGTGTTTTATGTAACGCCCTCTCATGGGACGTTTTCTTCTGGAGCTATGGTTGCTGTTAACGCCTTTGTGAAGGGCGTGTTTTTAAATGGACGCCCTAACGTCGGGCGCTTTTCATGATTTTGACGCCGTTAGATGCAGGCGTATTCTTATGAACTTATGGTTTGGTTTTCCTATATATGCTTTGATGAACTTAAGTGCTGTTATTTTATTAAAATTGTTTTATTTGAGCACTTATGATCATTTTTTTGGAGAATCAAGATTATTTATGATCATGAAAGGACTGATGAGTATTGAGTACAGAAGTTTTGCAGGTTTCGAGGTGCTTGGATATGTGGGAGTACCATTATGATGTTCTTGTATCATTTTCCTGTAAGCATTGTTACTATATGATATCTACATTATTATAGTATGTCAAGGACCTTGTGGTTCTGATGAACCTGAAATTCGAGTTCCCCTTCATCAAAAATGATGACGATTTCGGGAAAGTCTTGATCACACGGATAGGCCGTTGAGTTGTTAAAGGTTTGGGACGATGGTTCCACTTTCTGAGTTGATGCGCGGACAAATGGACTTCGGCTTAGTGTTAGCTCAGAGATGTGGATTCTTGACCAAATCTAAATGGCTTAGCAATATTATCCTTGATTATTTTCTATTTTAGTTTGTTTTAATCTTTTCTTTTAGCCCAGCATGCATCATGTAGGACTTTGAGTTTCATGCTGAAAATCTTCATATTATGGCAATAATGAAGTTCACTCGCTCTTGATTGAGTTGACATGAGATATTCCACTTCAAATCAAGTACTTCGTTCTATTTGAAGCCGCTCAGGCTGATTCCTTGAAAGTGTCCCTTTTGTTGGATCTCTATCCCAATTTCTTTACTTTTCTGTAAAATTTACCTTGGTTGAAGCACATCCACGTTGGCTGGTAATCGCTCTCCAATGGTCTTTCCCTGTCGTGCCCACGCACACACCCTTTATTTACTTAGTTTAATCTCCTTTTATCCAACAAATCGATGTTTCCTTGGAACCACTCAGAGTTGTTTCACTCAGAATCTTGGAAAGATTTCAAATGCTTGGTGTCTGAGGCGTGTCACATCACACCTTGGCATCTCCTTATCAGTTCATTCCACTTCATTCCTTTCATTACACTTCATTCCATTTCTGTCTCACTCCCTTGCAAAGTAGACGCCAAGGCGGGGCAGCTGTAGACACGCCAAAATTGACGTTATGTTGATCAAGTCTCATGTCATTATATAAACGCCCCAAGTGGACTTCAATATTCCTATAAAATGAAGTTTTTCTTTTTTTGTGAGTTTTATGCATTATTCCTGTATTTTCGTGATTCACGACCTGAAGAAGGGCGTTATTTTCAAAGTAGCGACCTGTCATAGGGCGTTTTCAAAAGAAGAGACGACCACAATAGAGGGCGTCCATTCCTGGTATTATCCGTTAATTTTTGGAATTATCTATTTTCAAAATAAAAAGTATTTTGTGAGTAACGTCCTTCCTCAGGGCGTGTTTTTGATAAACGCCGTTACCTCAGGCATGTTCCCTTAATTTTTAAACAGAGAAAGTTTTATTTCCAAAATTAAATCCTGGAAGAAACGCCCTTTTCTAGGTCATGTTTCAAGAAACGTCTCTGTGAAGGTCGTCAATTCATGATTTGACGCCCTATCCTAAGTCGTGTTTTACTCCAGAGTCCTTCCTTTTTCCATCTTTCCCTCACAGTTCCCTACTATCATTTGGTCTCTTACTCGATCTCGATCCTTCCTTGGATGCCTCATTGCCCGTTCTTATCTTTCCTTAGTTTGATCACATCCGCTTGAGGCACTATAAAATGAAGTCTTGATCGATCGTGTTGAAGGTTAAGCACTCATAAGATTGAACTTCCAGAACGCTTATTGCAGGTCACGAGCTGCATCCTCTGCATCCTCCGTTGAGCTGCATCCTGCTTCATCCATCTACTTCCATCACCGTATTCACTCGATTTTCCCCTTTACTGTCGTCAGGGACAGCAGGGTCTTCATCTTTTATATCTGTTTTGTTTTTACTTCGTTCGTGTCTTATATCCCTCCATTCTTCACATCTGTTCACCCTTCGCCTGTGTTCACGTCTTATTGCATCTTTCTTTTATCATCATATTCTCCCTTCCCTTAAGTCTTCTTAAGGGGTTTAAAAAACAACAAAAAAAAGAAGGTACGCATGTCGATGTCCTCTTCCCGTTACATATTCTATTTGAATTGATACTATAGCACTTTGGCTGATCCCTTTCTTCTTGTTTGTTTTACTGTCTGTCTTGCAAGGTAATCAAAAAAAAAGAAAACCCTTCTCATCGGCCGGCCGATTGAAGAAGGAGGAAGAACTCTACATCATCCCGCGTTTCCATTTCCACCAGGTAAGTGCGATCCCTTCCCCGTTCTCATCTCATCTTGGGACCCTCGCGTCTCTGGCGATCACATCATCTCCACATTAGCACCTCGTGCTATTTTTATTGCATCTTATGCATTTTATTTATTCATTGTTACATTTTAATTCCTAAGTGTGGATTTTAATCCAATCTACAATAATCTCATATTCCGTAAATTGCTTCTCTACGAAGAAAGGCACCTTATTTTTAAGGAAAGGGTATTTTGGGTATTGTCTACTGAAGATTGGTAAAGTTGGTAATATTCCTCTATATACGAAACCCTATCTACTTTACCATTTTACTTATTCTTTCGAAGCTGAAGCGTCCTTTCGCTCCGTGTCTCCTTTGCGCGTGCACAACCTGCAACCCTTCGCTTCTCCAACCCGTCTCTCCTCCCAGTGCACTTTCTCTGTCTCCACGTTTTGTCTCTCCTCCATCCCTGCTGCCGCCATGTCTACTTCGTTAGCTGTGAGCAAAGCGAAGAGGAAGTCAGTGAAGCAGCCGCACCCAGAAGATGCTATGTCCACGGTGGCCGCAGGACAACTTCAAGGGACGAAAAGACAAAAGAAAGCAGCTTCTACCATGAGGAAGGGAGATACGTTTACAATGTCTACAGAGAAACCTCTACTACTGTTGGAAGCCGGGAAGATTATACCCCCTCGGTATATTGATTTTGTTGATCAAGAGATGGCTTCCGAGTTCCCTGAGGTACTTGAGCTGTTTGAATTCCAGCAATGGAAATATTTCTTAAGCTTGCATAGGGTGTATTGCCCTAATCTGGTAACAGAATTCTACAGCAACTTGAGGTACGATAATGCTAAGTTCGTAATCTTCTCTCTAGTCAAAGGAAAAGTGATAGAGCTATCTGAGCAGTCTATTCACAGGATTCTAAGAGTCCCTGTAGATGGAGAGGTCGAAGGAGGGTTTACTTTTAACCTATATGATGCATTTTCCCTCATCACTGACCTGCCTAGAAATATTCATGACAAGCGACAGACTAAGCTTGGTTATTATAACACCAACAAACTTTCTGCACCCAAGAGACTACTCCATCACATTCTCACCTCCATGATTACTCCACAGGTAGGAGGAAGGGGTAGACTGACAGATTCTCAGTGGTTCATTCTCTACTGCTTGCTAAAGAAAATTAGAATCTGTTTGCCGCACGTAATGATTCAGATTATGGGAACGTGCAAAGAGTCAAGAAGATATTTTCCTTATGCTGCTCAGTTGTCTACATTTTTCAAAGAGGAAAACATCTCACTGGATGGTGAAGTTGTGTCAACAATCCCCAGGATAAACATTTATAACATGGGTTTCATTAATACATTCATGAAAAAGAAAGGAACCAAACGAACGAGTATTCCTTCTACAAAGGATACTCCTTTGGAAAAGGATACAGAAACCCAAGATGAGTCAGTGTCTGAACAACCCACACAAGTCTCATTCAAAGAAACTCTCATTCTTGAGTCAATTCAAAGTAAGAGTCAATCAGCTCAGTCACCCATGGAACCAATTCGTCAGGAGAAGGATCAACCACCAGCTCAAGTTCAAGAAACTGAAGGTTCTGATGAGAAAGAGCTTCAACTGGACCTAACGGCAGCTACAGCAACTGAGGCACCTCAAATTCATGAAATAGTTGAACATAATGTTCAGGATGAGGACATCATTCAGGAATTAGACCACAATATTCATGAGATATTTGATGCTTTTGGACAGCAGTCACAGGAAAGACTAGTCACTAATCAAGCAAAGCTGGCGCAGGAAGAGGCTCTAACAGAAGAACTACCTAATGACAGAGAAGAGGAAATCTTTGTAGAGGAAGAGGAAATAGCTAAATTGGTCGACGAGGTTATGAAAGAAGCTGCTGAAATAATTTATGAAGGAACTGCCGATTCAGTAGTCAATGAACAAGAAAATGATCAACAAGGAGCTCAACCACCTGCTGAAGAAGCTCATCATGAGCAACCAACTGGTTTAGCTCCAGGGGCAACTGAAGAAGTATCACAAGACTATGTCATGGGACCTGCCCCTCACCATAGGATGTATCCCAATATGTCTTTCTCTCAGGCTCCTGAGTATGGTCCATACCTTGGAGAACTAATTAGTCTTGGCATACCACCTCCTACACTCCCTGAACAGCATCATGAATACTTCACTGAGCTGTCAGATTCCAGTGCTTCTACTTCTAGTACACATGGAACAAATACTGAACCCAATTTTGCTCAGATGTTATCTAAGCTGACAGAGACTGTTCTAGATCAGAATGACTTGATGAACAAACAGTTCCTGTTCTAGACTGTTCAAATAGACAGAATAGAGAGCCGAATGAAACATTTGGAAAAAGTTGTGAAACGCCAAGGGATAGAATTTTTAACTGCTAAGCGAAAAAAAGATGAAACTGTAAGAGAAATTTTAGAATCTCTTATGGGTATCAGCACACGAATAGGTGACATGGTCAGTAAACTTTAAGATACCCAAGTCTCCATATTCACCAATATGGGTAAAATTCTTGACCACACCTTTGTGTAGACACGCTAAAATCGATGCTATGTTGAGTAAATCTCATGTCACCATGTGACGCCCCAAAGTGGACTTCAATATTGGTTTAATATGAACTTTTTCTATTTTCTATGTGTTAATTGTGATTTCTTGACATTTTTCTTTGATAAATTGAATTAACGCCTTGACAAGGGGCATCATTTAATTGACGGCTAAGGTAGGGGCGTGTTTTAATAAATGGACGACTGCGCCTAGAGGCGTTGTTTTCTGGATTTTTACGAATCCTAACCAAAATGAAAAATCAAAGAATTGACGTCCCGATGAAGGGCGCTTATTATTTAATGCCCATATAAGAAGGCGTCATTTCAGAATTTTTAATAAGGAAAGTCATTCGTTGCCATAATTAAATCCAGGAATTGATAGCTGAATGCACGTCGTCATTTTAATTAACGCTTTTGGTGATGTCGTCATTTTTAATTGACGCCCTTTGAGAGGTCGTCATTTCTATGTCTGTCTTCCTTTCGCCTGTTTATTTCCTGTAATGATCCTTCCCCAATTTTACTCCTTGTGTTTGATTGGGAAGAGGGTTTATTATTGGAGGTCCGTTACCTTTTTTTAATCCCATTATTGCAAGGATTTTTGGGCTATAAATACCCCTAATGTTCTTCTCTCGCGCGCGTGAGAGAGCAGTGCAAGAACAGTACGATAACAGAGAAGAACCACTGTGAGTTTTAACAGAGAGGAGAGTTTTATGTTTTGCAGGTTCTATCCTCAAGTGATTTCTTCTTCCTCCTGGTGGTTGATTCTTCTTCCACAGACGGTCTTCTGCTACTGTTAAACTACTTCTTATTTTCTCTCCCAGTACTGATGCACGCACAGCAGAGAGGAGATCTTGCCTTCAATCTCTCTTATTAACATTAGCATCATCATACTTCTTTCTAGCTATCCTGCTAGAAAACGTTGCCACTTTCACATCATATCATACTTTCATATATCATTACATTCATATTCTCCGTACCTTTGTTACTCCTCCTAAGGGGTTTAAAAACCAAAACACACAAGGTGTGTTCATGCTTCATTTGATTGATTTCATACTTCTAGAGCATTGATACTACACCTTTTGGCTAATCCATTCTTTTCATTTGTTTTGTGTTCTTACAAGGGTAATCAAGTTAAGAACCCCCTTCATCGTCCGGCCGATAGAAGGAGGAAGGAAAAGTCCACAATCTCACCTGCTCAATACAAGGTACATGCGATCACTTTTATTTTATTGAGGTAACCCCTCTGGCGATCACCTTTCCCCTTAGCATCTTATTGTTATTAAGTAGATTTTTCTTATATTTTAATTAGAATCTACAAATTGGCGATCACAGTGGGACCCCTTTTGTTTTTAGTTTGATTACCCCTCCATTGTGCTCCACGTAGCACACTCCCTTTGGCACCCTCGCGTGCCCCTCCTATTGGCGCCCTCGCGTGCTTCTCCTTTGGTACCCTTGCGTGCCCCTCCATTGTGCTCCACGTAGCACACTCCCTTTGGCACCCTCGCGTGCCCCTCTTATTGGCGCCCTCGCGTGCCCCTCCTTTGGTACCCTCGCGTACCCCTCCATTGTGCTCCACATAGCACCCTCACCTTGTGTACCACGTGCACACCTCCCATTGATTAGCCAATTTTGAAGTATCCATATCTTTTTTTAGTGAGAAAATTTGATTTCTATTCTCTGAACTGAATAGCACCCTCCCCGCTGTCGTCATTTCTTCATACAGCGACCGCGGACAGAGGCGCTGTTTCAATCTTTTCCCTGCATTTTTGTCTTTTTTATAATTCACGCCCCTTACAGAGGCGTCATTTCATCATTCAACGCCTTACACCAAGGCGTCATTTTCGTTGATTACTATCCATTTGGCCTTCGCCTGATCACTGTTCACTACCATTTGACGCCCCTTTGCAGAGGCGTCATTTTGTTATTTAACGCCTCACATCAAGGCGTCTTTTCTACTCGTTGTTACTTACTGCACGATTTGACGCCTTCCATAGAAGCGTCTTTTACTGATTCAGCGCCTTATCTTAAAGCGTCTTTTTATTATCATCATTTTTTATTGCGAGCACTGTTCACTGCTATTTGATGCCCATTCTCAGAGGCGTCTTTCACAGGTACAACACCTCACTCCAAGGCGCCATTTCATTTTCATTGCTCTCTGTTTGCACTGTTCACAGCGATTAGCGACTGCGACGCAGACGCTGTTTATTAATATAGCGACTTTTTCTGGGTCGTCATTTCGTTCCGTGCCCACAGAACTACTGTTTGATTGGTGTTTATTTGTCTGATCTATTTTGATATCACATGCTTGATATTACCTGCATTAGATTGCATCCAGGGCATACGGTTTGGGAGACCTCCTCTCCCCACATTTTTTAGGAGCTACACCCCTCTTGGTGAAGGAAGGACCCTCCTTTGAGCATTCCATCTCATTGGACCGGAAATTCCTAAGCCAAGCCTCCGTAAGTCCTCGCACTCGTGGATTCCCTCACAGACACCGGGCAGGTTGTACCATTGAAGTACCCAGAGTATAGTTGACTCATACGTTGGAAAGGAGAGAGAAAAATCTAGATACTCGTAGATTATACCCAAAAATTTCAACCAGGATCCACCTTCAAAAGAGAGAGCCTAATATTGAACTCACCCTAATCTCCAAAGAAAATCTTAAAAATTTTGGGCTCATTACAACTTGTGTGTTTCTTTTGCTTGATATCTCTTGGTTATATTCCATTGTCGAAAATTCATTTCTTTCTCCTTAAGCATGAAATTGCGTTCAGGTAAAATCATCAATATGGCCAACTACGGGTATACTTATGATGGTTATGAGGAGGGTCACTCTGACCCGTTCTATGAGATTCCCTCTCAGGATCCTATCTACTATGAGGGAAACTACACTTCTTCTCCCACTCAAGTCCACATGGTAGACACCACTTCTTTGGAGGTTGAGCCTTCTTCCCAAGCTCAACCTACCACTCAGAATACTTCAGGGGACACTTCCCCTTCTTTCAACTTCAACGAATTTCTCAAAGCTCTTGCTCAGCTGGATGACTCCGAGCGCCAAGCGGCTCAAGCCCTCTTAAAGGGAAAGTCCATCCCATCATCTTCTAACCCTCCCCAGGCCATGGGTGGCCACTCTGCTAGTTGTCCCAACGACCCGACGGTCACACCTAGGGTGCCCTCGCGCCCATCAACTCCTGTTATGACTATGCCGGCCCAACCGGCAAGTCACTCCATTGCTAGGCCTCAACAACCTCCTGTTTCTCAAATTTTGAGAAGGCCTATGACAAACCAACACCCCTTTCGTTCGGCCCCAGCCGAGTCTAATAACCATGCTCTACTCCTCCAAAAGATGGCTAGTATGGAGGAACAGCTCAAGAGGGTTACTGCATCCAAGGTCGCTCCCAAAATTATGCTCCCCCCTATGCCGGGTTTTCACCTACCCCCGTCTGAAATGCCGAATTTCCGGCGGTACAATGGCACAGGCAATCCACACATCCACTTAAAGGACTTTTTGTATGAAGTATCATTCTGGCAGGATAATAAGACCTCATTGGCTTATCTCTTTAGGCGGTCTTTGGATGGCCCAGCACTAGAATGGTTTTATTCTTTGGAGCCAGCTGATGCCGGTGATTTTGATATAGTTCAATGGAAGTTCTTGCAGAAGTATAAGGACCGTGTGGGTCCCTCCTTGTCTGTTACTGATCTGGTTGCTGAGAAGATGAAGCCCGAGGAGGACTTCGTTTTATTTGCTGATAGGTGGAGAGCTATGGCCGAAAAATTAAAAGACACACTGTCGAAAATGGAGCAAGTAAAAATGATAATACCAAACTCCACTCCACAATTCCGTCATATTTTGGCCATGAACAAATTAAGCACTATGGAGGAGCTCTATGAAAGAGCTAGATACATACAAACTCAGATTAAAGATTCGCCTATTATGGGCATGTTCGAGCCAAGGCCAAAGGTGATTAGGAAGAATGTTAATATCGGTAATACTGGCCCAACTACTGAAGGCACTGTCATCAATGAGCAGGTGAGCGCATTCGGCAATTCCACTCCCTTCCGCCACCCTCCAAACCCAAGGCCACCACAACAGCAAGCCTTCCAAAATCAAGTCCACCAGCCAAATAACGACCCTCCTCAGACCTTAAGACCTCCTCCACCTCCTCAACAACAACAACTCTCGTTTGCTCCACAAAACCAATATCACCAAGTGCCCCCCCGGCTAATTATCCACCACAACAACCGCAACAACCAAGAAGGCCGATGGGTCCACGAAGAGCCCAATACCCTCCACTACCTGAGAGTTTGTCAGACATTTTTAACGCCCTCATGGCTGCTAACTTGCTCACATTGCCTAAAGAAAGGGCAGTATGGCCACAAAATGTGGACACCTCCCGGTATTGTGTTTTCCATCGGCAGCCGGGGCACAACATTGATCATTACTTTCACTTTAAGGATTACATACATGACATGAATGATCAAGGTGATATTAATTGGGATGAGATGAGGAGGGTCATTGCTACTTTAAAGGCTCAAAGGCCTCCCCGGCAACCACCAGTTCAGCAACCACAACAAGGTCAGCAAGAGGTTCCATAGCAACAACAGGCTCCTGCACCCCAGCCAAACATGGGGATTGTTAATAACCCACTACCAGAGCACTCAGTTCAGAATCAACAAGTAAACCTTGTCACCTCAACCCAAGAAGTGGAGAGAGGGCAGGTTTGGCATAATGAAAATGCCTCTATCGGGGCCATTAGTCAAAATTCCAATCCATCACAACCGCCACAACTTGTAAGAAGGCCTTAGTTTGTACCCCCTTCCCAGCCACAACGTCCCCTTATACGTTCCAATACTCCAGGGCCATTCAACCCTAACCCTACTTCTTCACGGCCCCTTCTTTTATGCCAACCCACGAATTCTCCTTCACCCCAAAACCCTCCACCAAATAGGCCTCCCCTTATCCGCCCCTCACTGGCAATCATCACCCCTCCTATTTCGTCACAATCCACCCTATCCACCATCATGCTTCCAAGGCCCCTCCTTGTCACTCAATCCTCGTCGCCACATTCTGATAACCCCCAGCTGGCAAGGCCCCTTACAGGAACCCCTCCCCTTGCCAATCCAGCACCCAATACCACTATTCCCTCTACCTCCTCTACTCCTCTACCCACTCCAGGCCCGATAGAGGCACCCAGAACCATGGTGCTCCGTAGTGGACGGATGTTTCATCGAGTGTTTCCCCAGCGGGAGCAGGAACCAATACAAGAACAAAGAGAACATGAACAAGAATCTGCACCGAGCACGGAATATGATTTATTGAAGCATTTGGACAGAACGCCGGCCCGAATTTCTATTTTGGAACTGATTAAGAGATCGACCACACATCAGCTGGATCTGAAACAATACTTGCAAAAAGTAATGGTCAATGAAGATATTCCTGCTGAACAAGTTACTGCAGTTTTGAATCCGGCCAGCAATCAACCGGCTATTACTTTTTATGAACATGAATTAGCTCCTCAGCCGGCCAGGAAATATGCATTGTGTATCACTATTGATATCAATAAGGTGGTTGTAAAGCAATGTTTGGTTGATACTGGGGCATCCATTAATGTTCTGCCGCCAAGCACCTTGAAGATGTGCGGCATTCCAGAAAGTCAAATCCGGCCATCTACAATTACCGTCACAGCTTATGATAATACCAAGAAGCCGCCTCTGGGGATGATTACTCTAAGAGTTGGTTTGGGACCAGTGACAGTCACGGCAGATTTCCACATTTTAGACATGGATCCGACATTCAATGGCATCTTGGGCCGTCCCTATATTCAAGAACTTGATGCTGTACCCTCCACAAACCATCAATGCATAAAGTTTCCACACAAAGGGCGCATTATCAAAGTTACTAGCATGCCCATCTTGCCGACGGAAGACATACATTCAGCAACTTCAGTGCCTTCCATGTGGCCTTCCAATAGGCCTTTGCTTTCAGTCTTGGATGTTGTCGACCCGTGGCGAGATTTATTAAGACCCTCAATCACTAAACCAGCTTCACCTTTAATGACTCCCCTGCCTTCCCAAGGAAAGAAAAAGAAGAGCATGATGAACACGCCAGATGGAATATCTTATTAAAGATGGGGTATAAGACTGGTAAGGGCTTGGGGGTCAATCTCCAAGGGCGGGTCAAGCCCATCAGGCACCAAAAGATGATTCCCCGAGGAGGCCTAGGATACAAAGGGTCAGGTAAAGACAAGGATGAAGATCAGCCATGGGTCGTCATGACTTCTACACTTAAAATGGATCGCCAACCTCTTATATGGACTCTGCAAACACACTTCATCAAGGGTGGCATCCAAAATGGCCAGCAAACTACATTAATTACTTCAATACTGGATTATCAAGACATACATGCAAGACAGTTTGCTCGTCATATAGCCCCACTGGCTACCTACAAGGCCCTGGAATCCTTACGGCCTGATAAAAGAAGAAAGATGGATGACCCCGAATGTCACTGGTATAGATGGTTTGATATGAATGACATTACCATTGCCTTGAGCCGACTGTTTATGCCAACTGATCCAGAATGGCCGCCGTTGATTCATGAGCTAATTGAGAAGCCAGCAGTAATTACAGATAAGAGGCAGCTGTTAAGTAATTATACAGATACTGGAGTGCCTGATGTTCCATTTGAGGAGGGCTTCAACATAGACAGGCTGTGGGTCGGCCTCTTCTTTGTCAAGACCATTCATCCAACGGCTTTGGTCCGTTTGTTTAATAAAATGTTTTGCTCAGACATCCCTAGACCGCCCGCGGTCTTAATAACTTTTTCTCCAAATTCATTAATTCCTCCCTTGCTCCTCGAGCAATTTTCCAAACTCTCCATCACGCCTCCGCGCGAGCCATCACCCATTCAATCTTTTGCCAATCTTTCAATTTCAACTCCACCTCCTATTCCTCCCTCTCATTGCCTTCTTCTTGAAAATAAAAACAAAAAAAATGCCAAAATTCAAAATTTTCAATCTTTCATCTCCATTGAGGAGACCTCATATCTTCTTCCTGAGTGTGTCCCGACCCAGGGGCCGCTCTTCCCAGATTCATTAGGGGACCTTCCCTACCCCTCCGGTGAGGGGTCTTCATCTGTATCTCCTTCTGTACCCATCTTTTCCCCACCTCCTTCATCTTTGTCAAATTCTAGTGATCAGGCTAGTTGTTCTTATTCTTCTAGTTTTAAGATTCACGAGGTAGCTTCACATAAGAGATCCAAGGGTAAGTAGATTCCCCGTAGATTCTTGTTGGAATTAGCTAGAAGGTGCCGGGCATGCTTAGCTCTTCCCGAATATCTGGAGAATCCGATTATCCTGCCGGAAGTAGAATATGACGATACTTGTATTTTTAATGAGGGTTTTGGTGTTTATGAGATTATGAACGATGAAGACCCTATTGAAGAGGGGGATGAAAGTTACGAAGAATATGAGGACGAGGCTGAAGCTTTTGCTAGTGGTATGAGAAGATTTGATGAGCCATCAGCCTTAGTAGAAGAGCCTACCAAAGAAATAAATCTGGGTACTGAAGAAGACCCTAGGATTGTCCTCATTAGTAAGAACTTGCCGCCCTCTGAAGAGGAGGCGCTTATTTTGGTTCTCCAAGAATATAAGGACACGTTCGCGTGGAGTTATGAAGATATGCCTGGACTAGACCCTGTGCTCGTTGAACATCGACTTACACTAAGCCAGGGTCTGTCCCGGTCAAACAGCGGTTGAGACGTTTCCACCCTAATATGGCATTAAAGATGAAAGAAGAGGTTGATAAGCTTCATAAGGCTAGATTCGTCAGGGTTGTCCTCTATCCCAATTGGGTGGCTAACATCGTCCCAGTCATGAAGAAAGATGGAAATGTGCGGATCTGTATAGACTTTCGGGACCTCAACCGCGCGTGTCCTAAAGATGACTTCCCCTCCCTCATATTGATGTTTTAATTGACAATACGGCAGGATATGAGACCCTCCTTTATGGATGACTTTTCAGGTTATAATCAGATTCGCCTGGCTGAGGAAGATCAAGAGAAAACCTCGTTCACTACACCATGGGGAACTTATTGCTATGTGGTCATGCCCTTTGGACTTAAGAATGCTGGAGCCACCTATCAAAGGGCTATGATGGCAATTTTTCATGATATGATCCACATTTACATTGAGGTGTATGTTGATGACCTGGTAGTGAAATCAAGGACAAGGATTGAGCATCCCGGAGTTCTGACTAAGGTTTTGCAAAGAGCACGGGAGTATCAATTGAAAATGAATCCTAAGAAATGCGTATTTGGTGTTTCATCAGAGAAGTTGCTTGGATTCATCGTAAGTAAGAGGGGTATTGAGATTGATCCCAACAAGGCAAAGGCTATAAGAGAAATGCCTCCTCCTAGGAATTTGAAAGAAGTTTGAGGATTGATCGGGAGGTTACAATTTATTCGCCGCTTTGTCTCCCAACATTCACAAAGATGTAGGCCGTTCTATGAGCTTACTAAGCTGGGAGTCAAGTTTATTCGGGATGACAAATGTCAAGCAGCTTTTGACGGATTGAAGGATTATCTCTCAAATCCTCCTGTCCTGAGGCCGCCGTTCCAGGCAAACCGCTTGTTCTTTATATTTCCGTCCTGGATGACTCTGTAGGCGCTGTCTAGCCCAAGTTGACGAAGAAGGAAAAGAAAGGGCAGCCTACTACTTGTCAAAGCTTCTCAACCCCTGTGAGCAGAGGTATTCAGCTATAGAAAAGACTTGTGCTGCTTTAGTCTGGGTAGTTCAGAAACTCAAGCATTATTTCTTAGCTCACGAAGTTCATCTCATCGCCCGTATGAATCCAATTAAATTCCTTCTTGAAAAATCCGTTCTCACCGACCGATTAGCACGATGGCAAAGCTTCCTTTCTCAATTTGATATCATCTACATTCAGCAAAAATCGATTAAAGGCTATGCCATAGCAGAACATCTTGCTCATCACCCTCTCCCCAGATTTGATCCCGTTTGCTCAGAGTTTCCAGATGAGGAACTAATGTCCGTCAATCAGACCGATTCAATGTGGACGTTACATTTTGATGGAGCTTTGAATTCGAAAGGAAAAGGGATTGGCATTGTTCTTCTATCACCGGAGGGTATCACTATTCCACTCGCCTCTCAGCTTGCATTTCCAGTTACAAATAATATAGCTGAGTATGAGGCTCTTCTGGCCGGACTAGAGGCCGCTCATCAATTTGGTGTTACCCATTTACGAATTATAGGTGATAGTCAGCTTATTCTTTGTCAAGTGCTCACCAAGTGCCGCACGCTCAATCCTAAACTCAAACCCTATCAGGAATTGACTTCCGCTTATACCAAGCTTTTCACTAAATTAATCTTCATTCACGTTCCTCGCGAACATAACATTTTAGCTGATGCCCTCGCTTCTCTTGCATCTTCCTTGGCTTTCCCTCCCGAAAGGGATTCCCATTCTATCATTATTCACAAGCGGCTCACTCCAGCTATCAAGGATCCAGCTTTCCTTAGTGTTAAGGATGAGGTGCTCAGGAAGGTTAAGCAAGATGGAATCATTGAAAATAAGGAAGTCATGCTGTTGGATTTAGAGGAAGAATTGGACGATGAAGAAAAGCCGTGGTATTACGAGATTGCTAAGTATTGCCAGGATCAATCATATCCCGAAGAGGCCACGGCTGAAGAAAAGAAAGCCATTCGAAGAGTTGCTCAGCGATACACCCTAGTTGGAGGTGTGCTCTATAGAAGAGGTCTTACCGGTATTTTGTTAAGATGCCTAGATGATGATGAATCTTGGAAGGTCGTGGAAGAAGCGCATTCCGGAGTGTGTGGTGGTCATGTCAATAGCCAGATGCTTGCTAAGAAGATCCTTAGGCTAGGTTTCTATTGGCCCACTCTAGAAGAGGACTGCTCCATCTATGTTCGAAGGTGTGTTAAGTGCCAACTGCACGCCGACAAAATCCACTCTCCTGCTTCTTCACTCCATCCTATGTCCTCCCCATGGCCTTTCTCCATGTGGGCTTTCGATATCATTGGACCCTCTGGTGATCCGAACCTCCTCACAAAACCAAAGTCATTTATACTCACGGCCACGGAGTACTTCACCAAGTGGGCGGAAGCGGAAGCTTACGTGGAGATAAAAGCGTCAACCGTCTGCAAATTTATAATGAAGAACATCATCGCAAGGTTCGGCATCCCGAGTACCATCGTCACCGACAATGGGCCACAATTCATCTCTCAGAGCTTCAGGACCTCTGCAACAGGTATAACATTGCATTGCATCATTCATCTCCTTATTATCCGCAAGGCAATGGTCAAGCAGAGGCAACTAATAAAACTTTGATTAAAATTATCAAGAAAATATGTGAGGCTAATAAATTTGCGGATTGGCCAAAAAAATTAGTTGAAGCTCTTTGGGCCTATCGCACTTCTATTCGTACCCCTACTGGGCAGACCCCTTTCACCCTTACTTATGGAATGGAGGCGGTAGTCTCTTACGAGATTCTTATCCCTTCTCTACGAGTACAATTGGACAAGGAGCTCCCCATTGATGAGCGTCGCGAATCTCTCCTTGCTCAGTTGGAACTCCTAGACGAGAAGCGTTTGGCCACCGCCGAGCATGCGCGTATTTATCAAAACAGGCTTTCACGTTTTTATCAAAAGAAAGTGATTGAAAGAAAATTTAAAGTCGGTGAGATGGTAATTAAAAGAATCTTCGTAAAACCGGGTGGACCTCGTTCAAAACTTTAACCAAACTGGGAAGGTCCCTTTGTTATAAAAGATGTTCATCCTGGCAATGCTTACAGATTAATTAATGCTGAAGGTGAAGAGCTAACTCATCCTTGGAATGGTCTCTATTTAAAGAAATACTACCCCTAAAAAAAGAAAAAAGAAGAAAAGTAAAACAAAATAAAACAAAAAAATTGAAAATTGCAGGCAGACATGGTACATGGGCCACGAGCCCAAAAAATCAAAATCCTTAATTCATTCTTCAGTCTTGATGGTTTAACTTTGGGGTCAACTCCCTCACACACTACACGCTCTACGCTTTGAACTCAAGCAGCCCGAAATTCAAGGAAAGTTTGACTCAAACTAAGAGTGTAAAAACCTTACCTATTCTCTTCTCTTCGGCTCACGAGAGGGAGTATGAGTCAAGGGTTACTAACCAAACCTGCCCGCCGCCCTAGTAGGTGGAAGTCAGGGCCCAAAAGGGAACAAAGTGCTTAAAGCCCAAGTACAATTAGGTCTCCACTTTTAAAAGAAAAAGAGGAAAAGAAAAAGAAAGTTACAAAAGAAAGCATGTCAAGAGGGCAAAGTCCCCGCAGGGAAAACCCTGGTCGTAAGCATGCATGAATAAGGGCAAAAAGAGCAACAAAATTTCCCTAAGCTAAAGACCGAATCCCAACAGGCATTAGGGCAGGGGAGGAGCGTTCCCCATTCTTGAAAACCTTTCGTGAGCTTCCTTAACTTATTCTTCTATTCTCCCCTCATGGTGGGTTGTAAACTCGAAGAATGGTAAAGACTGGCTAAGAAGGATGGGCTGCAAGAGAAAATGAGTAGAAGCATAAGTCCTTAAGCACGTTGACCCCTTTGTTAAGTTTTTCGAGAAAGATTAATGAATTTAAGATCGCGATGGCGTAAGGTTTAAAGCCCTGTATTATGCTTGCTTTCAAAAAAAAATAAAAAAATGAATGAAAAAAAATGGAAGATAAAAGTCACGCCTCTTCAAATAGGCGTCATTCTCAAAATTAACGTCCTTAATTAAGTCGTCATTTTAAAAAAACAACAAAAGCAAAAATAAAAAAAATAAAAAAATGGAAAATAAGAATTAACGCCTCTACCAACAGGCGTCTTTTTCAAAATTAACGACTTTCATGAAGTCGTCATTTTCAAATAAAACATAAAGAAATGTTTAAACGCCTACCACGAAGGCGTCAATTTCCCAATAAGCGACCGTTTGCGAGGGCGTCATTTTTAAAATTGAAAATAAAAAAGGGGGGATAAAGTAAATGAAAAATGAAAAATTGAAGTTTTATGCCGTTATTGTGCATATGCCTGGTTGCATTTTTGTGTGGGCATCTTTATTTTTTAGTTGGCATTTGCTTGCTTGCATGTCGCATTTTCCTTATATTTGTTTATCATTTACCTTCATTGATTAAAGGCTTGGCCCCTTGACCAGTTATCAAGGTCAAAGTAAAGACATCCCTTGCTTATTGAGCAAGGGGCCAAGTCAAACAGATGAATTAACCTGTTTAATCAAGTGTGAACTACAGCTACAGGCGCAGGGCAAAAGCAAAAAAAAAAGGTGAGAAAGTGGAAGAAAACACAAGTCCACAAGTGCTCAGGTAAACCAAAAAAAATTCTCAATCTCATATATATATATATCATAAATATCTGAGTACAGGTATGAGGGTGGAGGAGTACAAGTAAAGTCTCTCTCAGCTCTCGCCTCCACCCTCCTCTCTCCTACTCTTGGCCTCACTCTCGTCCTCCCGACGAGGCACTCGTGGAGGGGGCATGGACCCCCGAGAAGTAGCTGGAGCTCGAACCTGCTCCTCTGCCTCGCTCCTCTGCCGAAGAGAGGAACCCGCCACAAAGGTGGGGCTGGTGAAGGCGTACCCCGCAGCCCGTGCTCGCTCCCGGCCTCGCTGAAGCCGCTCCTCGGTCGCCCGTAGCTGCTCCTGGGTAACGGCTAGCTGGGCCCTCAAATCCGCAAGCTCCGAACGGTCCGCCTGGTGCTCCTCGCGCTCCCGAGCGCGCTCCCTCCGCTCCATCTCAAGGGCAACCCCCAGCTCTGCCACGTCCTGGGGCAGCTCCTCTCGCCGCCTCAAGGCCCTCTCGAGCTCCGTGACGCGCTGCTCGTGGATGGCCAACTCCGTCCCAACTAAGGTGGTCTGGGTAAGCGCCGCCTGTAGCTCGGAGGTCTACAAACATTCAAACAAATCATCAGTTCCATATACATAATTCAATAATTCATGAAATAAGCAATAAACAACTGAAAATAAATAACTCACCCGGGTGGCCATCGCCTGCTGTCCCTCCTCGATGCAGGTAAGAGAGGCCCGGAGCTCCTCAGTCTGTAAACACAATTCTTCATGAGCATATTACATAAATAATTGAATGAGAGTTTAAAGTTTAAGGCATACCCGTGTGGCGAGGTCGCGCTCTGCTGCCTCGGCCGTGTCACTGCTCCAGCTAACTGCTCCGCTAGTGCAGTCGTCTCTGCACTAGGTCCTCTCGAGCTGGAGGCCTCTCCCGTCTCTCTCACCACTGCTCCCTGCTGGGCACGCTGCATTTATTGAGATTGTCAGTGGCTAATCATCAATAATTCAGGAATTCATTTGCATGTAGATAATTAAACACTCACCAGGGTCTCAAGGTCTGCCCGCGTGGTAGCCAGCTGGGCCTCTAGGCTGTGGAGGTGGGTCTGCATGTCCATCGCCACTATGTCCCGCGCATCCTGCATTCATCACATATTAGTCGCATGATAGATATACAAAGCATTTGCATTTAAATTAAAAAGAAGTGCATTCATACGTACCCCAAGACCCTCATCTGGGTCGGTCGGCGTAAACCTCCCAGTAGCGTCGGAGGTACACGGAGCTGTCTGTCGACTGTGAGGTGACTCAGGTCCCGCCACGCTACCAGTCGGCGTACTGGTCTGAGAACCGGACTCTCCAGTCGATCACCTTCGTGCGATCGCGCGTCTTCTTGCCTATTCCCCGGGCTCTCCTACCTCGACCCACTCCTGGTGTAGGCCGAGGGTCCTCATCACCAGCCTAAGCCGTAACGGCTCAATCTCGTTCAGGCAATGAACCCAAAGCTCATGCCCGAAGCGAGGTCGGCCCGCTACGACCCACGGCTGGCCCTCGTCGGTCATCCCCTCATAGGGTCTCCACCTCACCTGCATTCACAATCATCCATCATATCATATCACATTCTATAAAATAAAAAATCTTTGCATAACATTAAGCATGCGTACCAGTGAGGCGGGGAAGTCACGGAACTCCCGTCGTAACACTCGCAGCTCGTATGCGAGTGGGGCTCCAGTCACCACTGGTAGCCAACAACGTGCTAGAGGGAAGCGTCCCTCATCTCCAGGCCGTGGGTCAGCACGCCCCATCGGCATGTATAAATGGCTCCATATCTGCATCCATGCATTGCATTAGTAAAGCATTCACATACATTTAAGAAAAGAAAAAAATGAAAATGAAGATGCATACCTGAAGAAAAGGCGAGAAGCCACTGACAGTCGTCTCTCGACCTGTCCTTGTGGACAACTCAGCCATCAAGTGCGCCAGCAGTGCTGCTCCCCAAACATATCTGCCGACGCCCTCTAGATCCTCGAGTATCCCTAGGAATCGACAGTTGATGATGTCGCCCTTCGTGCCGAGCAGCAACCTCCCGAGCATCAGGAATAAGAATCTCCTCAAGTCTCGATCTGCTCTCTCTCTCTCAGCTGGGTCCTGGCAATAGGTAGCCCTAGCACCGTCTATCAGCCTCCGTGAGAACTGCTCCAGAGACTCCCTCGACCTCTGCCTAGAGTCACCTAAGCCCATAGCCATGGTAAGGTCGGTGCGGTAGATGGTCCTACACTCGCTAGGCGTCTCGTAGACTGTCTCTAGCCCTAGCAATCTCTATGTCAGCTCGCTATAATCTGGTAGGGTGATCCCGCTCACCGCCTCTCCGTCTACCCTCAACCCGGTGATCCTAGTGACGTCCTCTAGGGTAGGAACCATGTGACCCCATGGCATCAGAAATGCCCTGCTAGTCCTATCCCATCTCTCTCTAAGCACGTGGATCAAGGGTAAGTCTGGTCTCACGGGCTCTATGCTAAGGAAAGGTCCAAATCCCATAGCATCTACCCTAGCCCTCTGAACTCGGGGAGTCCGTAATAAGCTGCTCGGACTTGGACCCAGGAGATCCGCGTTCTCATCAACCCCTGTATGCCACAAAATAAAATTTTTCTTAAGATTTCATGTGGATAATCGTTTAAGGTCATTGGCTGTAACATTTGCTCTCTGTTTTAATTAACGACCTACCCTAGGTCGTGGTTTGATCAATTGACGCCCCTGAGGGAGGCGTTATTCTAAAGAGGGTTTCTGTAATTTCATGTGCAATTTGAATCAACGACCCACCCTGAGTCGTTGTTTATTTAAATGACGCCCCTGTGGGGAGCGTTGTTTTGAAAGTAATTTCCTACATTCTGAGAAATTTGAATTGACGCCCAGACCTGGGTCGTCATTTGTTTAAGTAATGCCACTGTGGAAGGCGCTGTTTAAAAGGCAATTTTCTGTCCTAAATTACAATTCTGGAAAATGATAAATTGATGACCATCCCTGTGGTCGTTGCTTAATGAATTGACGCCCCGGTTAGAGGCGTTGTTTTTCTGGGGTTTCAAAGTAATTAACATGCGAAATAAAATAAACAGAGACACATATATTGAAAATAAATGAAATGGCATGGAAATTAACGGCATGATGATAAACATGATAAATTTTAAAATGACGACATGCTGCAGGACGTGATTTCATGGATTAATCATATTCACAATCAATTGAATTGACGACCCTACTTTGGGCGTTGTTTTAATTGACGACACCCCTGGGGGCGTCATTTGTCTGAGTCACTATTTTATTTTTTCAACCGAGGGCTATGGAAATGATGGAAAATGGAAATAAAATGAAAATAAAATCAAAAATTGAGAGTTTGGGGCCTACCTTGCGTCGTTCGGGCACGATCAACCCTCCCCGGAGGGGTTGTCTTGGTTGGCGTGGTCGCCGGGGTTGGCCGGGTCGTAGGGCAACCGCCGCCGCCACCGGCGGTTGTTCTCCTTCTCCTTCTTCTCCTCCTTGTTCTTCTTCCCCTCCTTCCTCATCTCCTTCATCTTCTTCATCGTCGTCCTCGTCTTCGTCATCATCACCATCATCTTCATCTTCTTCTTCTCCATCTTCCCTTTCTTCTTCATTGGTTTCCTCTTCGTGCTCGGCCGCCGGTGCTTCCTCGGCCGCCGCGGGAGGAAGCTCCTCCACGGCGTGTTCATCTTCCAAGTCCACCACGTCGGGGGCTGTGACCCTTTGACGCTTGAGAGCACCGCCCGCCATGGGATCAAGAGAGAGTAGGGAAAATAGAGTGAGAATGAGAGAGATAGAGTGGAGGGAAATGGGGGTTTTTCGGTTAGGGTTTGCAGAAGGGGGAGAGGAAAGTGAACGAAGAAAGGGGAAGAAGGAGAGGAAAAGGGTTTAACCGTCGAAAAGAAATGACGCCCTAATGGAAGTCATCTTTATATCACTTGACGGTCTGAGGAGAGGCGTGGTTTCAAGATATGATGACATGAGCTGAGGCGTCATTTAATCTTGCATGGGAACTTGTAACCGGCGTCAGGCGCATTAATGGGCAAGTGATTGATGTGATTGATCGTCATCATTACTTTTGAAATTGACGACGGTGCTAGCAGGCGTCCGTTTATTAATACACGACATACATAAATGCGTTATTTATATAAGATTAAGGAATTATTTTGAAAATAATTTGAAGAATTTGAACAGCTTAACGCCTTATTTGGAGACGCGAATTAAGAGACGCCTATTGCTGAGGGCGTCAATTGTGATTTTTGAATGGTTTCAAGGAATTGATTTAATGACAATTGACGACATCATCTGAGGCAGTTATTTAACCAATTGACGCCCTTTATGAAGGCGCTGCTCAGGACAGAGAACCCGAAGCTCATTTTATCAGACAGAATACATGAATTAGAAGATATAATCATATTGACTCATTGTTTTGGCTCAAATAAGAAGAGAATCTTTATTTCATTAAGGAAAAATCATGATTACATTTATTGAGCCATCATAGGCCTTATCTTCCTAAGTGCTAGTACATAAGACTTGCATTTGTCTTCTTCTTCTTCTACATATGTTTTGACTTTTGGAGTAGTCCAACCTTCCATTGAGCCATTATTGTCTTGACTTCTTCTTGATCTCCACTTGAGCATAGTTCCCTTCTTTTGAGTGGAGGTAGATGAGAAGGTTCTTCAAAGAGGTGCCGAGGTAGCCCGAGCTGTGGGAGGCACCGGTGTGCATTGTAAAGAACGAAGTCGCTCCCGCCGATCAACCGAAGCTCTATGCCGGAAGAGAGTCTTGAGCAGAGTTTTTGGGTCTTGAGGAACCCCGGTGTGCAAGTAAAACCACTCTTAGGCATGGTCTTGAAGTAGTCTCTCCAATCTCCTCTTTTCTTTAGCTTAGGAACCCGATTGATTACTCTCTCACATAAGCCCAAAGAATCCGTCATGTATCGGAGGGGGCTCTTGGAGAAGATTTTGGAGGCCGCTTGGGTTGCTTGACAAGGATCAAATTTGAAGTGGAGATCTACCCAACAAGATAGAAGTAACATAGACCCGTAGAGGGGCCGTCCCAATAAAGCCGAGGTAAGCCCATTGTATAGGTTGGCTAGTACCGCCGGACCTATTCTTTTTCCTCCCACATGCTAGCAATGGCACTTAAGTGGTGTTCTTCTAGATGGTCTTCTATTGAAGGGAAGAGTAGAGCTCCCGCTATGCATATAACAAACCCCTTCATTACTCTCTCCAATAAGTCTTCATCTTCTTGGGCCTTGTCCATGTTCTTGAACACCCATGAGGCTAGTTTCAAAAGGTTGATTCCTTTATGGGCTTTAATTTGATTCACTAAATTTGGGCTTTGAATAAGGCTAGTGAGTATGTCATGAGCTTTTATTGGTTTGGTCATATGAGCCATCTTTGACTCTTCTCCTTGTTTCATTTTTCTTAGCCCTAGGAGCATCTCTACTTCCTCTAGGAGTATGGTAGCTTCAAAGGTTGGAAAGAGGAAAGTGTGGGTATGGGGGTGCCATAGTTCTATGAGAGCTCCAATTGAGGCCCAATCTAGGTGAATATCATTGTAATGAGTAGCATGGGTTATAAGGCCAAGAAGGTGCCATCTAGAGAGAAAAGATTTCATGTCTAAGGAGAGTTTAGAAAGGAGTAAAGGAAGCCATTTAATCTTCAAAAATCTCCTTGGTCCTGGGGTGTTTGGGTAATCCTGAAAACAAAGAAAAAAGAAAAGAAAAGAAAGAAGGAAAGAAGAAGAATGTAATCAGAATTTTTGAAAAAAAAAGGAAAGAAAGAAGAAATGAAATGAAAATTTTTTAACAAATACTTACTTGGTCTTTGGCAATTCTCCCACTGATATGGTTGGGAACTTCACAGATCCTAGGAAAACTCATCCGAGACTTCTTAGCAGGTCTTCTAATTATCATGTTCATCTTTCTTCTGCTGATTCTATCTACTCTACTGTTCTTCGGTGCTCTGTTTGCTTAATAATTTTGATGTGCTTAGAAGACGAACAGTTGCCCTTTTTATAATGTTTTGAACGCTAACAAGTATCACGGTTTGTGTCTGAATAGAACGAGTTGCTGGAAGCTCAATTCCGAGCAGGAAACGAAAATAGTTAATTGACGACGCGCCCTTTGGCATCATTTCTTTCATTGACGACCTGATAAAAGTCATCATTTAATTAACGCCTCCATGGAGGGCATCATTTGCAGTCCAATTCCTAATCAAGCGCTTATTTTAAATAACGCCCCCATGACCGTCGTCATTTCTTGTTTTGACGCCGCTTCAAAAGGTCGTCATTTATGAAGCTCACGATTTGAATTGCTTTATAACTTTTTGAACTTAAGTGCTGTTGTATCATGATATAATTATTTATATTAAGCACTTATGATCATATTGTGAACTGTCTTGAGCTGATAATTCTTTTGATGAGCTAATGAGCTTTGAAGTGCAGAAGTGCAGGTTATGCAAGTCTGGAAATGCTCGGATTATTCTATTGGTAACATCACTTCACCTCTTGTATCTCTCTTGTATGCATTGATTACTATATGGTACTCTACTTTATTATAACATATCAAGGACCTTGTGGTCTGATAACCTGGAATTTGAGTTCCCCTCATCAAAAACAGTGATAATTCCAGGAGAGTCTTGATCACACGGATAGGCCGTTAGTCATCTAAGGTTTGGGACGATGGTTCCACTTTCTGAGTTGATGCGTGGAAAAACGGGCTTCGGCTTAGTGTCAGCTTAGAGATCTGGATTCTTGACCAAGTCTAGATGGTTTAGCAATATTATCCTTGATTATTTTCTATATTTTTAGTTTGTTTTAATTTTACTTTTAGCCCAGCATGCATCATGTAGGACTTTGAGCTTAATGTTGAAAATCTTCATATTATGCCAATAATGAAGGTCACTCACTCTTAATTGAGTTGACATGAGATATTCCATTCCAAATCAAGTACTTTATTCTCCTTGAAGCCGCTCAGGCTGGTTCCTTGAAAAGCATTCATTTGCTGGGTCTTTATCTCAATTCACTTTATTTCCTGCAAAATTCACCTTGGTTGTAGCACGTCCACATTGGCTGGTAACCGCTCTCCAATGGTATCTTCCCTTTCGTGCCCTCGCGCACATTTTTAGTTTGGTCTCTTTTATCCAGCTGATTAATGCTTTCTTGTAATCAACCGGAGTTGTTTCATTCAGGATTCTTGAAAGATTTCCAACGCTTAGTGTCGGAGGCGTGTTACATCACACCTTGGCATCTACTTATCAGTTCGTTCCACTTCATTTCACTTGTTTCACTTCATTCCGTCTCACTCCCTTACAAAGCAGACACCAAGGCGGGGTAGTTGTAGACACGCTAAAATCGATGCTATGTTGAGTAAATCTCATGTCACCATGTGACGCCCCAAAGTGGACTTCAATATTGGTTTAATATGAAGTTTTTCTATTTTCTATGTCTTAATTGTGATTTATTGACATTTTTCTTTGATAAATTGAATTAACGCCTTGACAAGGGGCGTCATTTAATTGACGGCCAAGGTAGGGGCGTGTTTTAATAAATGGACGACTGCGCCTAGAGGCGTTGTTTTCTGGATTTTTACGAATCCTAACCAAAATGAAAAATCAAAGAATTGACGTCCCGATGAAGGGCGCTTATTATTTAACGCCCATATAAGAAGGCGTCATTTCAGAATTTTTAATAAGGAAAGTCATTTGTTGCCATAATTAAATCCAGGAATTGACGGCTGAATGCACGTCGTCATTTTAATTAACGCCTTTGGTGATGTCGTCATTTTTAATTGACGCCCTTTGAGAGGTCGTCATTTCATGTCCGTCTCCCTTTTGCCTGTTTATTTCCTATAATGATCCTTCCCCCATTTTACTCCTTGTGTTTGATTGGGAAGAGGGTTTCTTATTGGAGGTCCATTACCTTGTTTTAATCCTATTATTGCAAGGATTTTTGGGCTATAAATATCTCTAATGTTCTTCTCTCGCGCGCGTGAGAGAGCAGTGCAAGAACAATACGATAACAGAGAAGAACCACTGTGAGTTTTAACAGAGAGGAGAGTTTTGTGTTTTGCAGGTTCTATCCTCAAGTGATTTCTTCTTCCTCCTGGTGGTTGATTCTTCTTCCACAGACGGTCTTCTGCTGCTGTTAAACTACTTCTTGTTTTCTCTCCCAATACTGTTGCACGCACAGTAGAGAGGAGATCTTGCCTTCAATCTCTCTTATTAACATTAGCATCATCATACTTCTTTCTAGCTATCCTGCTAGAAAATGTTGCCACTTTCACATCATATCTTACTTTCATATATCATTACATTCATATTCTCCGTACCTTTGTTACTCCTCCTAAGGGGTTTAAAAACCAAAACACACAAGGTGTGTTCATGCTTCATTTGATTGATTTCATACTTCTAGAGCATTGATACTACACCTTTTGGCTAATCCATTCTTTTCATTCGTTTTGTGTTCTTACAAGGGTAATCAAGTTAAGAACCCCCTTCATCGGCCGGCCGATAGAAGGAGGAAGGAAAAGTCCACAATCTTACATGCTCAATACAAGGTACATGCGATCACTTTTATTTTCTCGAGGTAACCCCTCTGGCGATCACCTTTCCCCTTAGCATCTTATTGTTATTAAGTACATTTTTCTTATATTTTAATTAGAATCTACACTTTGATCTGAAAATTGAGTTTGAACTGTTAAAGAGCACATCAACCAAAATAGCAACCACTCAGCCAGAAATCATCACAAAGTTTGAAGCTATTGAGTCTAATTTGGAAACATTGTCAGACACAGTTAAACAAGCTCTCAACAAACGAGAGTTAGTTACCTCTCTAGTGGAAAGGCTGGGGAACATTGTGCATCAGAAACTTGATAGACTGGCAGACTCAATTAGAGATCTTCGTACTTCTTTATTGAACACAGCATATTCTGCAAGAGATAGGGGGAGCTATCGATGTCACTAATCTCTCCAAATTCCCCATTTTTGATAATGACAAAGGGGGAGAAGAGAATCTCATGTATGAAGAAGACCTCATGGATCCTGCTGGGTATATGCTACAAAGATATTGTCAAGTGGAATGATGAGCTATCAAGAAGGAAAATGTGCTACTTCTAATATTTTTTTTGTTTTTGTGAAAAGAGATGTACATTCAAACACTATCGTTTGTTTTCTTAATACTCACAGAAGCATTACTCTTACATGTTGCATATTCGCATCTTGCTCATTTACACAGTTGTTTTAATGCTGAAGTCTGAATATTGTCATGGTTTAATCATACATGACTCATAGTGATGGGGACATCACCGGCGATCTCATTTGTTCGAGGATCCTGATGCTCGCCAGCAGTGCTACATCTTGTTCACCACTTTATTCCGAGTCATATGATGTATTTTTCATTTTCTTATTATGTAATTTTCCTTTTATTTGAGTCAAGTCCCTAGGTTAAGGTGTCATCTACCTAGGTTAATTGGCATTAGAGTGGTTAATGAGTCAGTTGGGCCCAATTAAGTGGGCTAGGCCTATGGGCACCCCCTTCTCCCTTAGTTTATTGTCACTAGCCTAAAACTCGGGGTCTTATGTTAAATTGTGGAATTCCTATAAATAGGACCCCAATCCCACCATTTGAAGCTAATGAATTGTTGAATGAAATTTTGAAATCCACCAAAATTATGTGAGATTCTCTCCCTCTCTCTCTCTCTCTCCAAAGGGGGCGAACCCCATTCTCTCTCCTCCCCACCCCCAAATTTTGAAATTCTCTCTCTCTCCTCCCCATTCACCTCTCATTAAGACCCCTCCCCCTTCCCCATACACTCATTCAATTCCCCTCCAACCCCTAGGTGGAATTCCCCTCTCCTAGGCACCTCTCCATTCTCCCAAGCAACCCTTCATCTTCCCCAAGCAACCACTCCTTTCCCCAAGCCACCCCTTCCCTTCCCCAACACACCTCTCCATCTCCCAACACACCCCTTCCCATCCCCAAGACCCCCATTAATAACCCTCCATTAATCACTCATTCAAGCCAAAGGTCTCCCTCTCCCATCCAACACCAAAATTCGCAGCTCTCCAGTCCCCCACCTGCTAGACCCTCTTCCAGCCCCCATTTTCCCCCTCTCACCCATTGGTTCGACCCCCCTTTGACCCCCTATCAACCAGGGGACGCCCCAGCCACTTCCCGCTCCATTTCCCCCTCCCCATCTCCCCACTACCATCCCCTTCCACCCCCATACACTGCCCAGTTCGCAGGTAGCAGTTGGGACTCGACTTGCAGAACCTGCCTCGGAGTTGTTCGGCATCCTCTGGAGGTGTACCATACATCGCCGGAAAGGTCTTCCAGTCGTCTTCGCAGGCGAGGTGATCCCGCTCCATTCCAAATTCAGGGTTGCCCGAGAGAACCTTTCTCCCCCAACTGCGTAGATCTGGCCCAGACTGCAACCAGAGGTGACTTTAAGATACTCCTGCGACCACATCTTACCTCCCCTGGGTGTGCCCTTTGACTAGGGCGAAGCTCTACCAGTCGCCTATCCAACGCATCTAGCGGAACACCGATCGGAGTCCGGAGCAGTTCGTTCTGATTTTTCTACTCCTAGGTTGCCGATCAAGGCAGTTAGGCTCCGCCCAAACCCCCTATCACTCAACTGGCTCCCTCTCTCTGCCTTGACATCGTCTGGTGCTCCCCCTAGAGGCCGCTCGAAGAAGACTCGTCCACGGTCGTACTCGTTTTGGTCCCGCTGCATTTCAACATCGGGAGCGGGCGTGGTGACTACTTCCACCTGCTGCTGCACCCTGGGACCAGTCCGAACCAGAACGTATGGAACCTGATCAAGAGCCTACCCCAGTCGGTGTGGACGTCGGGATCATCCATAAAAATTTACAAGCATCCTGGGTCTGTCAGCGACGTTTTGGCACTGGTTTCGTCAGTTTTTGAGTTCGGGAGCATCCTCAGGACATTCAACAGTGAGTACCTGTCAGCGGGTAGAACAGGCGGACAGAACCTCGAGGTGGCAATCCAGCTCCGTTCTTAGCTCCACGCCCCTCCCCGCCTGGCCGGCTTACCGCCCCTCCCTGTGTGGAGGTAGTGTTTGTGTGTAAACCCTACTTCCCCACCCCTAGTCCAACCCTCCTATGTGAGGAGTAGTGGATGTAATTAATTTTAACAGGTTGAAGCTTCATCGGCGCAGCGTGCGGGTGGCCCATGCTTCCCCGCTCGCCCTCATCTCCGGCTGGGATCAATGTATTCACACCGATCAGGTGAGCTTTGGACCACTCTCCTCTACTGGTTTCTTACCTTTGCTTAGCTTAGTATTATCTCTAGTTGTGCCGTCGGCAGTGAGAGAGGGCTCGTTCCAACTTTCCATCTAATCGAGTGCCACCGCAGGTGAGTTGTGAGGGAGACATTACATCCCACGCCCCCGGCGTGCCGGACGCCCTTGAAATTGGGCATCCCTATCCCATTGGGGTCCATCCCCAGCTAGCCATACCCTTGGAACCCCAAGGTCCAACCTCGGACCCTCACCATCATCGCCGGTCCGCCTACGGGCCCGGGTGCGCGCATCGCGGGTGAACCCACTTGTGAGATATCGCCGTTCGGTCCGGTTGCTTGCAAATTTAAGTCCAAGGGGTCGTTTCACATCAATTTGGTATCAGAGCAAGTTCTAGACTTGTCTCTACTAAGTCTTGTCCTAGGGCCATTGCATGCACCACCCTTGTCCTCCATCATGACTACCTCATACTTGGCATATTCGCCACTCTTAGGCCCATTAGAAGCCTTTATGTTTGATGGAACCCACCCTAGTATATATCTAGAGTGGGAGGACTCCATAGATCGACACTTTGGGAGGTTCACTCTATCAGGGCCTATGAAAGTCAACTATGCCAAGAGTTTGCTCTGGCGCAAAGTCAGGAAAGAATGGGAGAACATTGTAGGTTTGAGAGAAGCCAAAGGGGAAGCACCCATTGAATCTTGGGATGAAATGAGGGCCAATCTTAGAAAGATCTATGCACCCCAATCCAAACCTCTTCAACCAACCGATCTTCCACCCCGACCCCAACTCCATCCCAAGAACTTCCCCGACCAAGCTCAACCCAAGTCCACCCATGTTCACCACCCTGAGGGTACCATGCACCGACCATTATCACTCCACCCACCATAGACTTTCCTACCCCATTATCCTTGGAAGTTGTGACCCACACACATACCCAAGTGGAGATGGATGCTAATCCGGATCCACCTCCCACCATAGAGGACATCCTAGACCCCCCACTTCCACCCACCTCTCCTAGTCCGGGTCCTCATGAGCCGCACACCCTCACCATGAATGAGTCCATACTCCAATGGCTCAAGCGAGGCCCCACCATTCCTAGATTACCACCCTACCTCTCACCCTTGGGGTATCAAGCCCAAATTGTATGCACCCGGTCTTCCCATGCCACACTTCAAACCTCCTACCTTGTGGGAGACTTAGGGGACCTAGTGGACTGCTTACAATGGCAAGTCCACCTGACCGAAATGCTAGCCATAAGACCATCAGAGTCTTGCACCATCTTCCTATCATACCCCACCACTAGTTCCATCCCCTCCATCTACACTAGTGGCCATTATACGAGTGAAATCCTCCTCTTTCTCCCTAAGGATAAGAAACCCATCTTGGCCCACTCCCCACCCATTAAGGTTCCAATTGATTTGATTGGCCAACCCACTAGAGACCTTGACCCAATTACCTTGGAGGAGGATGACTCACCATTTGAGAACCTTGAAGACATAGAGTGCCTCCCTCTAGGAAGACCTTTCCACGACCCCTTTGATCCCTTTCTATGGGAGTCTAGTTCCCTATGTGACCCACCCACCAAAAACTTTGGCCCAATCATTTTACTAGAGGAGGAGGATCCACCACCATATTGTGAGGACCATGAGGACCTAGAGTTCCTCTCCCTAGGTGACCCTTACCATGACCCCTTCGATCCCTTCCTATACCCACCCACCTTACTCACCACCAACCTTTTCCTACCCCAACCAATCATGTTAGACCAAGCCCACCTCTCTCAAGACCCGGCCCACACCAAGGGTACCATGACCATGGGTGGAATACACCTAGGAAACAATGAAGTGCCCCACTCCATGACACATACCTTCTTTGACCCCTACGACCCTTTTGAGTGGAAGCTTGCAGGCCACCCCACCACCCCACACAAGGAAGTCACCTATGGGAAAGGAATTCCTGTGTCTTGTCACATCACACCACTTGGCATGAATAGAAAGTTGGGTCCTTTCATACATGACACCCACATGTCAAGTCAGATGCATGATTGGTCCAAAGGTCCTCCCATATTCATCATTGGTCTTAAGCATGTTACGAACATTCACGGATGTCCGGGACCCCCGGCATTTGCTATACCCATGCGCAATAGATTCCCCTACGGATGCCCCAGACCTCCAACCATTGTTATGAAGTCCATGCATGATAGGGCCACTTTTGGCTGCCCCGGTCCACCTAAGTTCATCAAGGTCCACAGGGCATCAAAGCATGATAGGTCAATTTATGGTTGCCCCGGTCCACCTTTGCACACTACCCACTTTCACAACCACTCACTCATCATAATGCATGGCATGAGCATACACGCAAGCAAATTGCAACGAGCGGTGATGTTCACAAAGAGCGGGAAAAGGCTCGCGAGCGCCACTTAGAATTCCAAGTAGGCAACCTATCGATGGTGGCATTGGAGTGGCTCTACCCTAGAGTCACCTCCAACTTGAGGGCACGAGGACTTGGACCTTGCCAAGTTCTGAGTGACTTTGGCAACCCGGCTTATGGGTTGGACTTACGAATGGGTTTTGGGATTCACCCCATTTCTCACGTGGCGGATATGGCAGCCTATATGGGCACCACGGTGGAACCCAGTGAGCACCTTGAGCCTACCCCTACCTTTGTGAGTGATACCCTCAGAGAGCCTCCACATATCAGCCTGAGAGTCCGACGTGTGCACACGGAGGTAATACTGGGCAAGCAGGGTACCATCGCCAGCAAGAGGGTGTGCCCAAGCCACCATGAGAGGATGAAGGACCGTCCTCTGGTTGCGGATGTAGGGTTGAGTTTGGAGGTTGAGGTTCACCCTGAGCTGATTTAGAGGACCACTTCCCCAGAGGACCCATACTCGACGGAGTCGAGTTCTCCGCACCCCGAGGGTATGATGGGGACATCACCGGCGATCTCATTTGTTCGAGGATCCTGATGCTTGCCAGCAGTGCTACATCTTGTTCGCCACTTTATTCCGAGTCATATGATGTATTTTTCATTTTCTTATTATGTAATTTTCCTTTTATTTGAGTCAAGTCCCTAGGGTAAGGTGTCATCTACCTAGGTGAATTGGCATTAGAGTGGTTAATGAGTCAGTTGGGCCCAATTAAGTGGGCTAGGCCTATGGGCACCCCCTTCTCCTTTAGTTTATTGTCACTAGCCTAAAACTCAGGGTCTTATGTTAAATTGTGAGATTCCTATAAATAGGACCCCAATCCCACCATTTGAAGCTAATGAATTGTTGAATGAAAATTTGAAATCCACCAAAATTGTGTGAGATTCTCTCCCTCTCTCTCTCTCTCTCCAAAGGGGGCGAACCCCATTCTCTCTCCTCCCCACCCCCAAATTTTGAAATTCTCTCTCTCTCCTCCCCATTCACCTCTCATTAAGACTCCTCCCCCTTCCCCATACACTCATTCAATTCTCCTCCAACCCCTAGGTGGAATTCCCCTCTCCTAGGCACCTCTCCATTCTCCCAAGCAACCCTTCATCTTCCCCAAGCAACCACTCCTTTCCCCAAGCCACCCCTTCCCTTCCCCAACACACCTCTCCATCTCCCAACACACCCCTTCCCATCCCCAAGACCCCCATTAATAACCCTCCATTAATCACTCATTCAAGCCAAAGGTCTCCCTCTCCCTCTCCCATCCAACACCAAAATTCGCAGCTCTCCAGTCCCCCACCTGCTAGACCCCCTTCCAGCCCCCATTTCCCCCCTCTCACCCCTTGGTTCGACCCCCCTTTGACCCCCTATCAACCAGGGGACGCCCCAGCCACTTCCCACTCCATTTCCCCCTCCCCATCTCCCCACTACCATCCCCTTCCACCCCCATACACTGCCCAGTTCGCAGGTAGCAGTTGGGACTCGACTTGCAGAACCTGCCTCGGAGTTGTTCGACATCCTCTGGAGGTGTACCATACATCGCCGGAAAGGTCTTCCAGTCATCTTCGCAGGAGAGGTGATCCCGCTCCATTCCGATTTCAGGGTTGCCCGAGAGAACCTTTCTCCCCCGACTGCGCAGATCTGGCCCAGACTGCAACCAGAGGCGACTTTAAGATACTCCTGCGACCATATCCCACCTCCCCTGGGTGCGCCCTTTTACCAGGGAGAAGCTCTACCAGTCGCCTGTCCAACGCATCCAGCGGAACGCCGATCGGAGTCCGGAGCAGTTCGTTCTGATTTTTCTACTCCTAGGTTGCAGATCAAGGCAGTCAGGCTCCGCCCAGACCCCCTCTCACTCAACGGGCTCCCTCTCTCTGCCCTGACATTGTCTGGTGCTCCCCCTGGAGGCCACTCGAAGAAGACTCGTCCACGGTCGTACTCGTTTTGGTCCCGCTGCATTTCAACATCGGGAGCGGGCGTGGTGACTACTTCCACCTGCTGCTGCACCCTGGGACCAGTCCGAACTAGAGCACAGGGAACCTGATCCAGAGCCTGCCCCAGCCGGTGTCAATGTCAGGATCATCCATAAAAATTTACAAGCGTACCTGGGTCTGTCAGCGACGTTTTGGCACTGGTTTCGTCAGTTTTTGAGTTCGGGAGCATCCTCAGGACATTCAACAGTGAGTACCTGTCAGCGGGCAGAACAGGCAGACAGAACCTCGAGGTGGCAATCCAGCTCCGTTCTTAGCACCACGCCCCTCCCCGCCTGGCCGGCTTACTGCCCCTCCCTGTGTGGAGGTAGTGTTTGTGTGTAAACCCTACTTCCCCACCCCTAGTCCAACCCTCCTGTGTGAGGAGTAGTGGATGTAATTAATTTTAACAGGTTGAAGCTTCATCGGCTCAGCGTGCGGGTGGCCCACGCTTCCCCGCTCGCCCTCGTCTCCGGTCGGGATCAGTGTATTCACACCGATCAGGTGAGCTTTAGACCACTCTCCTCTGCTGGTTTCTTACCTTTGCTTAGCTTAGTATTATCTCTAGTTGTGCCGTCTGCAGTGAGAGAGGGCTCGTTCCAACTTTCCATCTAATCGAGTGCCACCATGGGTGAGTTGTGAGGGAGACATTACATCCCACGCCCTCGGCATGCCGGCCGCCCTTGAAATTGGGCATCCCTATCCCATTGGGATCCATCCCCAGCCAGCCATACCCTTGGAACCCCAAGGTCCAACCTCGGACCCTCACCATCATCGCCGGTCCGCCTACGGGCCCAGGTGCGCGCATCGCGGGTGAACCCGCTTGTGAGATATCGCCGTTCGGTCCGGTTGCTTGCAAATTTAAGTCCAAGGGGTCGCTTCACATCACATAGTTGTCATAATCAAAAAGGGGGAGACTGTTGGAACCCTCATTTTGATAATGACTTTCTATGAATCATGTTTAGATTAAAGTGCTTAAAATTCTTCGACTCTATTTGTTTTGTGTGGTTCACTTGCTGCATGTTATTTCATAAAAGAAATCATAGTCATTGCATGTTGATCTAGCTCGGTGCTAGTCTAGCTTAGTTCTGCATTTCACGTGTAAGTGCTTGCCTTGGTGCAAACCTTGCCTCGGTGCAAGTCTATGTTCACACACAAACACTGTCGTTCCGTTTTCATCTCGGTGCATTACTTGTCTCATACACATAAGGGGTCAGTGTATTTCAATGCAGCATGCCCATTTAGGCTCGTGCATTCCTTGTCTTTGCATCTCACCTTTCAAGGACGGTGCAAGTCTTTAGGTCCGTGCAATACTTGCACAACACGCACTGTTTAGTCTTGTCATTTAGTGCCAGTGCTTTCTTCTCCACCATCTCGGTGCAAGTTCTATCTTGCATTTTTCCTTTGTCCGTATACTCCTCTCCATCATCTCGGTGCAACTCATGTCTGGACCGCAAATCCAACTCGGTGCATCTACTGTGTTACGCTTTTTTTAAGAGAGTCAGTGCACTGTTCGCCCTAGACATCTCTAGAGTAATTGCATATCTTTGGTCCTTCTTTTTTCTTTGACTCGATGCATAGTCTTCTTCTTGTGCCTCTTGGATTTATGTCCGTGCACATCAGCTGCACGGGTGGTCACTAAGATTTGTGCATATGGTGTCATGCATATTTGTAAGTCAATATGGTGTCATGCATAGTTGTAAGTCAACACATTTCCCACAACTGGTTTTATCAACTCAGTGCATGCTATGTTTACTCTCTCATTGCCTCGGTGCAAACCGCGCTAAGTGCTTGACTAAGTGCCTTGCATTTTTTGACAGAGTTTCTCTCCGAGGAGGGGCACGTGATCCAAGGCAGATCGACCTCTGAAAGAGTGCCATGTAGAAGGCTACGACGCTTAGATGGTGACACGTGGCTGAGAGCCTTCTGGAAGCCGTTTGGGCGGGAGTTCACCCTCCACACGCCCAGGGCGTGAGCACGGGATTCAGAGACAGAAGAGATATATATATATATATATATCCCTCTGATGCGAAGAAAAAAAAGAGGGAGAGCAGTAGAAGAAGAGAGTCTCAGTGAAGAGCAGAAGAAGGCGTGTGAATGAACAATTGAGAGAGAACTGAGAGTATACGAGGTTGCAGAGAGAAGGCAAAAAGGTTAGCAGCAAGCCCAATCTAGAAAAGAAGAAGAAATTAAGATAGAGCTTGTGGGAGAAGAAAAAGAGGTAGAGAAAGAGGGAGATCATGAAAAGAATATCTGAGAGTCTGTCCACTAGTACTTGGATCAAATCCAGACCAGTCTGCTCCTGCGTGAGCTATTTCATCGGATTTCATTGTCAGCCTTCAGTAGCTATTTCTACCGTTTTCTTTTCTTTATCTTAGTCATCTGTTCAAGCTGTGTGGCAGCAGAGGTCAAGCTGTAATCCTCAACAGTCAGAGGAAGGATCCTCTGGATAGCAAGCTATGTTGCTCAGCCGTTTGTAAGCAAGCTGTGAGGCTCAGCGGACGCAAGCTGTGTTACACATTGTTTTCAAGCTGTAAGGCAGCAGGAAGCTGTTGTGTTAGATGGAAGCACTCTGTCACCACGAAGTGTGGATCTAGAGGGGGGTGAATAGATCGATGGCCTAATTTAAAACCAAAATAAGGCTCTAATGTGGAATTTAAGCAGATCTACTAGATCACTAACTCGAGTGACAGATCTGAGCAGAAACAACAACGATCTAAGAAGAGAATCAGCAAATGCAATCACACAGCAGATCAAGCAATCACACAAACACTTGACACACCAGATTTTTAGGTGGTACGGTCCTCCAGACCTACGTCCACCCCACACTCAACTCGAGTGTGGCTTTCCGCTGTCACACAGCTTGAACCGCTGGGCTTCACAGCTTGCCTACAAACCGCTGAGCTTCACAGCTTGCTGTCCGAGACCAAGTCTCGCCCGCTGAGGAATTACAGCTTGACCTATCTGTTGACACCCGTTTTAGCCCACAAGTTGAGTTTTTTCTCTTATTCATCATTTTGATGTCCCGAATTACCCATTATTTTGGGAACTTCCTTGGATGGATTTCGAGCCCATTTTTTACCATTTCATATCCTTTGAGTCTTGGAGATCATGATTTCCTAAAGTCTTGGAGCTTATCTTATCAAATTCCGACTTCCAAGTCAACTTACGGACCATTTAGGTCGGGTTCCTTCAAGCATTCGGCTCTCTCTTAGTGCATAGTCCTAAAAGTGGTTCTTTTTCACCCTCTTCCAATCCTCTATTCAAACAGTTGTCTTCATCAAAGTTGTTTCTATTTTAAAGATCTAAAATTGCTTCTCCTACACCGTTGGCTAGTTCTGCCCCGATTGTGAGCTATTCACATTTTTCTGGCGTGCTGTGATGTTCACCTATTTTCCAAAATTTCCCTCTATGTTCTAACCCCATTTTCTCCCTTTTCCAATCATTTTCTCAAATTTCTGTATTCATGAAAGTTGTTCCTCTCTTAGTTATCTACAATTTCTTCTTCTACCACTTTCGCTAGTTCTACCCTGTTTGAGAGATACGCTTAGATTTCTGAAGTCGCGCGTAGTCTGCCCAGAATTTTCCTTCATCGGTGTGAAGGTCTACTGGAGGTGCGTTAGAGCATCATGTGACGGCCCAGTGTAGACCGCCAGAGCAGTGTGACGGTCCTACGATAGACCGTCACACCGAAACTTGCCCGAAAACACCATGTTCGACCCCTAGAGCGTGGCGGTCCTACCCTAGACCGTCAGAGTCCATGTGACGGTCTAGTATGGGTACGTTACACCGAAACTTATCCGAAATCATCCCGTTTGACCCCTAGAGTGTGACGAACCTACCCTAGTCCATTACATAACTCTGACGGTCGTACGATAGACCGTTACACACATCTGAGAGTCCAATTCGTGTTGGACTCTGCTCCGTTTCTGTGCGCCGTGGCCCTCTTGCAGAACCCATAACTTCTTGAATTCTACTCCGAATTGAGCGCCGTTTGTTCCTATGATTTCTCCTTTATATTATCTTGAATTTAGTCTAAATAACTCCAAATCTCATTGGCTATCTTGCTCAGAATCACGGCCGGAAGATCAGGATTTAAGTATCCTGGTTCAACTCAAACTCTGCAGATTAAGCTCCGGGGCTACCTTCCAAGAGCCATATCTTCTAGAATACTCCTCCGAATTGATCCCTGTTTGTTCCTATCTCTTGTCCTTAGTATTATCTCGAGTTTGATCCAAAGAACTTGATTTATCTTGGACTCTATCTCTGGGAATCGTGAGAGGAAAATTAGGATTTCTTGCAAACCTCTATAAAAACTGCCCAGTTCGTAGTCGCGACGGGGGGCTCTTTCCGGACGTGGGGCGAAGTCATGCTGCAAAACCAACTCACAACTTCAACCCTATCTTGGAGAGGGAAGTATTAACTTTCCATTGCATCCTTCTGGGCTTGATTTCATGGTCTATACTCTTAGTGCTAGTCCTCTCAAAATCACAAATCAACAGTTTTTTGACGATCACGGTGGGACACCAATGCCCATCACGTTTGTTTTAATGCTCTTTTGTGAGTTGGGTGTGTGCATGTGCATGTTTGAGTGATATTTTATCCATTCTTCTACTGTTTGGGGGGTTTTAAGGGCTCTGGTAGTGTGACGGTCCTATAGTAGACCGTCAGAGCAGTGTAACGGTCATTTGGTAGACCGTTACAACTTCTGGTAGTCTTGCGCGCATGCTCACAGGGCCATATTCATCGAGGCATAACTTTTGATCTCGGAGTCCGATTGAGCTGATTTTTGTTCCGTTGGAGCCCTTTGTATTGTCTTTCCATCCATATATCATTTGCATCATTTGGTTAACAATTGCATATTCTAATATTGTCCAAATTTTTGAGTTTTGTGCATAAGTTCTGCAGGCAGGCTCAGGGATAGGTTCACAGGTACATCTTTACTCAGTGATTTGACTACCTTCTCGATGTCGGATTGCACTGATTTTTGTTCCATTGGATAGTCCTTTGTATTTTCTTTCCATTCATATACTACTTGCATCATTTGGGTCACGTTTGCTTAGTTAAAAATTGTCATCATTTTAGCATTTTGTCCATAAAATCTGCATGTGGTCTGCGCATAGGTTCACGGGGGCATCTTTGCTCAGTGATTTGATTGACGTCCCGGGGTCAGATTGATCTGTTCTTGGGCCCGTTGTGTAGACCTTTGTATTGTCTTTCCATCCATATACTATTTGTCTTATTTGGATCATGTTTGCATAGTTTAATTTTATCTTGATTTTCTAGTTTTAGGCTAGAAATTACATGCACTCCGGTGCACATAGGGTCATACATTGCATATCATAGTTACATTACCTACCTTGGTAAGTGATCCTCTCGCTCCCATATTCCTTGGGCTCGACTAGGTGATCTTATCCGGGACCTCCATAAGTCCCCGCGAGCCGTGGATTCCCACACGGACGCCGGGCCGATTGTACCTTTCCACACCTTAGGTTTGCATTTGCATACGTGTGAGGGAGTTAACCTTAGTCAACACAAAGTTTGGACCTTATTCCCATAGGATTCCTATCTTGAGTGAATTTTTCCTAATTCAAATCATTAAAAGGTCTATTAAAACCCCTAAAAAATTTCCCATCATATTAACTTGTTTGACTTGGGTGAAAACTTTCACATTGCATTGTTTATGTTGTTTGGGCTTGTCCAAGCCCATTAGTGGTGTTTTGTGCTGAATCCACATATTTTGTTGTTGTTAGGCCCACTTAAGTCAGTCCATTTTGTTGGTTCATTGTCCAGTCCATTGTCCCGTGGTCTATTGTCCATTCGTCTTTGCATTAGTGGGTCAGCCCCCCTTGTTCTCAAGCCCATTAAGCCCTTGCTTCCCCATTTGTATTGTCCTTGATCTCCTTGTATTAAGTCTCCATTTGCCCTGATGGAGTATCATTCTAACGCCTTGTATCATTCTTTTTCTCAATCTTCTTCCTATTCCCGCATGGAATCCTCTTCCCACGCGGGCCCATCTTCCCGTGGTCCTTCTGATCCATCCAAGGAACAGGCTAATCTCATGGCCCATCTTTCAAGCCTTGTTCACCAAATGGACCCGGCCCAGGCCCAACGTCTTATTGCATCTCATCTTCATGGGCCTTCTTCTCATAATGGGCCATCTTCTATTCATGGGCCTCCTCCTTCTCCTTCATATATTGCTGGCCCAATTGCTAATGGGCATTATTCTCTTAATGGGCCTCATTATTCTGCCCATGTTGCTGGTGGCCCATTCAACCCATGTTCCAACATCTCTTCCAGGCCCGCTCACCCTTCCATTACCAGAATGGCCCTTTTTCTTCTCAGCCCGGATCCTCTTATCCGGCCCAATACCATGCTCCTGGTCCTAATTCACAACCTCTTACTCAAGCTGGCCCATATTCTTCTCGATCTCTCCCAACCCAGGAGATGATTGCTCAAACCCAACGCCAGCTTGATGAGCTTTAATGTTGGATCGATCCAAAATCCTCTTTATGTGTTCTGTTCGCATTTCAAGGTCTTCGGCTTCCATCTCCATCACAAATTCCCACATATCGCCGTTATAGTGGAGTCGGTGACCCGTATGTGCACTTAAAGGAGTTTGTTTATGAGTCGGCCCAATTTCGACATGACCAACACTTGATGACTTATCTGTTTGGTCTGTCATTGGAAGGCCCGACTCGGGATTGGTTCTTCTCTCTTCCGCAAGAGCAAGTTGTTAATTTTCAAGCTGTACAAGAGGGATTTATTCAGCAGTTCCAAGACCAAGTTGGGCCCAAGTACTCTATTGTGGATCTGGCCCATGAGATGATGAAGCCCGAAGAGGAGTTCTCTACCTTTGTCGATCGTTGGCATCGCCTTACCGCGTAAGTCCCGGGACACATCTCGGAGGGAGAACAAATCAAGATGCTGATATCCAATGCCACGCCCGAGTATCAGTTTATCTTAGCCCTCAATGACATCACCTCCTGGCAACAATTATACAGTCGAGCCCGCTTCATTCGCCAACAAATCTAAGATTCCCTTGACCCCGAGTCTCCACTATCTACCTCCACATATCAACCTTCACCCTCCACGTGCCAACCCTACGCTCCCATGAGTCGGCCCGCCATGAGTCAGCCTTCCGCCACATATCCCTCCACGAGCCAACCTCCCGCCTCTACGAACCCATACGCCTCCGCATATCAACCTTCCATGAGTCAGCCTCCCGCATCCACATACCTGTCTCCATCTCCAATTCTGGTCAAGGGAACACCACATCCCGAGCAAGTAGATGTCGTCTACATACCCTCTCATCCTGTTCCACACATGCCTTCACCAAAGCCCTCCACCACTAGCCACGCACTCTTGCCTATGCGACCTCCACTTCCGTCTCCACAACCTTCTCCACCATTACATATCCCTCGGCATCCACCTTGCCCGAAGCAGGCTCCTCGCCTTCCATTGCCAGAGTGTTTCACCGATATATTTTGTGCTTTGACGGCCACTCACGCGTTGCCGCTCTCTCCGGCTGTGCCTTGCCGACCCGCGGTCGGGGATATGCTCCAGTTCTGTTATTTCCACCACCAGCAGGGGCATTTGGTGGAGGATTGCCTCGAGTTCTGGGATTATGTTTATGATCTGGAAGCTAAGAAAAGGATTGATTGGGCCGCTATTCACAAAGTCATTTTACATCTTCGCAGCCAACAACAGGAGCAAGAAGTGCCACCCGGGCAGCCGTCTCTGTTACTTCAAGGCCAGGGGCACCCTGTGATTCCTCATCTACTGCTACACTCGCTCCGTCACCTACTCCGTTACCTCTGCCATCTCCTACCCCGGCTCCATCATCGCCACAAACCCAACCCTCTGTTCATGCTAGTGCCTCCCCTTCTTCTCCCACCGCCACTACCATCGCTTCCATTCCCAACACCGCTCGACGCATTGTGTCGACACGTCGACGGTGGACACCACAACCTCCCTCTTCACCCTCTCCACCTTCATGTCCACTACCCCCATCTCCATTGCCATCACCATCATCTCCATCTCCACCACCAGTGCTTCCATCACCACCTCCATCTCCACCCTTGCCTCCATCTCCGCCATCACCTTTGCCCGAGCATGAGCATGCCACACATTTGCCTTTACCTTTACCCTTAGCCACGCTTTCACCTTCGCCTTTGTCGCCACCCGAGCCTATCATCGCCACATCGCCTGTGCCTTCACTTTCCATCACCACTCCCGTTGGAGCCTCCATGTCTTCCAAACCTTCACACGTACCACCCAAACATATTCCCTTTACTTCTCCAACCACTTCCACCCCATGGAGCGGGTGTGCGTTACCCATGGTGCCCCTTGGGTCTAATCCCCAGGGAGACAATAAGCCAAGTCGAGATGATTCAGTGCCGTCCGTGCATTTCAAGATTCAGGATTTTATCTGTCGGATGCCGATCTGTGTCCTGGTCCTTGGCTATTTTGGGGATGATGCGTCTCTACTTTCAAAGATGACAGTTGCTAAGAAGAGTTCCCTTGAGTTGATGCCAGTTTCTTCCCGAGCAAGGCCTGTGGCAATCTCTTTGCTTGCCAGAGAGTTCACCGTTGATGCAATTATTTCTCCTCGCTCTATTGCCATTCAGATGATAGGCCAAGAAGGGTTCTCTACCTATGTTTTGCTAACGCATACGGCCGCCAAGCAGATTATGGATTCTATGTTCAAGGGGCAATTGGTCGTATCTTCTACACTTTCCAAGGATATTTTGCACTTGTTATGTAATCTTCCTCGGTTTATTAGCAAACCGTCCATGTCAATGCTGTGTATTACTCTCCCTCAGCTTCACCCGTCTCTTCTATCAAGGGAGTTGTGCTTCAAGGCTGAGTTCCGAGTGGAGTTGCCGAATCTCATGCTTCTAGTGCCGAGAGACAAAACCCCGTGGGTTTGTGATATTCATCACTCTGAAGGGTTACTTGCTCAAGAATGTCCGCATATTGCTAGCACCGGGTGTCTAGGGGCAACCGCACCGATGAAGTTGCATGTTCACAGTCGGGCCAGGCCATCTGCTAGGTGGGCCCGTTATTTGAGAAGGTATTACAGATTAAGAAGCCCGAAGATCCAAGCCCGCACCAAGTGGGTCCATTTTCAAGAGATTTCTGCCAAGAAGAGGCAGCGATGCAAACTCAATAGCCATCGGTTGTGCATTCAGGGGTCCACCTCTTCCTCCCTTTCTTTTCATTCATCCTTCCTTCTACTCAGTTCCAACCCTTGGGTGGTGTATCTTCCTCCATCTGATCCTATCTCCATCATTTTCTCCTCCTTCCGTAGGTCAGTGCGTCCCCATTCCTCTCCCTTTTCTCCGGATCCTCCAGATTTTCCCTCCTCTCACAATTCTAGGCCTCGGCCTATGTCTTTTCATCCCGATCTCGGGACATCTCCCAGTTCTTCTCCTCCAATATCTCCGGGTTCCGTCTCTAGTTCTCTTTCCCCGACCCTATCGGGTGTCTCTTATTCTCCTTCTTTGACCTTGTCGGATGATTCTCGTCCCTCTTCTCCGACCACGTCGGATGATTCTTCTTCTCATCTTTCTACTCATTCATCCTCACCCTTTCAGGGTCTATTTTTGAGGATTTAGTACGCCTTGATCTCAGCTAATCTCGTTTATTCTGTATCTGGTTCCTTGTTATCAGGGCCTCAGTGCCTTGACGAGGGAGTTCTAGCCCTCGTCTCTCTTCCTTTTTTATCCCTTCTTCGTCCAGTATGATGTCTGCCACTCCTCTGTGTCGAGGAATCTTTTAATCATTTGCTCTCCTTTCATCCTTTATCCTGACAAGCAAGGAATACAAAGCTACTCGCGCTCCTCGAAGCTCGATGATCGAGATCACTTCAGGATGCCGGTTTCCACACCATGGATTTACAAAGGTATCTTTATTTTAAGCAAAGAAACATGCTTTCATTTCCATTATTTCTATTATTTCTGCACATGGTTATAATGTTATTCCTCAACATGGTTAAGTGGCTTTTAGAAATTTGCTTAGTTCATTTAGAATGAGTTCGCTTCTGCAGCATCCATAGGCCGGTGATAGCTCCGCGCTGGGAGTCTAGTTCTTTCCCCGATCGTTGATGGTGACCTTTAAGCATGGGTTTTTCACGCACTTCACGGCGAGCCATAGCCGATCCCTCTGAGCAACACCGTTGCTGCTTTGGCCATACTTTGGGTATGCACAAAGGCCTTTTTCTCTTCTCTGCTCAGCCAAGTGCAGGGGCAAGAGATTGATGGATAAGATGACCAACCTAGGCGCTCCCTAATACGAGAGAGGTCTCAAATAGGGGCAGTCTTGACCCACGAAAGTGAGCTTTCATGCAATATCTAGTCAACAAGGGCTGTCAAATGAAAATCAATGATGAATAAAAAGAAAATTATAAATCAAAGGCATGGCAAGAGTGGCAGTATAGTTCGCCGCGGGACGCCATGAGCTCGGGCACATGCGTGCCTAGTAAATATGGGTCTCAAAATCAAAGACGCAAAGCCCCGGCGCAACAAACCTACACTTTGAGGGGTAGTGCCCTGGAAGGAATTCAAATCTTGATATCTCCCATCTTGCATAAAGGTTGTCTCTAATTTTTCTTCTGTTTCTCCCTCTTAGGCTGGGTTGTATCCCGGGTATGGCCTTAGTAGGGGCACCGTTCTTTAGAGGCAGTTGGTTGTGGTAAGCCACCCTCACATGCACGCCCTACTCAAGGGAAGTCTTTAATGAGAGGGGAGGGATAGCGATCCCTGGCCAGTAGTTCGAGCCTATCTTTGGGTGCTGCGGATTGATATTTTCAAAAATCTAAAAAATGAGATATTGTCAAAACTCTAAAAAATGAGATATTGTCAAAAAAAATGAGATATTGTCAAAAATCTAAAAAAATGAGATATTGTCAAAAATCTAAAAAAATGAAATATTGTTAAAAAAAAATCAAATATTTTCAAAATCTAAAAAAATCAAGAAAATTAAAAATTCTAAAAATATTTATCTTTCTATCTATTTGTTTTGAGAACAGATACGTAATCTGTTTGCTAAGTGTGCAGGTTACAGGTACTCAAGGTTTCCTTGCTCCATATTTTTTGCTCTGTCTCCTATCCACATCTTCTGATCTGTTCTCTTCTTCAATCATATCTCTCGATCTATTCTGAAGCTTGTGTCCTTCTCAACTTTTGTTTGCAATGATTATATCTATGAGAGGGCTTTTACCTCACGATTATGAATCTGGCGGTTCTGCTTCATTCTGATCTTGGGTTTTGATTGAAGGGCGTATTTATTTCTGTCCCTTGTCCCGCCGTGTCCTTGTCTCGCCGTGTCTATGTCCCATCGTGTTGTCTTACACATGTTATTTCGTTCTTCACCACGTGTTGTTAGTTGTCTTGCATATGTTGTTAGTCATCCTTCTATATCTCGTGTGTTGTCCCAACCGTGTGGTCATCCCTCATATTCTTGTCCTAACCATGTGTTGTCTCACTACATTGTTGTCTTGTCCCCCACGTTCACTTTGCATACGTATGATTTGTTCATGCCATTGCATATGTGCTTGTTCGTCTTGTTGTGCTTATTCCATTCATTTGATCGTTATGTTTTGTTGTGTTGTCGGTCATTCAGTTGAGCATTATCTTATCGTCGTTATGTTCATGCTTGTTTATCATGGTTATTCATGTTGTTGTTGTCTTATTTGAAAATCCATAAAAATCAAAAAATCAAAAAATATAAAAAAATTCAAAAAAAAAGATGCCGCTTCGCTTGGCAGGTAAGTCAGGTATGGCTCTCTATCCCTTCTCATTGTTGCATTACTATATGGTATCTACATTATTATAACCTCTCAAGGACCTGTTGGTTGCCCGTGTGTTCTGGGATCTGATGTTCCCCTTTAACAAAAACGATGATGATCTAGGAACATACGGTTAATCGTTGGATAGGCCGCTCGGTTGAGTCGGGTGGGGGATGATGGACTCTTTCTTGCACGTTGTGGTTGCAAGAAGACTCTTGACCCCGTCCTGGCTCAGTCTAGCAATATTATCCTTGAGTATTTTCTATTTTTTCTTTCTTTGCATTCATTTTGATGATTTATTTATTTTAGCCCAGCATGCATCATGTCATTTTGAGCATTCATGTCTCGTGATCTGTTCAAGGATTTCTCCTCAGCAATGGTTAATTGCACTTAAGCTCTCTTGGATAAGAGAATCACATTCCACTCTGAATTTGAATGATTTATCTGATCTTGCCGCTCGGTCTGGTTGGCCAGCGTGATTCCTGTCAGGATTTTATCTAAGTTTTATCTCTCCTTTTTTAGCTCTTATGCTGTGTCCCTTCCGACCCACTCATTATCCGTGGATTATGTCCCCGATGAGGCTGGTCGTGTTTCCTTTCCTCCCTTAGTTTGTTCTCCAGACATGTCTCATCGTTGTCATCCATTCCAGGTGATTAGTTCGGCATTTTTGATAGAATTCTTGTCGCTTGTTGGTTGTGACGGGTGTCTTTTTGCCTGATGCCCGCTTTTCTGTTCTCTCCGCTTCATCTCCATTTCACGTCGCTATTGCTTTCGCTCCATCTCCTTTCCATTTCACCTCCGCATCATTTTCGCTCGTTCCCTTGCAAAGCGGACATCAAGGAGGGCCATCTGTTGACACCCGTTTTAGCCCACAAGTTGAGTTATTTCTCTTATTCATCATTTTGATATCCCGAATTACCCATTATTTTGGGAACTTCCTTGGATGGATTTCGAGCCCATTTTTTATCATTTCATATCCTTTGAGTCTTGGAGATCATGATTTCCTAAAGTCCTGGAGCTTATCTTATCAAATTTCGACTTCCAAGTCAACTTACGGCCCATTTAGGTCGGGTTCCTTCAAGCATTCGGCTCTCTCTCACTGCACAGTCCTAAAAGTGATTATTTTTCACCCTCTTCCAATCCTTTATTCAAAATGTTGTCTTCATCAAAGTTGTTCCTCTTTTAAAGATCTAAAATTTCTTTTTCTACACCGTCGACTAGTTCTACCCCGATTGTGAGCTATTCATATTTTTCTGGCATGTTGTGCTGTTCACCTATTTTCCAAAATTTTCCTCTATGATCTAACCCCATTTTCTCCATTTTCCAATCATTTTCTCAAATTTATTTATTCATAAAAGTTGTTCCTCTCTCAGTTATCTACAATTTCTTCTTCTACCACTTTCGCTAGTTCTGCCCCGTTTGAGAGATATGCTTTAATTTCTGAAGTCGAACGTAATCTGCCCAGAATTTTCCTTCATCGGTGTGAAGGTCTACTGGAGGTGCGTTAGAGCATCATGTGACGGCCCAGTGTAGACCGCCAGAGCAGTGTGACGGTCCTATAATAGACCGTCACACCAAAACTTGCCCGAAAACACCCTGTTCGACCTCTAGAGCGTGGCGGTCCTACCCTAGACCGTCAGAGTCCATGTGACGGTCTAGTATGGGTGCGTTAAATCGAAACTTATCCGAAATCATCCCGTTTGACCCCCAGAGTGTGACGGACCTACCCTAGTCCATTACATAACTCTGACGGTCGTACGATAGACCGTTACACACACCTGAGAGTCCAATTCGTGCTGGACTCTGCTCCGTTTCTGTGCGCCGTGGCCCTCTTGCAGAGCCCATAACTTGTTGAATTCTACTCCGAATTGAGTGCCTTTTGTTCCTATGATTTATCCTTTATATTATCTTGAATTTAGTCTAAAGAACTCCAAATTTCATTGGCTATCTTTCTCAGAATCATGGCCGAAAGATCAGGATTTAAGTATCCTGGTTCAACTCAAACTCTGCAGATTAAGCTCCGGGGCTACCTTCCAAGAGCCATATCTTCTAGAATACTCCTACGAATTGATCCCCGTTTGTTCCTATCTCTTGTCCTTAGTATTATCTCGAGTTTGATCCAAAGAACTTGATTTATCTTGGACTCTATCTCTTGGAATCGTGAGAGGAAAATCAGGATTTCTTGCAAACCTCTATAAAAAGTGCCCAGTTCGCAGTCGCGACGGGGGGCTCTTTCCGGACGTGGGGCGAAGCCATGCTGCAACTCCAACTCTCAACTTTGACCCTATCTTGGAGAGGGAAGTATTAACTTTCCATTGCATCCTTCTGGGCTTGATTTCATGGTCTATACTCTTAGTTCTAGTCCTCTCAAAATCACAAATCAACAGTTTTTTGACAATCACGGTGGGACACCAATGCCCATCACGTTTGTTTTAATGCTCTTTTGTGAGTTGGGTGTGTGCATGTGCATGTTTGGGTGATATTTTATCCATTATTCTACTGTTTGGGAGGTTTTAAGGGCTCTGGTAGTGTGACGGTCCTATAGTAGAACGTCAGAGCAGTGTAACGGTCATTTGGTAGACCGTTACAGCTTCTGGCAGTCTTGCGCGCATGCTCACAGGGCCATATTCATCGAGGCATAACTTTTGATCCCGGAGTCCGATTGAGCTGATTTTTGTTCCGTTGGATAGCCCTTTGTATTGTCTTTCCATCCATATATCATTTGCATCATTTGGTTAACAATTGCACATTCTAATGTTGTCCAACTTTTTGAGTTTTGTGCATCAGTTCTGCAGGCAGGCTCAGGGATAGGTTCATAGGTACATCTTTACTCAGTGATTTGACTGCCATTCCGATGTCAGATTGCACTGATTTTTGTTCCATTGGATAGTCCTTTGTATTTTCTTTCCATCCATATACTACTTGCATCATTTGGGTCACGTTTGCTTAGTTAAAAATTGTCATCATTTTAGCATTTTGTCCATAAAATCTGCATGTGGTCTGCGCATAGGTTCACGGGGGCATCTTTGCTCAGTGATTTGATTGACCTCCCGGGGTTAGATTGATCTGTTCTTGAGCCCGTTGTGTAGACCTTTGTATTGTCTTTCTATCCATATACTCTTTGTCTTATTTGGATCATGTCTGCATAGTTTAATTTTATCTTGATTTTCTAGTTTTAGGCTAGAAATTACATGCACTCCGGTGCACATAGGGTCATACATTGCATATCATAGTTGCATTTCCTACCTTGGTAAGTGATCCTCTCGCTCCCATATTCCTTGGGCTCGACTAGGTGATCTTATCCGGGACCTCCATAAGTCCCCGCGAGCCGTGGATTCCCACACAGACGCCGGGCCGATTGTACCTTTCCACACCTTAGGTTTGCATTTGCATACGTGTGAGGGAGTTAACCTTAGTCAACACAAAGTTTGGACCTTATTCCCATAGGATTCCTATCTTGAGTGAATTTTTCCTAATTCAAATCATTAAAAGGTCTATTAAAACCCCTAAAAGATTTCCCATCATATTAACTTGTTTGACTTGGGTGAAAACTTTCACATTGCATTGTTTATGTTGTTTGGGCTTGTCCAAGCCCATTAGTGGTGTTTTGTGCTGAATCCACATATTTTGTTGTTGTTAGGCCCACTTAAGTCAGTCCATTTTGTTGGTTCATTGTCCAGTCCATTATCCCGTGGTCTATTGTCCATTCGTCTTTGCATTAGTGGGTCAGCCCCCCTTGTTCTCAAGCCCATTAAGCCCTTGCTTCCCCATTTGTATTGTCCTTGATCTCCTTGTATTAAGTCTCCATTTGCCCTGATGGAGTATCATTCTAACGCCTTGTATCATTCTTTTTCTCAATCTTCTTCCTATTCCCGCATGGAATCCTCTTCCCACGCGGGCCCATCTTCCCGTGGTCCTTCTGATCCATCCAAGGAACAGGCTAATCTCATGGCCCATCTTTCAAGCCTTGTTCACCAAATGGACCCGGCCCAGGCCCAACGTCTTATTGCATCTCATCTTCATGGGCCTTCTTCTCATAATGGGCCATCTTCTATTCATGGGCCTCTCCTTCTCCTTCATATGTTGCTGGCCCAATTGCTAATGGGCATTATTCTCTTAATGGGCCTCATTATTCTGCCCATGTTGCTACTGGCCCATTCAACCCATATTCCAGCTTCTCTTCCAGGCCCGCTCACCCTTCCATTCCCAGAATGGGCCCTTTTTCTTCTCAGCCCAGATCCTCTTATCCGGCCCAATACCATGCTCCTGTTCCTAATTCACAACCTCTTGCTCAAGCTGGCTCATATTCTTCTCGATCTCTCCCTACCCAGGAGATGATTGCTCAAACCCAACGCCAGCTAGATGAGCTTCAACGTCGGATCGATCCCAAATCCTCTTTAAGTGTTCTGTTCGTATTTCAAGGTCTTCGGCTTCCGTCTCCATCACAAATTCCCACATATCGCCGTTATAGTGGAATCGATGACCCGTATGTGCACTTGAAGGAGTTTGTTTATGAGTCGGCCCAATTTCGACATGACCAACACTTGATGGCTTATCTGTTTGGTCTGTCATTGGAAGGCCCGGCTCGGGATTGGTTCTTCTCTCTTCCGCAAGAGCAAGTTGTGAATTTTCAAGCAGTACAAGAGGGATTTATTCAGCAATTCCAAGACCAAGTTGGGCCCAAGTACTCTATTGTGGATCTGGCCCATGAGATGATGAAGCCCGAAGAGGAGTTCTCTACCTTTGCCAATCGTTGGCATCGCCTTACCGCGCAAGTCCCGGGACACATTCCGGAGGGAGAACAAATCAAGATGCTGATATCCAATGCCACGCCCGAGTATCGGTTTATCTTAGCCCTCAATGACATCACCTCCTGGCAACAATTATACAGCCGAGCCCGCTTCATTCGCCAACAAATCCAAGATTCCCTTGACCCCGAGTCTCCACCATCCACCTCCACATATCAACCTTCACCCTCCACGTGCCAACCTACGCTCCCATGAGTCGGCCCGTCATGAGTCAGCCTTCCGCCACATATCCCTCCACGAGCCAACCTCCCGCCTCTACGTACCCATACACCTCCGCATATCAACCTTCCATGAGTCAGCCTCCCGCATCCACATACCCGTCTCCATCTCCACTTCCGGTCAAGGGAACACCACATCCCGAGCAAGTAGATGTTGTCTACATACCCCCTCATCCTATTCCACACATGCCTTCACCAAAGCCCTCCACCACTAGCCACGCACTCTTGCCTATGCGACCTCCACTTCTGTCTCCACAACCTTCTCCACCATTACATATCCCTCGGCATCCACCTTGCTCGAAGCAGGCTCCTTGCCTTCTATTGCCAGAGTGTTTCACCGATATATTTTGGGATTTGATGGCCACTCACGCGTTGCCGCTCTCTCCGGCTGTGCCTTTTCGACCCGCAGTCGGGGATATGCTCCAGTTCTGTTATTTCCACCGCCAGCAGGGGCATTTGGTTGAGGATTGCCCCGAGTTTTGGAATTATGTTTATGATCTGGAAGCTAAGAAAAGGATTGATTGGGCCGCTATTCACAAAGTCATTTTACATCTTCGCAGCCAACAACAGCAGCAAGAAGTGCCACCCGGGCAGCCATCTCCGTTACTTCAAGGCCAGGGGCACCCCTGTGATTCCTCGTCTAGTGCTGCACTCACTCCGTCACCTACTCCGTTAACTCTGCCATCTCCTACCCCGACTCCATCATCGCCACAAACCCAACCCTCTATTCATGCTAGTGCCTCCCCTTCTTCCCCCACCGCCACTACCATCGCTTCCATTCCCAACACCGCTCGACGCATTGTGTCGACACGTCGACGGTGGACACCACAACCTCCCTCTTCACCCTCTCCACCTTCATGTCCACTACCCCCATCTCCATTGCCATCACCATCATCTCCGTCTCCACCACCAGTGCTTCCATCACCACCTCCATCTCCACCCTTGCCTCCATCTCCGCCATCACCTTTGCTCGAGTCTGAGCAAGCCACACATTTACCTTTACCTTTACCCTTAGCCACGCTTTCAACTTCGCCATTGTCGCCACCCGAGCCTATCATCGCCACATCGCCTGCGCCTTCACTTTCCAACACCACTCCCGTTGGAGCCTCCATGTCGTCCAAACCTTCACACGTACCACCCAAACATATTCCCTTTACTTCTCCAACCATTTCCACCCCACGGAGCGGGTGTGCGTTACCCATGGTGCCCCTTGGGTCTAATCCCCAGGGAGACAATAAGCCAAGTCGAGATGATTCAGTGTCGTCCGTGCATTTCAAGATTCAGGATTTTATCTGTCGGATGCGGATCTGTGTCCTGGTCCTTGGCTATTTTGGGGATGATGCGTCTCTACTTTCAAAGATGACAGTTGCTAAGAAGAGTTCCCTTGAGTTGATGCCAGTTTCTTCCCGAGCAAGGCCTGTGGCAATCTCTTTGCTTGCCAGAGAGTTCAACGTTGATGCAATTATTTCTCCTCGCTCTATTGCCATTCAGATGATAGGCCAAGAAGGGTTCTCTACCCGTGTTTTGCTAACGCTTACGGCCGCCAAGCAGATTATGGATTCTATGTTCAAGGGGCAATTGGTCGTATCTTCTACACTTTTCAAGGATATTTTGCACTTGTTGTGTAATCTTCCTCGGTTTATTAGCAAACCGGCCATGTCAACGCCGTGTATTACTCTCCCTCAGCTTCACCCGTCTCTTCTATCAAGGGAGTTGTGCTTCAAGGCTGAGTTCCGAGTGGAGTTGTCGAATCTCATGCTTCTAGTGCCGAGAGACAAAACCCCGTGGGTTTGTGATATTCATCACTCTGAAGGGTTACTTGCTCAAGAATGTCCGCATATTGCTTGCACCGGGTGTCTAGGGGCAACCGCACCGATGAAGTTGCATGTTCACAGTCGGGCCATGCCATCTGCTAGGTGGGCCCGTTATTTGAGAAGGTATTACAGATTAAGAAGCCCGAAGGTCCAAGCCCGCCCCAGGTGGGTCCATTTTCAAGAGATTTCTGCCAAGAAGAGGCGGCGACGCAAACTCAATGGTCGTCGGTTGTGCATTCAGGGGTCCACCTCTTCCTCCCTTTCTTTTCATTCATCCTTCCTTATACTCAGTTCCCACCCTTGGGTCGTGTATCTTCCTCCATCTGATCCTATCTCCATCATTTTCTCCTCCTTCCGTAGGTCAGTGCGTCCCCATTCCTCTCCCTTTTCTCCGGATCCTCTAGATTTTCCCTCCTCTCACAATTCTAGGCCTCGGCCTATGTCTTTTCATCCCGATCTCGGGACATCTCCCAGTTCTTCTCCTCCAATATCTCCAGGTTCCGTCTCTAGTTCTCTTTCCCCGACCCTATCGGGTGTCTCTTATTCTCCTTCTCTGACCTTGTCGGATGATTCTCGTCCCTCTTCTCCGACCACGTCGGATGATTCTTCTTCTCATCTTTCTACTCATTCATCCTCACCCTTTCAGGGTCATTGACCTTTTTCATGATGTTTTCGAGGATTTAGTCCCCCTTGATCTCAGCTAATCTGGTTTATTCTGTATCTGGTTCCTTGTTATCAGGGCCTCAGTGCCTTGACGAGGGAGTTCTAGCCCTTGTCTCTCTTCCTTTTTTATCCCTTCTTCGTCCAGTATGATGTCTGCCACTCCTCTGTGTCGAGGAATCTTTCAATCCTTTGCTCTCCTTTCGTCCTTTATCCTGACAAGCAAGGAATACAAAGCTACTCGCGCTCCTTGAAGCTCGATGATCGAGATCACTTCAGGATGTCAGTTTCCACGCCATGGATTTACAAAGGTATCTTTATTTTAAGCAAAGAAACATGCTTTCATTTTCATTATTTCTATTGTTTCTGCACATGGTTATAATGTTATTTTTCAACATGGTTAAGTGGCTTTTAGAAATTTGCTTAGTTCATTTAGAATGAGTTCACTTCTGCAGCATCCTTAGGCCGGTGATAGCTCCGCGTTGGGAGTCTAGTTCTTTCCCCGATCGTTGATGGTGACCTTTAAGTATGGGTTTTTCACACACTTCACGGTGAGCCATAGCCGATCCCTCTTAGCAACACCGTTGCTGCTTTGGCAATACTTTGGGTATGCACAAAGGCCTTTTTCTCTTCTCTGCTCAGCCAAGTGCAGGGGCAAGAGATTGATGGATAAGATGACCAACCTAGGCGCTCCCTAATACGAGAGAGGTCTCAAATAGGGGCAGTCTTGACCCTCGAAAGTGAGCTTTCATGCAATATCTAGCCAGCAAGGGCTGTCAAATAAAAATCAATGATGAATCAAAAGAAAATTATAAATCAAAGGCATGGCAAGAGTGGCAGTATAGTTCCCCGCGGGACGCCATGAGCCTGGTCGCATGCGTGCCTAGTAAATATGGGTCTCAAAATCAAAGACACAAAACCCCGGCGCAACAGACCTACTCTTTGAGGGGTAGTACCATTGAAGGAATTCAAATCTTGATATCTCCCATCCTGCATAAAGGTTGTCTCTAATTTTTCTTCTGTTTCTCCCTCTTAGGCTGGGTTGTATCCCGGGTATGGCCTTAGTAGGGGCACCGTTCTTTAGAGGCAGTTGGTTGTGGTAAGCCACCCTCACATGTACGCCCTACTCAAGGGAAGTCTTTAATGAGAGGGGAGGGATGGCGATCCCTGGCCAGTAGTTCGAGCCTATCTTTGGGTGCTACGGATTGATATTTTCAAAAATCCAAAAAATGAGATATTGTCAAAACTCTAAAAAAATGAGATATTGTCAAAAAAAATGAGATATTGTCAAAAATCTAAAAAAATGAGATATTATCAAAAATCCAAAAAAATGAAACATTGTTCAAAAAAAATCAGATATTATCAAAATCTAAAAAAATCAAGAAAATTAAAAAATCTAAAAATATTTTTCTTTCTATCTATTTGTTTTGAGAACAGATATGCAATCTGTTTGCTAAGTGTGCAGGTTGCAAGTACTCAAGCTTTCCTTGCTCCATATTTTGTGCTCTGTCTCCTGTCCATATCTTCTGATCTGTTCTCTTCTTCAATCATATCTCTCGATCTATTCTGAAGCTTGTGTCCTTCTCAACTTTTATTTGCAATGATTATATCTATGAGAGGGCTTTTATCTCACGATTATGAACCTGGCGGTTCTGCTTCATTCTGATCTTGGGTTTTGATTGAAGGGCGTATTTATTTGTGTCCCTTGTCCCGCCGTGTCCTTGTCTCGCCGTGTCTATGTCCCATCGTGTTGTCTTACACATGTTATTTCATTCTTCACCACGTGTTGTTAGTTGTCTTGCATATGTTGTTAGTCGTCCTTCTATATCTCATGTGTTGTCCCAACCGTGTGGTCATCCCTCATATTCTTATCCCAACCATGTGTTATCTCACTGCATTGTTGTCTTGTCCCCCACGTTCACTTTGCATACGTGTGATTTGTGCATGCCATTGCATATGTTCTTGTTCGTCTTGTTGTGCTTGTTCCATTCATTTGATCGTTATGTTTTGTTGTGTTGTCGGTCATTCAGTTGAGCGTTATCTTATCGTCGTTATGTTCATGCTTGTTTATCATGGTTATTCATGTTGTTGCTGTCTTATTTGAAAATCCATAAAAATCAAAAAATCAGAAAATATAAAAAAATTCAAAAAAAAAAAGATGTTGCTTCGCTTGACAGGTAAGTCAGGTATGGCTCTCTATCCCTTCGCATTGTTGCATTACTATATGGTATCTACATTATTATAACCTCTCAAGGACCGGCTGGTTGCCCGTGTGTTCTGGGATCTGATGTTCCCCTTTAACAAAAAAGATGATGATCTAGGAACATACGGTTAATCGTTGGATAGGCCGCTCGGTTGAGTCGAGTGGGGGACAATGGACTCTTTCTCGCACGCCGTGGTTGCAAGAAGACTCTTGACCCCGTCCTGGCTCAGTCTAGTAATATTATCCTTGAGTATTTTCTATTTTTTCTTTCTTTGCATTCGTTTTGATGATTTATTTATTTTAGCCCAGCATGCATCATGTCATTTTGAGCATTCATGTCTCGTGATCTGTTCAAGGATTTCTCCTCAACAATGGTTAATTGCACTAAAGCTCTCTTGGATAAGAGAATCACATTCCACTCTGAATTTGAATGATTTCTCTGATCTTGCCGCTCGGTCTGGTTGGCCAGCATGATTCATGTCTGGATTTTATCTCAGTTTTATCTCTCCTTTTTCAGCTCTTATGCTGTGTTTCTTCCGACCCACTCATTGTCCGTGGATTGTGTCCCCGATGAGGCTGGTCGTGTTTCCTTTCCTCCCTTAGTTAGTTCTCCAGACATGTCTCATCCTTGTCATCCATTCCAGGTGATTAGTTCAGCGTTTTCGAGAGACTTCTTGTCGCTTGTTGGTTGTGACGGATGTCTTTTTGCCTGATGCCCGCTTTTCAGTTCTCTCCGCTTCATCTCCATTTCCCGTCGCTATTGCTTTCGCTCCATCTCCTTTCCATTTCGCCTCCTAGTCATTTTCGCTTGTTCCCTTGCAAAGCGGACATCAAGGAGGGGCATCTGTTGACACCCGTTTTAGCACACAAGTTGAGTTATTTCTCTTATTCATCATTTTGATGTCCCGAATTACCCATTATTTTGGAAACTTCCTTGGATGGATTTCGAGCCCATTTTTTACCATTTCATATCCTTTGAGTCTTGGAGATCATGATTTCCTAAAGTCCTGGAGCTTATCTTATCAAATTCTGACTTCCAAGTCAACTTACGGCCCATTTAGGTCGGGTTCCTTCAAGCATTCGGCTCTCTCTCACTGCACAGTCCTAAAAGTGGTTCTTTTTTAACCTCTTCCAATCCTCTATTCAAAAAGTTATCTTCATAAAAGCTGTTTCTCTTTTAAATATCTAAAATTGCTTCTTCTACACCGTCAGCTAGTTCTGCCCAGATTGTGAGCTATTCGCATTTTTCTGGCGTGCTGTGCTGTTCACCTATTTTCCATAATTTTCCTCTATGTTATATCCCCATTTTCTCCCTTTTCCAATCATTTTCTCAAATTTATTTATTCACGAAAGTTGTTCCTCTCTCCGTTATCTACAATTTCTTCTTCTACCACTTTCTCTAGTTCTGCCCCGTTTGAGAGATACGCTTCAATTTCTGAGGTCGCGCGTAGTCTGCCCAAATTCCTTCATCGGTGTGAAGGTCTACGGGAGGTGCATTAGAGCATCATGTGACGGCCCAGTGTAGACCGCCAGAGCAGTGTGACGGTCCTACGATAGACCGTCACACCGAAACTTGCCCGAAAACACCCTGTTCGACCCCTAGAGCGTGGCGGTCCTACCCTAGACCGTCAGAGTCCATGTGACGGTCTAGTATGGGTGCGTTACACCGAAACTTATCCGAAATCATCCCGTTTGACTCCCAGAGTGTGACGAACCTACCCTAGTCCATTACATAACTCTGTCGGTCGTACGATAGACCGTTACACACACCTGAGAGTCCAATTCGTGCTGGACTCTGCTCCGTTTCTGTGCGCCGTGGCCCTCTTGCAGAGCCCATAACTTCTTAAATTCTACTCCGAATTGAGCGCCGTTTGTTCCTATGATTTCTCCTTTATATTATCCTGAATTTAGTCTAAAGAACTCCAAATTTCATTGGCTATCTTGCTCATAATCACGGCCGGAAGATCAGGATTTAAGTATCCTAGTTCAACTCAAACTCTACAGATTAAGCTCCGGGGCTACCTTCCAAGAGCCATATCTTCTAGAATACTCCTCCGAATTGATCCCCGTTTGTTCCTATCTCTTGTCCTTAGTATTATCTCGAGTTTGATCCAAAGAACTAGATTTATCTTGGACTCTATCTCTGAGAATCGTGAGAGGAAAATCAGGATTTCTTGTAAACCTCTATAAAAACTACCCAGTTCGCAGTCGCGACGGGGGGCTCTTTCCGGATGTGGGGTGAAGCCATGCTGCAACTTCAACTCACAACTTCGACCCTATCTTGGAGAGGGAAGTATTAGCTTTCCATTGCATCCTTCTGGGCTTGATTTCATGGTCTATACTCTTAGTTCTAGTCCTCTCAAAATCACAAATCAACACTGTCCAGTGGAATCCTCCACTGCAACCGCTCGGGACTACAACTTGACCCGTCCAGAGGCTACACCTCTGCAAACCGCTGAGCAATACAGCTTAGCTCTGCTGACAAACAGCTTGAAGAAAGGTTTCAGAAAATAAAAACAGAATCAAACGAAAACAAGAAATCCCAAAAGGGAATATAGCTCGCAATGAGCAAACTCAGCTCTAGTATCTGAACCAAGAGTCTGAGGAACAACTTCTCAAATAAACTCTCTCAACTCTATCTTCTCAATCTTCTCTTCTCTCTCTTTTTCTTCTCTCTCTTTTTCTTCTCTGCTCTCGGTGGCTCTCTGCTTTTCTTCTCTGTGGATCGTACAGGCTGAAGTTCACTCTCTGCTCTTCTGCTTCGATCAGACTTCTTCTGAGGAAGAGGCTTCATATATATAGAGCAGCAGATAGGGCGTGTGTCTTCCACATCTCCCGCCCAAAAGCTTGGACCACGTGGCAGCATCCTGGCTCGTTGCTGTACACTTGTCACGATCCTCGCACCTCCTCTTTCTTGGATCATGTGCCCTTCTTAATCTCCTCGAGCATAAGTACCTGTCAGTCAGTCGGATAGAGTTATCAGTTTAAGACTAAAAGCTTGTACAGACTTCACTATGCAACAAGTGTGAGCATGCACCGACTTGTGCATGCCTACGATGCCAAAGCTGTACAAAGTATATATTCTAGGATGAAAGATGCACTGACTTTCATGTTCTATAGAAGAGTGAATGTACTGACTTGAGGAGGTGTAATGTAGACTGTATTTAACAAAGTGTGCACAATGATAATGAGTCCATATGCAAGTCACCAAGCAGTGTATGGACTTAGTATGCATGCGACAATGATGTACAGGCTTTGTAGTGTGTAATGCAGAATGCATCAAGCAAAGTATGTTCATTGGAAATGGATGCACGAACTTAATGATGCAGCTATGCACAGACTGCCGTCAACAAATGTATGGACTTAGTGTGCGTGCGACAACCAATGTATGGACTTTAAATCAAAGGATGCACTGGCTCTACAGACTTTGCGTATGCACATGAGACGCTGAGTGAGACGCAGGATGCACTGGCTGTACAGACTTTGATTTATGCACATAGACGCTGAGTGAGACGGTGCAATGTATAGACTTAGCCAAGACGTCATGAGCACATGCTACAGGGCAATGTATAATTGGACGATGTACAGACTTGAGTTCGTGCATGCTACAGAGCAATGTATGGACTTGATGGACGTGATACAAGCATAGGCTGCAATGTATAGACTTTAAATGTGTGAAACACACAGACTGTATAGACTTGGTCCGATGTACAGACTTGACCGATGTAGAGTTCAAACGTTGCATTGATACGCCACTAAAGAATGTACAACCTATAGAAATAATATATGAACAAACAACGATGTATAGACTTGATGCAGCATCAAACCAACCATGTGCAGACTTGCTAGCATGCAGATGTATAGACTTGTGCAGACTTGCTAGCATGCGGATGTATAGACTTGTGCAGACAGACGATGTACATACTTGCATGAGACACAACATGAGACGCTCAGAATGCAATGCGTCTAGCAAGTGTTTGAGTGCACCGACTTGCCTGCACGGACATACATGCATAATGCAGTGATGCACCGACTCAAAGAAGACTTGCCTGCACGGACCTTCTACTTATGCAAAAGAAGAATATGTGTATGTGCCATCAACCTGAGTGATGACTCATGGTGTTTGCTATCATCAAAACCACAGGGGCACAACAGAAGCCTCACTCGGATTTGAGTGAGGGATGGACGTATGTCTGCAGGTAGCAGACTGAACCATCTAAAATCTCCTTGTGCTCTGTGTGGTTTGCTTGTGTTTTATGAATCGATAGATGCATGACTAGGCTCAAATAGTTTAGCTTGGCTTTCAAAATTTACTGGTGCACATCAGTTATTCGAGTCTTGATCTGATTTAATCAGCCCTTTGCATTTGAATTAATTGGTTTTCAATTGGTCAAAGTTTTTATTGATAGAGGGATTCATTCACCCCCCTCTGAATCCTACACGCACCATTGCTAGATCCTATCACTTACGGTACTCTGTTTCTGGCATATGTGACACATGTGCTCTTGTTAGGTGATCTGGCACACTTATAATTAGTGATTTGGCACCCCATTAACCACCTCATATTCCCCTCCGCAACCCACTAGTAGGGAGGAAGAGTTTCCAGGAATTTGGGTCTTGAAGCCCGTACATTTCTCTCCTTTTATGGCCCTTTATAGCTTGATTTATAGGAGGAAAGACGATGCTCTATTTCTTGCACAAGTGATCCGGTGCACCCTCATCAGGTGATCCGGCACACCTATATCAGGTGATCCGGTGCGCCATTAACCCCCTCATATCCCCCTCTACAACCCACCAGTAGGGAGGAAGAGTTGCCAGGAATCTAGGCCTTAAAGCCCGTACATTTCTATCCTTTTATGGTCTTTTATAGCTTGATTTATAGGAGGAAATATGATGCTCTGTTTCTTGCACAAGTGATCCAGCGCACCCTCATCTGGTGATCCAGCGCACTCTCATCAAGTGATCCGGCATGCCATTTAAACCCCTTTTTATTACTGGTACTATTCACTTTATGGGTTAATTGCCACCATCGGGTCACTGTTTGGCCTCGTACTGCCGTCACATCCGTCCCAGGGCTAAAGCCAATGGTCTCCGACACCCTGCCATGAGGAGGGGTCGTTCTGGCCGGCGGATGACCAGATATCGACGAAAAAGTTGGCATTTGTGAATAGTAACTTTTGACTATTCACTTTAGGCCCAATAAGAATTAATTCTGATTTTCTTAACCCGGTGCCCCTTTAGCCCCGTCAGAGCATCCGGGCAATTCTGGTCCCCTAGTTGGCTTGCCCTCGGGGATATGGCGCTAGGGATAACTCCAGATGTCGCCGCTCGTGCACATTCGGTAGTTTAAGGGACCATCCCAGACTCCCCGTGGATGAGCACCTACTTTTTACCACCCGAAATATCTAGGTCTAGGGGAGGTGCTACCGAAATTTCACCAAACCCTAAGCTGATAAAAAAAAGGAAATAAACAATATAAAAAACCTTCTTTCCCCAACTGATATGGCGCCATAAATGCACATGAACCAGCGCCATAAATGCCATGAATCTGTAGGCCCCTTCTCATAAAGAAAAAAAAAATAAAACTTTATTCTTCAAACAAGTGAATCGGCGTAGACACTATGCAAATCTAATACATATAAATCTTTTTTAATTCTGATCCATATTCACCTTTTTGCGATAATCACTTCATCGGTTGTCCGTTTGACCCACCATCGTCATCCCGCTCGTCCCAGGGGTAGAGCTACTGCCCCCCTATATCCCGTCGTGAGGAGAGGTTCCCTGGGCTGTCGGACTGTTGGATCTCTTCGAAAAAGCGAGCGTTAATGAATATTAACTTTTAACTATTCATTTTGGACCCATTAAGGGCTAAATTCCGTTAATTTGGTTGCCATTGCGATTCTATGGCTTGGAACGGGTTCCTTCCACCGCTCATGTGATTGTTGACCACTGGGCTTCGCTCTGTGTTGTGCTGCCCTGGCTGGAATCCCCGGGTTTGCCCTTTTGTGGCCGTTTAGCCCAATCTGGTGCCCTTGAATCGTGAATAAAGGGAATGCAAATAAGGCCTATTGCAAGCATGGTTTGGGCCTGTGGGTTTGCCCCGCCATGGCTATGACATGACCTTGCCTCGAGGTCGATAACCCTCTGGGTGGGACCTATTCTTACAGGGTTTCATCCCCTTTTTCTTATATCAAATCATGCTAGATCACGGGCAGACATATGTCCAGGGGATTACCCATGGCGTTGCTGCATCGTCAGCATAAATCAGTCCCGGATTGATGTCCGAATGAGTTTTCTATGATACTTTTAATCTCAGACTCGATGGCCCGAGGCTATGCCGGTTCACCTTTGGACCCACATGCATATGCAACGGTGTCAACGATGAGTCGAAAGATTGGCGCAGACATGATCGAGAAGCCCCTTGGATGATCTGAATCTCCTGGTAGGCTAGCCCTTGGGGGTGCTACATCCGGTATGGGCCCAGGTGCTGCCGTTCTATGCACACCTGGATGATTAAGGGACCATCTTAGAATTCTGTAGACGAGCTCCTACTACATCCCCCCCGACATACTCTGGGACAGGGGGAGATGCTGCCGAAATTTTGATTCTTCGTCGCTCGAGTAACCGCAAAAATAAAGGGAATATAAACGATGACTATTGCAAGTCGGATCCAGGCCCCTGGGATCATCTTGTCATGGCCGGAACCTGGCCTTGCCTCGAGGCCGACAACCTTGCGGATTTGACCCTTCTCTACTATGCTTCACCCCATTTTCTCCATCACCAAACATCAAATTATGCCGCATCTCCGGTAAACATTTACTAGCAGAATTATTCATGATGTCGTCGTGCTTTCAACCCAGAATGACCTCCAAATAAAAGAACAAAAATGAAGAATGGATAAGTGAATTGGTCTGAGCGTCCTTACCATCGGCATGGAGTGCCTCGCTGCACATAATTTTCAGTCATTTCTTTCCTTTTAATAATTTGAATTTCAGACTATAGGGCCCTTCTTCCTAGCGATTAATCAAGGGTTTTCTCCCCTTCGGGGATATGTAATTAACGCCGTGACCTTTATGCCACAGTGAGTTTTAGTCCCAACTCGGTACCCACTATCGTCTGATTAGTCAGACGGTGCACACTAGTGACTCTAGGTCACCTCAGTCTTTGGAGTCCGAATAAACTGTCACCTTGTGATAGGCGCGCCTGTGCACAATAAATGAAATAAATAAATAAATAAAATAATTAAATAAATAAAAATGTAGCCCCATAAATCTGGCATGCCCGGTGGGACTGGGACCTCCCTTCATCTCCTCGCCCAGACCAAGGGCCCTATAGCCTCCCTATGAGACTCTAACCGTCAGTTTGAATTGTAGGTCACATTCCAACAATTACAATGGTTGTTGTCATGTTCGAACCACTTGTTGTTCATGATCATGCCAGGTATGGCTACCTGGAAGTGCCGACAAGGTTCGGCAGCTTCCCGCCCGTCATTGGCTTCCCCAACTTTTTGGGGGTATTGTTCGTGGAGCTCCTGGATGCCCAGGAGATGAAGCCCGTGATCTCTAACACTATGGAGGCCACTCCCAAGAAGATTGAGCTGGTGGGCTGCTACGTCCACCATGTCAATTCCCTCACCTCAACCAATAAGGGGTGCACCACTGCTACAAGAATGATTGTTAGAAGAAACGTCGGTGCGCTGCAAGGTCAGCTATCTGCCTCAGACAAGTCTGTATTAATTAGAGGAGTCCGAGTATATCTGAACGGTCGAGAGGCCAAAATGATACCCAACAGGGTTATACCAATGGTGCCGGGGTACAACTCTTTCCAAGTGCTAGCTCGAAACAAAGTGGACCATGTTGTGTCCGAACTGAGGGATGGGTTGGCTCCAAAGCCAACCAATTTCAAACAAATATGGGTGTCCAAGCAGACTTGATCCCCAACATTGACTCAACCAAGACCTGTAAGGGCTGACGGGCCTAGGAGAGAGAAGATGGAGCAAGAAAATAAGATTGAGATGCCAGTGTGGACGTCTCGTAAGTCAGCTTTTCAGGCATGCACACGGCAGGTGAATATCTGTTCTTATGATAAGAACCATGGCAGGATGGACAGACTGGGGCGGCTCGTCTATGGGCCCACATCACGTGAGAGGGTGCCACCACCCATGATCTCCCCCACCAACAGACGAGATAATATGACCCAGACTGTCTGGGCATACGTTTGCAGTCTTGGAAACACCTCCCTAGGCCAGCAACGATTGCTCAAACTCATGAATGTTGTAGAAGAGGGCCGAGAAGACCAAGCCGACCTAGATGATATAGAAGATGCAGGGTCAGGCTGCTATGGGTCCCCCCTCCATGAAAAGATTACACTGAGAGTTTCGGTGTTTGAAAGATTTACCTTCCCTTGTCAATCGGCCAGCAGGGTAAGGCAAAGAAATGGATAGTTTCAGGTTTACGCCTGCAATATGGCTGGAGTGACCAGCCACTATGGGGCCTTACCCATAGAACACGAAGAAGTGGCCAAGCTTGTTGAGAGGCCGGTCCCTCTCATCCTAAGGAAGAAAGCTACAAACGAGGTGTTACAGACCCTCGTTGGTGAAACAAGCTCAAATGTGCTTGTGTCGGCCGTGACGATGAATGTGGTCACAATTGGGGATGACAGCGAGACGTCATCTATGCCATCCAAACATACTCCAATTGAGGGGGGAGGCCGAGTTCCCAGCCCCTCCACACATGATCCTGCTTTGCTAATGATGCTTTAGAAATATCAACAGGAAGTTTAAATGTTGAAAAGATAGCCGAATGAGAAAAATACCGGCACTTTAGCGTCAAAGTAGGTTGAATCCCCGCCTGAAATGTCATGGAGAAGTGCCGATATGCTCAAGGCTTTGCCGCAGATAATAGCAGCTCAGCCAGCACCCAGCTACACTAGGGGCACTCTTCCCCAGCAACCACAACATACCTCCCCAGTACAACCTCCAGCTCTTCAGTACCAAGGAACTACCACCATGCCTCAGGCGACGGTGCTGATGACACCGCAAATGCAACAAGCTCATTTCCATCCAAGCCCGGTTGACCCGGCCATGATGAATAAGCTAATGGTGGAGTAGATGATCGAGACGAAGCTAGTAGAAAAAGGCAGTGATGATTGCGCCTCTCTCGATGTGTACGAAGTACCATACCCAGTTCATCATGCTGCCAAGCAACTACCGCCCAACGTCAATAAGCCACCAAATTTTGACAAGTTCAATGGGCAAGGGTCACTGAAGAAACATATAGCTTATTATATCAATGTGATGGGCGATTTGGCAACTGACGAATCCTACTTGTTGAAGTTCTTCGGGTCCTCACTTACGGGATTCACTTTCTAATGGTACTCAAACTTGGCAGCCGGGTCTACCATTGATTGGCCAGATATGCAGCAAATGTTCAGAGAAAGATTCCACGTCGCTGAGAGATAAGTAACTGTGGCCGAACTATATGCATCCAGAAAAAGAAATGATGAAACGGCCCTGAAATATATTAAGAGATAGAGGAACTTTAGTATGAGGTGCAGGTGACCTCCACATCAATAAGATGCAATGCAAATATGCAAACAAAATCTAAGGAAGGAGGTCTTAGAAAGCATAATCGAAATTGAGGTCAAGTCTTTTGACCGGCTGAATAATGTTGTGGCTGAGATTGGGGCCTTCCTTTCAAGGTATCCCTCTGTCCCTGCTATCCCAAACCAGAAAGTCAGGTGAACTGATAAACGGTCGGCACTGAAGGCAGTTCACATTGTTGATTTCAAGGCATTTAGGGAAAAGGGCAAAGGGGCAGCCAATCCTCCTCCCGCCAAACCCATTGAACATTGAGAAGGTCCTTCCCTGCATAACAAGACGACGAAGCTCTATGCCTTCCCCAGGGACAAGACTTGGGCCCTATTTAAGTGGGCCATTAAATACAATAAGACCACTCTCCCAAAACCAAAGCGGCTAAATGATGTTGAGAGAGGGGATGATCCCCACTGCTGACGTATCACCAAATGCTCAGACATGCCATCGAGGATTGCCATACATTCAAAGATATACTCCAAGGCCTGATCAAAAGGGGGGAGCTACAAATGGGAAAGTACAAGGTTGATCCCCCACGCCCCCATGAAATACCCTCTCCGGGGGCAGCGGTCAACAAAATATCCCCATATCAACAGTTGCCAGAAAAAGTGTCAGAAGTCTGCACTCAACACACCTATGAGTCGTATGTTCGGACATCTGTAAAAGACCAAGAAAACTAGCAGTCAGTGCCGACAAGTGCAAGAAGAAAACTAGCATCTCATCCTACTCTAGGGGTCCAAGTCTGTGGTGTCATGTCTCGGCCAGCTCCACCTGTCGTGACTCCTATCTGGCATGAAACTACCCCTCAAGTGGTTGTTAGAAGACCCACCAGCAATAAGAAGAAGCAAACCCCATTGCGGGTACATAAAGAAGCCAGCCCAGTAGTGGAATGGCTACAGGCCATTATAAACGGGCTAGATGAATATGAACAGCCCAAGATCCAGCCTGTGTAGTTGAAAGAGTTTGTCCCCTGTGAGCACTTCGAATCCCTGGAGCTAACACAAGAAGCTGGAGATAAAACAGAAATGTCAAGCGCACAAGATGACCCATCGCAGGGGCCAATGACAGCCACAAAGGGGAAGAAAAGAGGAAGTCAAAGAATAAAAGAAGGGGCATTGCTCTCTCTTGCAACACACTATCGGCCTCGTTCAACATGGCTCAGACTTCTGAGGAAGAAGCGTGCCGATGAGGGAAAATTAGACTGAAGGTTCTACCTCCCACCATGCTACCGAGTCCTGGAGAGAATGGGGACGCGCTCCACCGGCTAATGAAGAGGCGCACTATCATAGTCCTCTTCCACGTGAAGGCATGAGGACGAGAGTGTCACTCACTGAAGGACTGGTCGCAGCTGGTGATGATAGCGGGATGCCACTTATCCCACCCAAAACCAAGATGGAAGGTAGCGTTCTTGACTCCTCCCAACATGACCCCCCTGCTGGCATTGTTGTATAAGTAGCAGTGGAAAATTGAAATGCTGAAAAGATGATTAAGTGAAATGAATATGCATCCATCTACACCCAGACATGCAAGACTCCTATCCAAGACCACACGAGGTGGTGCTGAGTCACTCAAAGTCTCACTACAGCTGGCCATGCCCCGAACAGCACCCGACCACACAGGGGACATTCTCCCTTAGCAACTATAGCATATAGCCTCGACATGTCTATAGTGTTGGGTCCCGTGCAGTGCAATCGGATCTAGAAGGGGGGTTGAATAGATCCTATCAAGAACTTTGGCCTAATTAAAATTGTAGCTATAGAAAGCATAAACCACTCCTATAACACAAGTGAGACAATTAGGCACAATGCATAGCGGAACTAATAGACATGGCTCAGATGAAAATGGCACAGCACAATTCACAGTCTGCGAGGTCGACACTCTCAAGAGGTGAGGTCGACACTCCTGCAACAGAACCCAGCTATGTAGAGAGCTGAGGTCGACACTGCTATGCAGTGAGGTCGACACCTCTTCAGAAGCAGTTAAGATCTAAGTGAGATTTAATGCAGTGGATAGTATGGATCATAATGCACATCAACTGTGTATGAACTAACTTGCTTTGTGTGTGTGCTTTTGTGATCAACCAAAACACATGTGTGTGTGTGAACAACGTAATTTCCCAGCCTGTGTAGACTCCCTAGTGCCTGTGTGCAAGGGTGCATCAGGCAACTAAGAGAATGCAAGTGTAGTGCAAAGGGCAAGCGGTGTGCAAAGCAGACAGATAGTGCAGACCTGAAGGCTGGAGTGTGCGATGGAAAAACAATCCGAATGAATACGTTGAAGCAAGCACACCAACCTGTGAATGGGGATAGAGGATATGGGGAAATCACACAAGATGCACAACCCACTACACATGGATTTTTAAGGTGGTTCAGTTGCAAACCCACAAACTACGTCCACCCCTCACCAAACCCGATGAAGCTTACCCGCTAACATACAGCCTGACCGGGGAGACGTCCCAAAACGCTGACACACAGCTTGACCGCGGACACGCCCCAAAACGCTGACACACAGCTTGACACAGGGACAACGTCCCACAAATGAGTCACAAATAAAAATAAAAATAAAAACCAAAGAGAAAACACACTACAAGTGCAGTAGAACACACGACTTTCCTGATATGAAGATGAAACAAGGAAATGTATGATCAGAAAAGGATAACCAAACTGAGGCTTCAGATTTCACTCTTGAAGCTCTTTGGACAGGTCTGTACACAAGTCCAATCTAACTTCTTCTTAGGCTTAACCTAGACGTGAGGAGGGCTGCACTCCTCTCTTGGCTTCTCTTCTTTCTTCTGCTCTCTCTTTTCTTTTTCAATCAACATTGGGCTATTTCGAACCAGGACTGGGCTGCTTCTTCTCTTTCTTTTTCTTTCACACAGCTTCTCAATTGAAGGATCATGCAGACTTTTCTCTCAGGCGGCATTAGCTTCTTCTCTTGTAGAAGCTTGATATAAATATAGAGTTGCAAGGAGATGTGGTGGATAATTTTCCCTCCAAAAAAGGATTCAGCTGATTGGCTGAGTAAATTAATCTCCTTTGATTGTTGAGCATTGACTGGATCTATCGAATATAGAGGGTGCGAGATAAAAGAGAAAAAGAATTTTTCCCTCCAAAAACCTTCTTCTGATGCGGGATGGACACGCGACCTGGGACTCTAGCTCGCGGGCGTCCTTAGTGAGGGATGCGTGGGACCGTGCGCGGTTGAGAAACTGGCAATGAGTCTCGGGTATCGACTTTTCCGCGTTAACTCAGATTGACTCACGGGACGGGTCACTCTCGCTCTCTCGCAGCGGTGATAAAAAATAGGTATCAAGCTAGTTACCTATCACATACAGCGGCATATACGAATAAATACGAGTAAAGTAAAAGTCGAGTAAGAGAGCGAACATGATACCTCCACGCTCCGGACGTGGGGAAGACGACCCCGGCCAATTACGGTAACTCCCGGTACAATGGTAAAAACTTAATTACAACAGTGAATTTTATTGCCCACTCCACGCAGGGAGTAAAGAGCTACAAGTGGGCCCGGGAGGACCGACCTTGGGTTGACGGGCAACAAGTTGGATGGGCGTTTGGGGCGAACTCGGCCTCCTGGTCCGACTCGGTACTGTGCCGACTCGGTGCTGCGCCGACTCGGTTCTGACTCGCTGGACAACAAGACTTGGCCTCCAATGGAACGTCGCCTTCCTGAGATCTTCTAGAGGTGCCGCTTGGCTGGAACGTTGGCAGGACGTCCCTGGTCGACTCTTGGGAGCGGCGGTCGCGGAAGTTGACTTTTGGTATTTATTTATGAATTTCTCTCGGACTGTAATTTCAGACCTGCACAGGGAACATATCTGCACACCTCGACTGTAAGAATTAATTCTCTCAGATCTGAAATCAGATCGAGGCTAGATCATTGGCATTGGAAAGAAGACTCCTAGATCTACAATATATAATTTTTTTAGGTCGATCCAACGAAGGGATGAGAATTGGGAGGCTCTGCAAGACTATTTTTTTATGTGGGTTGGGTTATTGATACTCAGGACAGAAAGGGATCTGCCTGAAACTATCCTTTGACCGAGGAGTAAATGATTTTTCCAGGGACTAAAAAAATTATGGGAGGTAGGGGGAAACGTGAGGAACACTGAGGAAGTTTTGTGGATTTTCTAAAAATTTTTAAGGGGGTGGGGAAAATACGAATAGGTGACACTATCCTATGGATATGTAGAATGGCAGATTACAGGGGGGAAACGAGAAATAAGGGAAAAATACTAAACGGTGTCCAAATGACACGAAATTTGAACTGGAGGTTAAGGGAGACAGATAGAACAAGCCCTCAAAGTTTGGGCTCGATCAGAAAACAAGAACCAAAGATAAAATTCCGGAGATGAGATTCTATCCTGATTTGGACAGAATTCCGGCGATGATGGCGGCGGCGCGATGGCGGTGCGATGGCAGCAGCGGCGGCAGCAGAAATAGAACTCAGAGGATGAGAGGGAGAGGTAGAAAGGGTCTCACACCCTGTAATGCTGGAGGAAGAAGAAGAACAATAGGGAGAGAGGGGAGAGGGGCGCACCCTCCTTGGAGCTCCAACCAAATTTCATAAATTTTCACTTCATTAATTCTATTAAATGTGAAATACAAGCTATTTATAATAAATGTAAAAAGACTCTAAATAACCCTAGATCTATGATTGGGAGGGGTAAAAGAGGGAGTTCAAATCTTATTCTCGCATGTGGTTTGGAACCACATTAATTTACAATAAATGGGGAGGGCGCCCCCTTGACTTCATGGTAAGCATCTTGGACTTTTTAGTCTATTTGTCTCCCTTGACTTGTCAAACCATCTAGAAGCCACCTAGGATGGTTGACCAGGCCCACATAAACCCCTATGGCTTAGGTGGACCAATGGGGAAGGAGTGAGGGCCCCCTTGCTGGACCTACTGACATTTTGCATGAAAACCCAAACAATCCTAGGGAATGACACATTGGCTTATAAAGCCTTACAATTGCGCATATGCTTTCCTAAGGATATAAAAATAAACTTAAGGACACAAATGTAAATTAAAATGTCAGTGCTCTTGCTCTGATGGCCCCATCATCTTCCTTTGAGGCATGCGCAGGATGTATACTTGAGAGCCTTTCCAAGGCAGTTCCCATGATAGGACAGTGGCAGAGAGATTAAGATAGATAAAATCTTTTCTTCACCCACTTTTTAGATCTCCACATTAAATGCCTCCTTTGAAATCAGCCTTCCCATTGGCTTAAGTCAACTTTCTGCCTTGTGTACTCTGCCTGGACAAGAGTCTCATTGGGTGACTGCAAAAGGTAGTGACAGTGAGAAGTGACCTTCCCCAATAGAGATCTCGGACATAGCCATCTCCAAAAAGTGGTTCAGGTGTGATGATGATGGCAGGGTCAAAAGTCAGACCTGGGAACTTCCTCCAGACCTTGAAATCTATGTTTTTGGAGGTTTACGGTCCATATTTTTATTCTCTGGATTCACCTTCGAGCTTATGTGATTTGACAGGAAAAAACTTCTGGAGAACCATGAGGTCGACCTGTTGAGAGAGACAGGTCGACACCTCCAAGTGAAGAAGCATTTATAACGCTTTCTGGAAGGGTCACAGGTCGACCTCCTGAGAGAGGCAGGTCGACAGTTCCAAGTGAAGGAGCGTTTATAACGCTTTCTAGAAGGGTCACAAGTCGACCTCCTGGGAGAGGCAGGTCGACTCCACCCTTTGACCTTCTTTGGACTAATGGCGCTTTAGCTGGTTGTTGGGTCTCCCCTGGAGTTGATCAGCAGTGTGAAGATTGCTATGCATTGATTGTATTTTGAACGATGTGTTTTGAATGATTGGAACCAATAGAGTTGACTTTGTTGACTGTAGAGTTGACTGTGATGACTTTTATTGATCATGGTAATATTGTGTATTTTGATGAATCAGTTATATGCCAGACCATTTCATAAAACATTTCTACACACTTTGTTATTCTGAATCTAAGGTTGGTGCATGTCTGTGTTATGCCTGCATTCAGTCGATCCATGTTTGTGTAAGAAAAGCAAGTAAGGTCGGTGCAAGTAGTGCAGCTCGCACACCTCAGGTATGTGCTAGTCATCGTCTTCACTTAGTGAGGTCGATGCACGTTATCATGAGCGTACATAGTCGGTGCAGCATCTGCATTGAGCATACAGTTGGTGCATCTCATTGTAGAAACACATATAAGGTCGGTGCAAGTTTTATTATGAGCATATAGGGTCGGTGCAGATTGTGCTGTGAGCATATTAAGGTCGGTGCAGGTTTCGCTGGGAGTATGTGAGGTTGGTGCATGTTTGGCTGTGACCACATAAGGTCTGTGCATCTGTTGCCTTACACATATATAGGTCGGTGCATATATCTGACATTCGCATGCATTGAGTCGGTGCACTGTCTGCTTCATGCATATTAAAGTCCGTGCATGTTTTCACACATGCGTAATAAGGTCAATGCAAGTTGCATGTAAGGTCGATGCTGGCAGGAGTCACATGCAAGCTAAGATCTGTGTTACCTTAAAGTGTCATGCATCCAAGTCTGTGTTGGCACATTATGCCTTGCTTAACAAGGTCGGTGTTAGTATGCATGATTATGCACCTAAGTCGGTGCTAGCTGGTTTTCACTCATACACAAGGTCCATGTTAGTTGGTTTGGGTTGTTAACTAGAGTCTGTGCTAGCTTGCATAGAGTCTATGTTAAGATGCACAGAGTCTGTGCTAGTTGTTTGTGTTGTGTTAGTCAGCACGTAGTCTATGCTAGTTTAGTGTTTCATGAATAAAGTCTGAGCTATTTGCTCTGACTCATGTATGAAGTCAACGTCAGTCTGTATATCATTTTTGTTAAGCCTATGATAGGTTTGCGCTTACATTGACTTCATGACTTGATTTCAAGAGCATGCCCTGCATGTTGTGTTCACTTAATTTGAACATTCTTTGATGGCACAATAACAGATTATCTCTCACACTTTACATTTTATTTTTATATAAAGTCAATGGATATTGATTTTTGCTATGAAGACAAAGTGTTTGACAAAATGCTTCTTAATCTACTTATAGGAACTTAAACCTCACGTGATGTTGAGAACAAAGGTTCGTGACTTAAGACTACCCTGGTTCGAACGTAAAGTCACGTGAACCAGGATTATGGCTCGTGATCCAAGATCATTTTGATAAGAGGAGATTTCACCACGTGGAAAGTAGAGAAGCTAAGATCGTGACACGTGGACAGTTGAAACCCAGATTTGAATGAACTTTTGGGCAAGAAACGTGGTTTCCACCCGCCCATCATCTGCTGCCTTATAAAAGGGGCAGATCACCCACTGTCAAAGATAACAGAAGACAGAGAAGAGAAGACTCTGAGCATACATAGAAGCATATATAGAGAGGATAGCAGCAGCCAAGTCAAGAGGACTTCCAGCAGATCCAGAGAGAGTTTTGAGAGAGTTTTATGGAGCTTTGAGAGGAGTGCTTAGAGCTGTTTGAAGGGTGTCAGTTAGAGAGTCTGTAAGTCATTGTTTCTGGCTTCTTGGTGCAATGCTAGAGCCGATCTGCTCTTTGTAAGAGCTACAGATTGTTTTACTATTTTCAGTTCTTCTATTTGCTTTTGTTTCTCTATTTCGTACTCTTGTTATAGCAAGCTGTGAGTCAGCAGTGGGTAAGCTCTAATCCCCAGCGGTAGAGGAGGATTCCTCTGGTAGCTTAAGCTGTAAGGCTCAACGTGTGTTGGGAAGTTTTCCCCGAAGCTGTGGATCAGCGGACTAAAAGTTGTGAATCAGCAGTGAAGCCACAATTGGTTTAAGTGTGGGGTGGACGTAGATCTCTGCAGGAGATCGAACCACCTAAAAATCGTGTGTTCATTCTTGATGGTTTGTGATTGCTCCATTTACATTTCTGGCTGTTATCTTGTTTCGTTTGATTGATATTTTGGTTATTCTAGAGAGTGGAGAAGGTATATCAAAAGGTACTGCTCGAAGGATAAGTTAGACTTATCTGAAAAGTGGTTTATCTTACGTGAGGACACTCATTGAGCTCTACCTCCACCAAGTACCTCTTCACACTCCATCTCTCTGGAATTCAGCTCTGTTGCTACTATGTTTCTCTTGTCTATTTGATTTCACTTATTCTCTCTGTTCATATAATTTGATTAAGTCTCTTGTTAATTCAGTGGCTCTAGTTGTTTTGTGTCTGAATTGGCTATTCTTATTAAGCAACCTTAATTCTGCATTTTATCTGCTTAATTTCACTTTAAATTTGGGGTAGATCTATTCACCCCCCCTCTAGATCTATATCACTGGTGAGGTCGGTGCAGTTGATGAAGAAATTCTGCCGGAAGGTTGATGAGGTTGATGCAGTGGCTCCATGAGGTCGAGGTATCCAGAAGACTTGTTGTTGGAAGCTTGAGAGGTCGATGCAGCTGTGAAGGCTTGTTGCTGTGAAGTCGATGCACTGGAGAACCGCTTATGTTTTTCTTCTTTCTGCGAAGGCCTGAGGTCGACTCTTTGAGATCCTGAGGTCGACCTGTCTTGAAGAAATTGCCCGTATAACAAGTTCTGTAAAATGCCTGAGGTCGACCTGTTGTTGAGGTAAAGTCGACCTGTCCTTTATGCAATCTAAAATTTTTCAACTTCTTTTTGCCAATCCTTTTCTTGCATCTTGGAGCATAGTTTATGAGGTTGGCCTTGCCAATGTCCCTTCTCAATTCTCAAATATACTTGCTTGCTTTCTCTTAAACTTGCACAGAATTTCAACACTTAATGTACTCTTGGATCTAGAGCTTCTGTTGCACTACAGTTGGCTGGCCTTGTTCGTTCCCTTTTTGATCAATGCATCAAATCTTATGAGACCATATACGTGCCAACGCTGGCTTGACCAGAAATGCATGAATGTTGACGTCATCAAATGCAAGTCAGACTCATCAATGAGTCATAGGCAGAAATCAGCAAAACCACATCAAAACCAGAAAGTCATGCGTGTACCACACATGCACAATATGTAGATACACCAAAATTGACATCATTTTGAGTACATCTCTTATCACCCTATAATACCCCCAATTGACCCTCAAATCAACTGATTTGAATGGTTTTCCTTAATTATCTATCTTTTCTCAACTTTTCCCTATTCTTTCACATTTTTCCAATTTTTTCTAACATTTTCTCTAATTTTTCGGGGCCTTTCTGAATTAAAGTTAACCTGAAAGGACACCATTTAATTCGTGTCAGCATCCAAGACGCCATTTAAAAGAATTTTTGGTAACTCCCCCAGATGCCAATTTCTTAATTTCCGAGATCTCTTTAGATCGCGGTCGACAGAATGACCATGTTCATCAGATCGCAGTCGACCAGACAACCTCGTTCATTAAAATTTGCGTCTGGCATTCGGCCACCAATTCTGTAATTCCACACCTTTCTACATAGAAGCAAATTCATAAATAACATCCCCATCATGTTCCTACCAAAATTCGTATACTTTTGAATCCGCATCTTTCCAGAAGGACGTGAATTTTTAATTTGCGCCTTGACTTAAGATGCAAATTTATTTCTGATTTTGGTAATTTCTAAACTTTCCATATTTGAATTCCAATTGCTGCCTTTCTGAATTAACGCATATTTAATTAGCGACCACTGTGGTGGATGCGAATTCTTCCAGAAATCCGATCTGAAAACAAACCCTTCCCTTCCTCATTTTGATCACCTATTCGACTTGTGAAAGAGTTCCTATGCCTTTCTAAGACAACAAGGACACTTGGAGGAAGGATTCCCCTCTCCAAATCCCATTAGAACCCCATTTTATATTTTTGAGGGAATTAACCTCCAAATTTCCAACACTATAAATAGGACCCTTCACACATGGGTGAAAAAGGCTGAATTCTGGTAATCTTGGGGAAGTTCTGCTGAAAGGAGGAGCTAAGAAGGGAGAGGGAGTCTCCCTTAAGCTCAAAGTTACACCCAATTAGAGTTCCTTCATCCTTGAAGAACATTGAAGATCTTGAAGCACCTCTTTGGGGAAAATCAATAAGTCATATCCCCTCTCTTATCTCTTTCTTTTACTTCATTAGAATTAATTCATGCATCATATTTTTCTTCTCTTCTACTCATTCTCATCTCAATCATATTGTGATTTCTATAGTGCAATACTTGCACCCTCCCTCTCATATCATCATATTTTTATCCACCATTTGCATAGGGGTTTTAAGGCTAAACACTAACAAGGTCTGTCCTTTTCTATGCTTTCATGTGTATTCATGTTAAGAATTTGATGCTACACACCTCATATTTATAATCAATATCTTTTGTTGGTTGTTTATATTCTTTGCAAGGGTAATCAAAGGAGGCTTTCTTCATCGGCCGGTCGATTGGAAGAGAAGGTAGCATTCACAATCTCCCCCGCGGTTAAAGGTATTCATATCGCGATCACCTCCTTTTCTTTATTGTTATATTCTTTCAAGGCCCGCGTGTCTTTGGTGATCACAATTCCTATTTAACATCTACATGTTCACCCTTTCCCCTTCTTATTATTACTTTCATTATTTTTATTTTATTTAAATCTTTGTGGATTTTCATGAGCTACAATGTCCTTCAGCTTCCCAGGCATGTCAGGGGACTATCACAACACCTCAGGCAATGGTGTTGACAAGCCCACATATGCAATCAACATACTTACACCCGAACCCGATAGGTCCGGCGATGACGGACAGACTAAGGGTGGAACAAACAATCGAGATGAAGCTAATCGAGGGGGAAGTTATCGAGGCAGAAATGCATGCAACCAAGCAGAAGGATGATGAGTCCGCCCTGGACTATATTAGAAGGTGGAGAAATCTAGTGTGAGATGCAGGCGACCACTAAACCATGAGAGTGCTATTCAAATTTCTAATTGAAATTTGAAGAAGGAGGTCCTAGAAAGGGCGATTGGCATTAAAATCAAATCCTTTGATCAGTTGAATAATATTGTAGCCGAGATTGAAGCTTTCTTATCAAAGTTTTGCCCGACTGCTGCTGCATCAAGTCGGGAGAATAAGCCAACTGGTGAACACCTGACACCAAAAGAGACTCACATCATTGATCTCAAAGCTTTCGAGCTGCAAATGAAGACAGCGAAAGAGGCAGCTAGTCCTTCTTCCGTCAAGCCTGCCAAGCAAGGATCCTCATTGAGGGACAAGTTGAAGAAACCCTATTCCTTTCCAAAAGACAAGACTTAGATTCTCTTTGAATGGGCCAGTGAATATGGCAAGGTTGTCCTCCCGGAGCCCAAAAGGTCGAATGATATCATAAGGAAGGATGATCCCCAGTTCTGCCCTTATCACCAAAAGATGGGGTATTCCATTGAGGATTGCTATGTGTTCAAGGATATCATCGAAAGCTTGATCGAGAAGGGGGAGTTACAAATGGGTGACTATAAAGTGTAACGACTACGCCCTCATCAAATGACCGTCTTAAAGACGGCAGCCAATATGGCCTCACTGTATCAACTGCTTCCCGAAGACATAACGGAAGCCAGCATCTAGCACGCCTATGAGGCTTATATCTTAATACCCACCAGAAAGTAGGAGAACTGGCAGGTAATGCCAAAGAAAGCCAAAAAAAAAAGGAAAAAAAAAAGAAAGGCCGACACCTAGTTCTGCCCTAGGTGTCAACATCCATGGCATCCTGCCTCGACCAACACTGTCAACTATGACCCCTGTCAGGCACAGGGCAACCCCCCCCCAGATAGTTATAAGAAGAGCTGTCAGCAATAAGAAAGGGCGACTGTCACTATCAATACATAAAGAAGTGAGTCCAACAATGTCACGACTGCAAGCAATCATAGATAGGTTAGATGAATATGAACAACCCAAATTGCAGCCCGTGCAACTAAAAGACTATGTGCTTGTTGACACTGAAAATATTTCTAATTTTCCTTGACCTTTATTTTGGCAGGTCATAAACGCTGGCCGAGTGCCCCTACACCCCCAAAATGGGAAGCCGAAGGTTCAATCAGTGGAAAACCCGAGTGATCCGATCAAGACACGCGGAATGCCAGAACGGTCCGTAAGTGGCCAGAAAGTAATCCGATCAGGGCATGAATGCTTCGAGGGATGGCCCTTCTAATGAAGACACCCCATGTGTCCACAGCGTTGAGTTGGTGGCACGAATCAACGTGCCGAACACCAAATCAGGAGAAAACCTGGGTTACCCGATTCAGGTACACATCACACTGGAAAGGTCCGTAAGTGGTTGAAAGGATGCCCAATCAGAACAAAAATACTTCCAAGGGTAGTCCACTCGATGAGGATGTCCCACATATATTCGAATTTGAGTTGGTCGCATGAATTATAGTGCCGAAGGTCGAATCAGGACAAAACCTGAGAAAATCAGCACGGGTTCGGCGCGTGCCATAAGTCTTTAGAAACTCCAAATCAGGGCGCCGAAATGTACTCTGGGGCCACTGCACCAACTTCAAGACTGCCCCGGGTGACGAGCTCTCACCGGGTTAATTTTGGGGTAAAATGACAAAATTACAAATGCCATTGGGAAGTGAGTCGGTGGCGCTGAAAGGTTGATTCGGCACCAGCTTCGCGGTTGAGTCGGTACCGCTGCAACACTAAGTCGGTGGCGACCCTTCGCGCTTGAGTCGGTGGTGTTGGCACTCTAGTCGGTGGCCCCCCTGCGCGTTGAGGCGGCGACGCATTCGTGCGCACGTTGAAGTTGACAGCGGCTCACCCATCCCGTCAGGGTTCCGATGCCCTATTTTGGGCATTCACCTATATAAAGGGCCCTTGGCCCTCAGGGAAAGGAGAAGGAAGAAAAAAATGAAAAAAAGAAGAAGACACTCCAAAGAGAGCCACAGAGAGGATGGAAGGCAAAGAACTTTCTTCTGAGAGTCCAGGAGAGAAAGAAGAGAGAAAGAAAGGTTTGGGAGAGAGTCCGTGAGGAAGAAGGTAGGGGAAGGTGTTAAGGTTTCCTCTTTTCTTTTCTATGTAACTCCCTCTTTCTCCTCTTAAAAATTCCTGTGTATTCTTCTGCCCATTCCCTTCTAATTCCCCCAAAGATTGTATCTCTTTTATGCGCCCCTCTGGGACTACAGAGGTGATGAATAAAGCGTAGTGTGATTTCTTTCGACATTAATGTTCGTATTTGTGTATATGCTGCTCCTCTAGGTTTATCAGACCACCCCGATTCCATGTTTGTTTTATCTTTTGAGTCGTCCAACGTCTCTCCCCCGAGCGTGAGGTTGCCTCTCTGTGAGAGGCCATGAGTCCAGTGACCGCTCCGGAAGAGGGAAGAGACCGGTGGGGTTTGCCATGTCCCTCCGTCCAATGGTCTCCGACCACGCCCTACCCTAAACGGGCGACATCAAATTCCCTCCCCAGGGGTTTCTCCTCTCGCCGTTCAACGTGTTTCAGCATTATACCTATGCCAATGTCCCACCGAAGGATTGGTTAGTGAATGAGAGGCTACTGGACGTCCTTTCACTCACCTCCGTCAGTTGTAGGGACACCAGTGCGCTCCAATAATCGATGCAGTAGTTGTCTGTCTGTTTCTTTCAAAGTCATTACATATGTGTCCCGTTGGTGTTCGATGGTCTGTCTTTGAAAAAGTATATCCCTCTCTCGTACTGTTCTATCGAGATAAGCAGGAATCGCTCAGGGCGATCATGCCTTCATGAAGATTGGGACTTACCCCGTGACAGGGCAGAAGGATGAAGGCCATCTCTTCGATTATTTCTGATCAATGCGTTGTTTCTTCGACTATTTTTTTTATCGTCCACACCTGGGGAGGAGAACATCCATCGACCCTGTTTGTTTAAATCCTAATGGATTAACCTCACTCCGAGTTCCAGGGGGTCTGTCGCCCTATCACATGTTCCCCTAGAAGCCCTTTGCACTGAGTGAGCAAATGAACTCGCCATCGGTATGGCCACAATCAGAGGCCCGTTGCAACCCTGATCACAACGAGTCTCTCGCAGGCTGGCCCTCGGGACTCATAGAGTGGCGATTCTGGGAACTGAGATAGTCCACCTGGGCTCCTCGATGTTTATGGCTTGACACCGTCTACCATGTGTCATGCTACTTGTTTAATTGAACATCTCCCTATACAGGGGAGATGCTGCCAAATTTTCTTCAGGATTTCTGCATAGATTTCATTTCAGGGAGGTCGAGGTGTGTCTGTGTACATTGACGTTTCTGATCTGCATGTCTCAGAGCCCCTTATCTTCGATTCGTGAACCAAGGAACCACCTATCTGTGCCGGAGTATGAACCTCGCACAGCAGACCAAACAAAAGAATAACGAAGGTTTAATTCTAACTCTAATAAATGCTCAAATTCTTAAAGCCCTTGAAATCTGTTCAACCACTTAAGCACATTTCATTACACAAAGACTTGACAAAACCCCCTTAAGACCCTGCATTGCTACCCTTTAAAACTCCTACGAAACCCAAATCAGTAAGGGCATGTGTGAATCAGTGGCGACGCCACCGACTCCCTTTCGCCCGTTGCGAGTCGGTGGCAACACCACCGACTCATGCCTTTTTTTTACCACGACGCCACCGACCCACAACGCCTCCTTCTTCATCCTACACCGACCTCCATCGGTATTGCACCGACCCACATCACCTCCTTCTTCATCTTGCACGGACCTCCATCGGTATTGCACCGACCTTCAACGCCTTCGCCCTCCTCCTCTCGCTTGCACTGTCCCTCATCACCCATCGCACCGGTGCGCTTCGCCCCCCTCTCGCTTGCACCGACCTCCATTCCCGCTTGCACCGACGCATCCCTTCACCCCTTCGCTGCTGCACCGACGCACAACATCACCGACTCAACCTCCTAGGCCAGCGCGCCCGCATGCCCCCTTGCCATTGCATCGGTGCATCTTTTCCCTTTCCACTATTGCCTCAACGCCACGACGTTTCCTTTCCTGTGATTCACACACCTAATACCCACTTGCATCGACCCTTGTTATACACCCGCCAATACGAAATGCACACACCCGTTAATACTTAACTCATATGCACACAAAACAACCCACGTCTAAGCATGTTGCCACCCATTCACATCTCAAACAAAAGCAAACAAAATAATGAGACAAATAAAATACACATTCAAAATTGGGAAAATAAAAAAATGGTTAGAATAAAAATAAACAAATAATAATAATAAAAATAAGACATAACCATACTAACCAAATAATGGCCAAATAAAGAACAAAGAAATAAATAATAATAAATAAGCAAAGAGAATAAAAATGGTAACTGAATAAAAAAAATTATAAATAAATAATAATCAAACAAGGGGCAATAAAGAAAATAAAATATATGCATGCAATGTAAAAAATAAACAAATAAACAATGCAAAGGGGAATAACATAAACAAAATAAGAACAAAGAATTAAAAGAAGAGGCACATTCATGAATCTAAAATAATGACCAGAATAAATAACAAATAATAAACATGACTGTGCCCGCTTTAGAGCTCTCACCTCTTCTAGATCTGAGTACGAGGAATATTAATGATGCCCGATGAGTCGTGTCTAGACCTTGGGATTTATCCCATTATGGTCGTGACATAACTTCCCTCTGGGCCAATAATCCACTGGCTTCAATTCGTTTCGATCGGATTTTAACCGCATTCCCTCGTTTCTTGGACAGTAAATTTGCCGTATCCCGACATACATTGTCCCGGCATTACATGAGTCTGCCCAAATACGGTCATGCTCGGCCCATCTCGTGGGCCCATATGTGTGTACCATAAGGCCATGCGCAGTCTCAAAATAAGAAGGCCCCGATAACTCTCGAAATAAGAGAGGTGTTGCCGAAATCTCCCTTGAAATTATGAATAAATAATCAAATAGATAATAAACAACAATAAATACTACTACCATGTATGCTTGCATGAGCCGCTCCTCCGGTATATCAAATGGTGATTAGCCAAAAGTCAGGTTATGCCCAGCCCGGAGGCTTTCACTATGCGTGAATGCGTGATGATGGTCTTTGGACCGAAGTTCTCCGCCTTGTACCGGAAGCCGATTTAATGAATAAATACTATCGTATTGTGTGCTCGAAACAAGAGAGACGTTGCCGAAATCTCCCTTGAAATTATGAATAAATAATCAAATAGATAATAAAGAACAATAAAACTAAATACTACTACCATGTATGCTTGCATGAGCCGCTCCTCCGGTATATCAAATGGTGATTAGCCGAAAGTCGGGTTATGCTCGCCCGGAGGCTTTCACTATGCGTGATGATGGTCTTCAGACCGAAGTTCTCCGCCTTGTACTGGAAGCCGATTTAATGAATAAATACTATCGTATTGTGTGCTTACATGCAATTACATCTTATATCTAGTCTACGGGCCCCATGGTCCCTCTATTTTGGTGATTAATCAAGGGTTGTTCCTTTTCCGGAGAGACATAATTAACGTCGTAGCCTTTACGGTACGGCGGGTTTTGAGTCCCGACACGAACCTCATAATCGACTGACCAAGTCAGACCGAGCACATAATAATTTGTCACCTCCAGTGATTGGCACGCCTAACGAACTCTAAAATAAAATCGTGTCACCAGTGCTCTAAGGGCATTTTGAGCTCCTTGAGTTATGGCAGGAAGTTAGAAAAGAAATATGAGATGTAAAAGATGATCTGTTCTGGGGGCAGACACTAATAAATAAAAAGGGAAAAGGTAAAGTCTAAAGATGAAAAGAAAAGTTACGACTCTGTGTTGCAATACACTGTCGGCGCCGCTCAAGTGGATAGATTCTAATGAAGAAGAATAAATATGTCTTGCAACAGTAAAGGTAGGCTGACATAAAATTTCAACTTTCAACAATGCCATCGAAGTTGGAAGGAAATGGGGGCATCCTCCATGAGCCAGCAATACCCTAATAGACTAGGGCGAAAGCCATACCAAACTCCTTAGACTAAAGTTAGGGGTGTACAGATCCCACCTCCATCCAATCTTCACGCAGAAAAAGGGAGCAGTAAGAGCATCCGCTCATTCGCTGAATTTCTGCAAGTAAAGAGTTAGCTGAGCAGGCATAATAAGCCCAAACAAATACAAGAGAAGGAGGATAAGTCGCCTTGCGAATTAGCATTGCTAGTACAGAATGATGTCTGGCGGGTTACGGCTAAAGAGGTGAAGTTGGCCAATGTTAGGGCCGGCAACAGAATGATGAAGCTATTAAAGAAAATCTCTTAGAGATACTCTCTCCGAATGAAAAGACCCAGCAAGATACAATTACACCTCTACAAACCCCAGCTCGTCATGAAAGTTGCTTCACGAAAATGCAATTAAGGGCAACCATTATTCTCTCTGAAGAAGATATGCTCCCGCCCTCCGCAACCCATAACAGGCCACTCCATATAAAGGGAGCAACTGAATGATCAACCGTTGAGAGGGATTTTAATTGATCAACCGTTGAGCAGGATTTTAATTTATCTGGGGGAACTTATCAGCATACTCCCTTTAGAAATACTATTTCGATATATATCTGATGGGGACCAGGGATATGAAGATAGCCGATTGCAATCAAAAATTTGAAGTGCCTTCAAGTATGGTAGAATTCCACCCCTCGCCTGGGGATTTGTAGACGCTAAATTTTTTTTCTTCCTTCTATTTTCTCTTTGTAGCAAGCTTCACCGGCGAGGAGAAAGAAAAAGGGAAGGTAGAAATGCCCTGGGAAGGGCAGATGCGCAATAGAAGGAAGGGAGGGAGAAAAGAAAAGAAGGGAATTTTTTAAAAAAAGAAAAAATAGAAAGAAAAAATCACACACTCTTTTACCCCCTTCTTCCCATGTTTTCTTTTTCTCCCCTACGCAGGCATTAAATGCCCGCTGACTCCGCTACGCATGCGAAGCTCCTCCTGTGCGTCAACGGCAGCACGTCCTGAACGGCTCCGAACATGACTCCCTTGCCTGCCAGCGGCGGGGGGCAAGCATGCGGCCATGCCGTGCAGCGCGGGACCTCTCCCCCGCGTACTTGCTCCACCTTCTCACCCGAAGAAGCAACTCCGGTGACAGAGAAAAAAAGCAAGAAGAAACAAAAGAAAAAAATAGGAAGCCTTCTTCCACAAAGGGACCCCTGCGTCCCTATAAATACAGGCCCTGTGGCAGAAGAACGATGGGGAGAGGTTGTGAGAAGAAATTCTATTGTAGAAGCTGAAGAGAGAGAAAGAGAGAGAGAAAGAGAAAGGTGAGGGAAAGGGAGCAGGGAGCTCTGGCCCTTGCTCCCTCCCCCCTTTGTATTTTTTTGCTGCTCTATTTCTATGATGTATTCTTTCTCCCCCTTAATATGAAATAAAGAAGCACTCCTTTTGAGAGATTTTTGTGCTGCCATGTTCATGGTATCTAGTCTTTGATGTTTATGTTTTCTTCTCCCTTTCTATTCTACAGTTTGCAATGTTTTCCCCCTTTTCATCCCTTACCGGTGATTAGAATCTAGTAGGGAGATTTTTCACCTCTCAAAACCCCACTTTTGGATTTGACTAGTTCATAGTCATGATGCCAAAGGGGTGAGGAATATGGGATTTAATCCTTGAATGAGCATAATGTAACGTTTTGCTTTATAGATTTTTGGGAAGAAGCATAATGTGTCCTGCAGTGAGGGCTCTGGGTTTTACCATTCCCATGGATATGACTCAGAACCCATGCTCATCTGAGCCCCTGCAGGCCCCCTTCCTCGATTTTCTCCAACTCTCCTTGGCTCTTTTTCTAGAGTTTCTAATCACTTTTGGACCCCCGGGGGCTTGCTTCTTCATAGCATGGTCCCCGGGCGATCCTCCTTAAAGGGGTGAATATTAACGGCCATGTAGTTTGGCAACAATCTAAGACCACGTTTCGGAATCGAGAATGTGGCAGCTCGCAGGTCATTGAAGCCCCTCGTAGGCTAGTCCTCGGGGTTTCCATGCCCATATCAGGTCACAAGATGTTGCTACTTTTGTGCACATCCTTATTATTTTGGAGCCGTCTCGGATCTTCCGTGGACGAGTACCTAATTAACACCCCCCAATACTTCGGGTCTAGGGGAGGTGCTGTCGGATTTTCGCCGGACAATTTGGAGACTAATGGCATAAAAGAACAATGACAAATGGACTAAACTAAAGAACATTATGAACCAGTGTGCAACTGATAACCCCAAAAAAGAACTGATGCAATGAATTCTAGTCATAATTCCAGAAAACTACTAAAGATAAGGATGAACAAGATAAAAAAATGAAACGATGAATGAAATAAAAGAAACAGGGATTAAAGATTCCCATACCATAACAGAAATTCCTGCATCATACCCCAGTGCATAGGTTCAGTCTGGACATCCCAATGCATAGCGCTGCATGAGCCTGCTGGGAGCAAATGGTAGGTTGACCTACCCTGAGCCCTAGGTCAACCTATTGCCCACCAGTAGCCCCTATCAGCCTGTTAACTACCTTTTGGCAATAGGGTCCTTATTTTCCCCTTTTCTGCCAAGGGTACATGCATAATCATACATAGTCATGTGTGATCATACACCATCATGCATAGATAAAAAAGAAGAAAGATAAAAAAAATCACATTTGCACGATATCTTGTGCATAAAAAGAATTTTCATAAGGATTGTATGAACACGATAAAACTTCATTAAAGTTTCATAAAATGATAAGATATGGCATCTTCTCACTGAGATAGCAATTGCATTTCTTCATATATACATTTCCTCATGATTAAATTCTGAATACCAAATAGAAACTCATATGCATGATTAATTTCATATTTTGAAGTTGCATAACCTCTCTGATGTGTCTTCATGTATATGCATATTTGAACATGGGTGTATTTGCTCTGAATCCTTTTTTTAACTGAAGCTGCATTTGCTGCTGGGAGAGAGTTGACTCAGGGAGTCGACTCCCTCCTGGCCAGTCTCTGTCTGGGCTCTGCTTGGGAAGGAGCTTGCCCAGGAGTCGACTCCCTGCATGCCAGTCCCTTCCTCACTACATGAGGGTTCTTAAAAAAAGGGGGGGCGGGGGGCGGGGGGCGGGGGGCGGGAGAAATCAGGCATGACTTATGCATGGCACATTTTGCCTAATCCTTTTTTTATGATCACAAGATTTAAGCAGCCCATGTGCATGTTGATTTTCACATAATGGCCCCTTTAGGGCCCTGGAAGCATTTGATCGAACACCTCTCATACATGGGAGATTCGCATGACAGCCCCTTGAGGTTTCTCGAAAAGCATCAAATCTTGCATAGGCATATCAAATCAAGTCAGGTTTTCACTGAATCACATGAGTTCAAGCATATCTGTCTCATGTTAAACCCCGCATGCATGGGTAGCAGAAAGTCCACTGGCAGCTAAGGGTGTGTCGACGCACCCCAAGGGTTGCGTCGACCCACTCATGGCCAAACTGGCCAGTCCCAGTCCTAGTGCACTACCTAGATTTGTTGCCCTTCTCGTACCCTATGATGCATACATTTGCATATGCACGTGCACTTTACCCATGTGTTAAGAATGAATTTAAAAGATGAAATGAGCCAAAAAAAACCCACATGTCATCACACACCATACGCATGAACTGGCAAAAAAAATGGCCGACAGACATGGGTGCGTCGACGCACCCTGAAGGCTGCATCGACGCACCTCCAGTCTACTGCCCCTTCAGTGGCCAAGATGTTGTTGCATGTGCCTCCACACGCACGCATTGGCCCTGCATGGGTCCAAGGGCTTGTCAACTTAATTCTAATGAAACCCAAAAGGAAAGAAGCTAAAAAATGCAATGACCTGTGAGATAAAATGGGATCTAATTGCCCCCAGATTTCCAAACTAAATTTGCAATATGAATAAGGAAGTGAAAAGATCAAACAAGAGAAGAAAGAAAAATGGGTAGAACTAAGTTCTGGTGGCTTGATGAAGAGCAGGTCGACGCAGCCGTGCACCTGCATCGATGCAACATGCTGGTGGGTTGACCCACCTTCTATCTCAGGTCGACCTGCCCTTCGTGGGTCCAGTAGAACTGGGTTCTGGTGATCAGTGCATTAAAAAAAAGGATAGAAGATGAAATGATCTACCAAGAAAACAATCCAAAAGAGATGAATTAAACATAAATCAAAGACCAAAAAAATGGAAAAAAACCAACAAGGGAAAAACATATACAATCAAATGGACAATAACCAAAAAAAATGATGAAGAGTTGTTGATGAACTCTGCTTCCCTTTAGGGGATTGGTCGACCGACTTCATTAGTCCGGTCGACCGAACTCTCCTTTTCACCCAAAAAAATGAGAGAAAGAAAATAAAAAAAAGAGAAAATGATAAACCACAGACAATAGCATCAGACAGAAAATGGTAATCTAGTGATAAGAATGATGCCATGAAAGCATAATAACCATAAAAAAGGAAGGAACATAAATGGCCTCGTTAAGAGATTAATGGCGTTTGATTCGGGGTTCCTCCCCTTTTGACCCTATATGAAAAGGATATCAATAAAACCCTTGCAAGTCATGCCTGGATCTCGGGGACCACCCCACTATGTCTATGGCTTGACCTTATCCTGGGTCGATAACCTACTCAAACTGACCCACCTTCTTACCGATTTCTAACCTCGGCGATTTATTTTTCAAAGATCAAACTTGCTAGACCCCGGCATACATATGTCCTGATGCTCCCAATGTATATTTGTGATGCTTTCAACCCAGGTGCATGTTCGGACATGAAATGGTCAATATATATGACTGACATGATTTTTAATACCCTTTTGCACCCTAATGAAGTGGATTTTACTACCCTTTAACACACCTTTTCACTCATCTCATAAAATTGAGTTTTAGGCCATGGGGTCCCTTATCTTGGTGATTAATCAAAGGTTTTCCCTCTCCAGGGGATGTAATTATCGCCGTGACCTTTATGGCACGGCGGGTCTCCAGTCCCGACCCAATACCCACTTTCGTCTGATTAGTCAGACGGTGCACACCACTAGATCTAGACTACTCCAGTCTCGGAGCCTGAACATATTGTCACTATGTGACTGGCACACCCTCGCACTTATAAATCGATATAAGATAAAATGATATGAGAAAAAAGTGCGTCCGCAGGATTTCACCACCAAGGTGCTGTTTCATGTAATGAATTTTAATACCTCATATAAGGCGCTACTAGGCCATGCATGGATGCATCAGAATTTGGTGGTGCCCTCCAGTCTCCACGAATGTGTCGATTACCCCCAGTGTGGAGGAGAAGAGAAGAAGTCTGTTGAATTACACTCACTTGGGGTGTTTGAACGTCACTTCCTTGAAGCATGCATATGTATGGAAAGGGGTGAAGGACAGTCCACCAAGAAGGCTGAAGATAAAGAAAAGAATATGGTGGAGTCTAATGACTGGTTCTCCCTTCCGCTACCTAGTTACTTGGCTTATCATGAAGAAGCAAAGCTGCCGAAAGCAAAAGATGCACTCTGAGCAGTTCCTCTAATTATCCTCCCTGACTTGAGGGCGTGTGAAACTGAAGGTTTACTTGGGCACATCAAGGTCTCACCATGAATCACAAGACACATTGTAAATACTAATTGTCAGGCAGCTGAGCCACTGAAGATTCTTGAAGCTCCTCACTCAGAGGGCCCATCTACTATATTCTATGCAATTGAAGAACAACTGGTAAAAGGGAACGACGATTGTCGCTTCACTAAATGAAGTCTATGACCCGATCATCTCGACCATGGGACTCCTCGATGAAGCCAGCAAGGTGATTAAACTAGCAAGAAAGCAGCAAACTCCTCTCTCCCCACCTGGGAGTAAGAAAAAAATGAATGACGAATGAATAAAATGAACAGATGAAATGCTCCGGAAGCTCAGGCATCCACTAAATATATATGGGTAGGGAGCTACTGCAGATTGCTCAATACCCAAGCTTGGGTTTCTCTCTAAAAAAAGAAAAAAGAAAAAGAAGTAAAGAATGAGACAGACATGGTCTCTGTATCCGTCTCTACAGGTGAAGGCTCCCTAGAAGCAGTACATGATGAATGTCTAGAGTAATGTGAAATGATTAGGCTGTCTGCAAAACTAAAGAAGACCCCGCAACTGCAACTACCAATACAAGAAGACCAAGAAGATAACACTTGGTACAGGCGCTGGGAGCCTATTCTTGCAAGAGCTGCAACTTTTCGAGCCATCTCTTGCATAAATTAATGATAAAAAGGGTAGCCGCTAATTCTGTAATAGCTGCTGCCGAATATCTCATGGGGACAATGCTGACTCAAAATAATGATGAAGGAAAAGAATAGGTTCTCTACTATTGCAGTCAAGATGGATGAGAACAGAAGGGAGGTCCAGTCCAATCAAGAAGAAACCCATCAAAAGTCATGTGATCACAGATTTCTGTACAGGGCATCTGGTGCCTGATGATTCACCTCTGATCATAGAGCCACCTAATGATGAAACTCCAAAAGTGGACCAAGTCCAAAACACTGTATGGGGGATACACTTTGATGAGGCCCCAACAAAAATAATAATAGAAATGGCTTCATCAGCACAAACAAAAGTTCAGGCCAAGATAGGTAGGTGTCCTCTAACCCCCAAATGGTGAGGCTCCGCACGTGTCATGCTCAATCAACTAGGCATGCATAAATAATGAAGCAAATTGCCCTCAATACGAGTTGGATGCCCCGGTTATGCAGCTCATGGAGCGATTTCTTGCCACCAAAACGAGCCATGTTGGTCAATGTCAAAGTGCCCGAGCCGACGATTTGACAAACCTGTCAAATTCTTTAGCAGTCCCACCGGACAAAGCACCCTGCATTACTGACGAACCTGTACCAGGGAGCCCAGCAAGTTGGAAGAAGAACCTGGCAAAGAATGAAGTGAAGATATGATAGCCAAGGGAGCTCGAAAGTCTGACTGAAAAGGACCGTCGATGCAATGATTCAAATGAAAGCAATTGCCCAATGAAAAAAAATGAAAATGATGATGAATATAAAAAATGAAAATGAATGAAAATGATGATCAACTAGAAAAGAAGAAGAGACTACCTTTGGCGGATACCGACCCTAGGTCCCACCGGAATCCCATATTCTACCCTCGGCATCACGACATTCCATCGAAGCTGACATATATTTTACCATTGGTTCAGACCTTCCATCTAAGCCAGGTAGTTCGGCGTCACGACATTCCATCGAAGTCGACAGATATTCTACCCTTGGCCTAAACCTTCCGTCTAAGCCAAGTAGTTCAGTGTCACGACATTTCGTCGAAGTCGACACATATTATGCCTTCGGTGTCACGACATTCTGTCGAAGCGGATAGATATTCTACCCTTGGCTCAGACCTTCCACCTAAACTAGGTAGTTCGGCCTAGACCTTCCGTCGAAATCGACAGATATTCTGCCCTTGGCCTAGACCTTCCATCCGAGCCAAGTAGTTCAACCTCAACATTCCGTCAAAGTCTGCTTTTTTGCACTTGGCCTAGACCTTTCGTCGAATCCAACATATATTTTACCCTTGGCCTGGACCTTCGATCCGAGCCAAGTAGTTCGGCCTCAACATTCCATCGAAGTCTGCTTTTCTTCCTTTGGCCTAGACCTTCCGTCGAATCCAACATATATTCTGCCCTTCGCCTGGACCTTCCATCCGAGCCAAGTAGTTCAACCTCAACATTCCGTCGAAGTCTACTTTTATGCCCTTGGCCTAGACCTTTTGTCGAATCCAACATATATTCTACCCTTGGTTTGGACCTTCGATCCGAGCCAAGTAGTTCGGCCTCGACATTCCATCGAAGTCCGCTTTTCTTCCTTCGGCCTAGACCTTCCGTCGAATCCAACATATATTCTGCCCTTGGCCTAGACCTTCCATCTGAGCCAAGTAGTTCAACCTCAACATTCCGTCGAAGTCTGCTTTTCTGCCCTTGGCCTAGACCTTTCGTCGAATCTATATTCTACCCTTGGTCTGGACCTTCGATCCGAGCCAAGTAGTTCGGCCTCGACATTCCGTCGAAGTCCGCTTTTCTTCTTTCGGCCTAGACCTTCCGTCGAATCAAACATATATTCTACCCTTGGCCTGGACCTTCCATCCGAGACAAGTAGTTCAGCCTCGACATTCCATCGAAGTCCGCTTTTCTACGTTCGGCCTAAACCATCCGTCGAAGTCAACATATATTCTGCCCTTGGTCTGGACCTTCCATCCGAGCCAAGTAGTTCGGCCTCAACATTCTGTCGAAGCCCACTTTTCTGCCTTCAGCCTAGACCTTCCGTCGAAGCCAACATATATTCTGCCCTTGGCCTGGAACTTCTATCCGAGCGAAGTAGTTTGGCCTCGACATTCTATCGAAGTCCGCTTTTCTGCCTTCAGCCTAGACCTTCCGTCGAAGCCAACATATATTCTGCACTTGCCCTAAACCTTTCATCCAAGCCAAGTAGTTCGGTCTCGACATTCCGTTGAAGCCTGCTTTTATGCCTTCGGCCTAGACCTTCCGTCGAAACCAACATATATTCTGCCCTTGGCCTGGACCTTCCATACGAGCCAAGTAGTTCAGCCTTGACATTCTATCGAAGTCCGCTTTTCTGCCTTCGGCCTAGACCTTCTATCGAAGCCAACATATATTCAGCCCTTGGCTTGGACCTTCCATCCGAGCCAAGTAGTTCGGCCTTGACATTCCATCGAAGTCTGCTTTTGGCAATCTGTCAAAGCTGACAACTATTCTACCTTCGGTGACATGACATTCCGTCGAAGCCAACAACTATTATGCCTTCGGCGTCACAACAGTCCGTCAAAGAGGACAACTATTCTACCTTCGGCGTCATGACATTCCGTCGAAGCCGCCAACTATTCTACCTTCGACGTCACGACATTTCGTCGAAGTCCACAATTATTCTACCTTCGACGTCACGACAGTCCGTTAAAGCCGACAACTATGCTACCTTTGGCGTCACGACGTTCCGTCTAAGCCAAATAAACTGAATAAACACAATGAACCGAATAAACTGAATAAACCAAAGTTCTCGGTTTGGCATAATCCCAATGCCAATATATAAAAGAGAGAGAGAGAAAAAAAATAGCTCGGCACCAGACGCCTCGTCTAAGGTCGACAACTACCCCCTTGTATTGGCCCATACCATCCATCCAAGCCAATGAACAAAATGACCTCCTTGCATTGGCCCAGACCTTCCGTCCAAGCCAATGAACAAAATGACCCGCTTTGCCTCGGCATCACCATATTCTGTCTAAGCCAAGTGGTCCGGTGTTATGACATTCTGTCGAAGCTGACATTTATTCTGTTCCCGATGTCATGACATTTCGTCGAAGCCGACAACTATTCTACCCTCGGCATCACGACATTCTGTCTAAGCCAAGTGGTCCGACGTCACGACATCCTGTCGAAGCCGACATCTATTTTATTCTCGGCGTCACGACATTTCGTCTAAGTCGACAACTATCCTACTTTTGTCCCAGACCTCTCGTCTAAGTCAATGAATAAAATGACTCCCCTTGGTTAACACCAACCCCCAGTCCCGTCGGGATTCACCCCAGTCCTTTGGCTCTGACCTTTCCGTTTGAGTCAATACATAAAACCATTCTTTCCTTGCTTCGGCATTAATCCCGTGCCTACAAATAATCAACTTGCAGATATTTTTATCAAACCCTTAAATAAAAAAGAAAATAAATAAAAATATTAAGAATTCTCAAACATTAGGAGAGAACATGAAATTTGCCGAATAGATAATTGATAAGTTGCGTACTTTGTAAATATGAATAAAATTCCATACACAATGCATACTTTGTGAATAAACAACTTTAATTAAAATTAAAAAAAGAAAGAAAACTCTTGCGTGATCTTGATTTTGGATGTTTGCTCATTCTGCTTGCATGCTTGTTTGTAATGTAGTTTAATACACTTCCTTTGAATTTTCTAAGACCATATTCCTTGTTAAATAATGCAACACTGATTCTGGACAGGTGTGCAACATGTCATATACTAAGGGGGGGAAACCAATTCTAGTGAGTGCATACGTTAAGAGGGAGAGTCATATCTATGCCTCTAGCGTAACTCATAAAATACACCAAAAACAAAACTCCCACACCTTGCACACAATGTGATTAATGACTTCTAACCATAGGGATTCTAGAAATTTTTCCTAAAACTTCATGGATGCTCGAATTCTTTCACGAACATGAAGGGTAATCATGAGGAAAAAATTGTCTGCCCCATTGTGTAAAAAAAATGATGAATAAGTGGAATATGGAGCCTAGTAATCAGGTCTCCCCATTGAACAGGTGAGGAGCCTCACGTAAAATGGTGAAGTAAATTTTCATAGTCAAAAGAAAAAAGAAGTGACAAATCCTAATAATCGGGTCTCTTCATTGAACAAATGATGAGCCTCGTATCAAATAGTAAAGTCCAAAATTTAAAATAAACAAGGGGGTTGTGTGAAGCTACCAAAAGTCGAGAACCTAAAATGTATGTGTAGGTAATAGAGTAATCTTCTAGTGTTACTTAGAAAGTATGTGTTGTGTCCTCCCTAGGTTTGATGCTGGCAAAACTGGTTTTGATGATTGGCGAAATTGTGTGTTGTGGTGTCATTTCTTTAAGTCAGTATAAGTCCTTGTTTTCAAACTGCATTCATGCTCAACAGGTCGATGCATTCATATCACAGGTCGATGCATTCATATCTTTTAAAGTCAACAGGTTGATGCATCCATAATTGTTATGGTCACCGGGTCGATGAACTTTAGTGTATTTTTGATAAAAAGGTCGAAGTAGCAATGTCTTGACTCAACACTTCTACTTGCCTTTATGGTTTATTGACGAACAAGTCGATGCATTACGACGGTGCATCGATGTAGTAGTACCAGCAGTACTAGCGTTTGCTTTGACAGGTTGATACTGCAGTACTAGCTCTGGCTTGACAGGTCGATGTTGTTGTTATTGCCTTGATGCCTCAAACCAAAGTGTCTGTTAATCAGGTCAATGCACTCAGCCCATGCATCGACGCAACAGTACAATTTCTTATGTTTTGTTTGTCTTCATAAACTAACATGAGCCTGTAGTCTTTTAGCACTTATTATAATATCTCATAAGTTATATGATAATAAGGTTGATGATGAATTTCCATATTTGCTTTGGCAGTAATATCAAGATGAGAGCATCCAAAATGATTCTGCAACTTGTTCGAACACTCAGAGTGCAAAATTTATGGAATGAAGAGGTCATGTCAACTTCAGTCAGAAGCAAACTACTAAGTATGGAACAACCATTCTGCTACTGATTAGGTGTGAAAAGTAGCCAGTCTTTAAAAGTATTAAGACGGTCATGTGGTTCCAAACTTAATATGCTTCGCACGTGATCCAGGTAGATGGGCCGATTTACAAAGTTTCCAATAGAAGAATCTGCCACGTGACTGCTACTTAAGAAAACCTTTTACTTTTCATCTGACATGTGAACTCAGGAATCAGTACTTTTCAGAAATTCTTTTGGCGGGAGTGTTCCCTCCACACGCCAAAGGGAATCTTGTGGGGTCCACAAGAATCAAGCTCGCAGGGATAAAAGACTTCATGTGAACAGGACTGAAAGGACATAGTGAACAGAGAGAAGAGGATAGCTATAGGCATTTTGAGAAAGAATAGCTTGAGAGCAGAGAAGAGAGAAGAAGCACAGAGCGTGAGAAGTAGATGTGCAGAGGTGTGAGAGAGAGCTAGAAAAATAGAGTATCGGAGAAAGGTTTCAGTGAGCAGAGAGAGAGTAGAAGAGAAAGAAGGAGAGAGTGATCTGAGAGAAGATTGTGAGAGAGGAAAGTGAGTGAAGCTAGAGATTCACTGAAGAGCCGGTGGAATTTCGACTTCTAGATCAGATCCATAATCGACTGCTCAATAGAGCTACATTATTTTTCAAATTATGTCGTTGCTTTTGTTGATTGTTTTACTTTCATTTGAATCATTATAAAGCTGTGTATCGGCGAATCCAACCTGTGAGGCAACGGAGAAAGGTGTGATACTCAGCGGTGTATAAGCTGTGTAATCAGCGGAGTTAAGCTGTTTTCAGCGGAAGCCTCACTCGATTTAGTGAGGCTTGGACGTAGATCTCAGGGTTGAGATCGAACCACCTTAAAAATCTCTTTGCATCATGTGTGATTGCTTGTGCTCGCATAGTCTTACAGTTATTTCATTAGCTAAAAACATTTTAATAGCGTCCATCACAGCAAATTTCTATTTTGCATTTCGTTTTATTGTTATAGGGTGAAAATTGGGATTGATCTATTCACCCCCCCTCTGGATCATCCTAGTCACCTACCTTATCACGTGCTATCAGAGCCTAACTCTCCTATAAGGGCTTAACATCTCGGAGAGTCTGGTGAAATGGATACTAGAGGTTACATAGCTGAAGGTCATGATGTTAATAAGCCTCCATTCTTTAATGGAACTAACTATGCATATTGGAAGAATCGAATGCAGGTGTTCTTAAGAGCTCAGGATCATGAGATCTGGAAGGTGGTGAGTCGAGGTCCCTTCCAGCTTCCACAAGAAGAAGACAACTGGACTCGGGAGCAAATTAGAAGATCAAATCTGAATTGGAGTGCGATGAACATTATGCAGTGTGCTCTACATCCCACAGAGTTCTCCAGAGTTTCCACCTGCTCCACAGCGAAGGAAATGTGTGATTGACTACATGTAATATATGAGGGAACATCGGAGGTAAGGGAAACCAAAGCTAATATGCTGATTTCTAAGTACAAAGCTTTTAAAATGAGGTCTAATGAAAGCATTTCTGAGATGTATGCTCGGTTGATGCAGCTCACTAACATCTTGAAAAGTCTAGGAAAAGTCTATAGCGAATACGAGCTGGTCAGGAAGATACTCAGATCCTTGACTCCAATCTATCACACCAAGGCTACAGTAGTAGAGGAGTCCATGAACCTAGCCACTACCACTGTTGATGAACTCATTGGCTCTCTAATGACATACGAGTTGAACTTAAAGAGAGTCGAAGATAATGAGAAAAAGAAGAACCCCCTGGCTCTTAAAGTAAGTTCTAGCAGCAAAGGGTCATCTAGTGAGCATAGTTCATCTAGTTTAGAAGAAAACTCAGGTGAGTTTGCAATGTTGACTAGAAAGTTTAAGAAATTTTTAAAGAAGGAAGGTAAGAATTTCAGACGGAAGTATTCTTCTGGTAAAAGACATTCGAACTTTAAATCTGAAAATGTCAAAAAGTCTGACAATGTTGTATGTTATAACTGCAGTAAATTAGGGCACGTGAAAGCTGACAGTCCAGAACTTCAAAAAGAAAAGCAACCCAGGTGGAAGAACAAGAAAGCCTAGGCTATGGTCAGCACATGGAGTGATGAAGAAGTTGATGAAACTGAAGAAAGTTCAATCGAATATGAAAGTGATGAGAAGATATGTCTAATGGCCAGAAGGGAAGGTGAAGAAAAAGATGATGAGGTAATTTCCCCATTTGAACACTACTCTCATAGTGATTGGGAAGAGGCATATGCTGAGATCTTAGATAAATATGATGATGTTCGCAGAGAAAACAAACATTTGAAGAAGAAAATAAATTCTCTTGTTCATGATACCTCTTTAGATGATAGGATTGCATGTTTAGAAACTGAAAATTCTAAACTAAAGAAATCTCTAGCTGAAACTAATCAATATAAAGTTGTGATGAATGAAATAAGATGTGAAAATGAAAATTTAAAAAATGTCATTGATGAACTGAAGATAAGAATGCAAAATTTTGAAGAAGAGACTAACACTATTTTGGAGAAATATGAAGCTGTTAAAGGAGTAAATGAAGAACTGAAAAGAACCATTGAAAATTTGGAGAAAGAAATTAATGACAAACAGAATTCCCTTGAAGCTATGACTCAAGGAAAAGAAAATCTGAATGCAATACTTGAAACAAAAATAAATTTCAGAAGAGAACGGTTGGGTTTCAATCCGACTAATAAGAAGAGTTTTGATGTTAAGACCATTTCATTTGTTGCTGAAAAAGGAAAAGCAAAATTCAACCCATTAATAAGGATGAATTGTTTAGAAGAGAATGAAAAGAACAATAATGCTCAAACCTCTGCAAAATAGGTTGAAATCAAGCATAAGGGCAAAGGGAAGGTGGATGTGACTAGGGAACCCAGTAGACATATTACTGCACATAAGTCCAAGGGTCAAGCTTCGAGTCAACCCATAAATTCCCAAGTCCAAGGAAGCTCCAAGACCAAATCAATCTAGTCACATCAGTCAGGTCGAGGTGTCTACCACACTGCTTCGATGCATTCTTCATCTGAGTTTTAACCCTTTAGAAACAAAGGTAAGAGTCGGTACATGTCAGGTCGATGCAGCACCTACGGTGTATCGACTCGTTCACCATTCAGGAACCCTTCACATGTCAACCAGGGTTGGACAGGTCGAGGTAGTCACTCAATGAGGTCGAAGCAACATGAATTTCAGAATTCTTATCCACGCTGGATGCATTGATGCTACACCAGGAGCACATCAACGCAGTCTAGATTCAGGTCATTTAATAATCAGAAGTCTTATGGATTTGTTAATCCCAGGTTTGTTCAACCTAGGTTCTCTCGTGCACCCACGAATCCTAATGCTCCTTGGTTCAGCAACTGGCACGAAAAGTCTCATGTGTTTAAAAAATAGCATGCTGCACAAGATCTAAAGTCAACAAAATCTCAGGTGGAGCATAAAAAGTAGAATAAATAGAAAAGTGTAAAATCCACAACACAAGTGAAATCACAGAGACAAATGTGGATACCTAAACAATTGATGTCTTGCTTGAATGATTTAACTAGTGTTATGGGGCCCAAACAGTTTTGGGTTCCAAGAATTTTTGCTTGATCATTTTTGTAGGAATGCCTGGCAGCCACTCATAATAGGTGGTACCTTGATAGTGGCTGCTCAAGGCACATGACAAGAGATAAAGACAAATTATGCATGTTGGTTGAAAAGGATGCAGGTCATGTCACTTTTGGAGGAAATACCAAAGGTAAAATTGTTGGATCAGGTAAGCTTGGTAAGTGTTTGTCATGTTGCATTGAAGATGTTCTGCTTGTAGAAGGTTTAGCATATAATCTTCTAAGTATTGGTCAGTTGTGTGATAAGAGCCATAGAGTTATTTTTGACTCTCATGCATGCACTATATTTGAACCTAATTCAAAAACTGTGAAATTTATTGGAAAAAGAGTCAATAACATCTACATGGTAGATTTAGATGATGCAGCCCATACTAATTTGTGTCTTACTGTAAATAAAGATGACTTAGCTTGTCTTTGGCATCGTAGGTTAGGTCATGCCAACTATAATGTGCTTCATAAATTTACTAAATTCAGCATGGTCAAAGGTCTACCTGAAATTTCATTCATAAAAAATAATAAAATTTGTGAGGCTTATACTCAAGGCAAACAGACTAGAAAGTCATTTAAATCCAGAACTGAAAATATGTCTTCAAAATCTTTTGAGATAATCCATATGGATCTGTTTGGACCTACTAGATCAGCTAGCTTAACTAGTAGAAGATATGGATATGTTCTAGTAGATGACTACTCTTGATACACTTGGGTATTTTTCTTGACTCACAAAAATGATGCCTTTAGTGAATTTCAGGTATTCTTCAAAAAGATAAAATAGGATGGTAAGTTCTCTATCTCCAACATTCTATCTGATCATGGCGGTGATTTTGAGAATTCACAGTTTGATGATTTTTGCAGAGATAATGGCATAAACCATATATTCTCATCACCAAGAACTCCAGAACAAAATGGAGTAGTTGAGAGAAGAAATAGAACCTTGGTGGAGATGGCTTGAACAATGCTAGTGGAGAGCAACTTACCTAGAAGGTTTTGGGCTGAAGTTGTAAACACCTCTTGCTACATCATTAATAGAGCTATGGTAAGATCTTCTACTCAAAAGACTCCATATGAAATAATGAAAGGTAAGAAATCTTCACTTGCATATTTTAAGGTCTTTGGTACAAAGTGCTTTATTCATGTAAATTTCAAAAGAGACCTTGATATGTTTGAAGCTAAAAGTGAACTAGAAATTTTTCTGGGCTATTCTGAACATTCTCGAGCCTATAGAGTTTATAATCTGAAAACTGAAACTGTTGAAGAATCTCCACATGTTACATGTGATGAGTCATCTGACAAGTCTAAAAATAATTTTTGCAGGGACATCAATGAAGGAGAATTTCTGGAGAATAAAGAAGAGCAAAGAAGTCAATGTGCAAAACCAAGGATTGAAAGTGAGATTGAAGGGTAAAGAGTTCAGGGGGAGGTAAACATCAATTCAGGTAATCCACTTACCAATATTCGAGTGCTTAAGGATCACCCTTTGGAAAACATAATTGGTAATTTGCATGAACCCCCTAGAACCCAGCCTCATTTCAGAGTAGATGAAGAACTTAATTCTTTTGCTCTTATTTCACAAACAGAACCTAAGAATATTGAATGTGCCTTAAAAGATGAACATTGGATTAATGCAATGCATGATGAACTGCATCAATTTGAGAGGAACCAGGTATGGCACCTAGTTCCCAAACCATCTTAGGGTTCAGTCATAGGCACAAAATGGATTTTTAGAAATAAAACTAATGAAGAAGGAAAAATTGTTAGGAATAAGGCTAGGCTAGTGGCACAGGGCTATAACCAGGAATTTGGTGTAGACTTTGAAGAATCTTTTACCCCTGTGGCTAGGCTTGAAGTCATTAGAATCTTACTTGCATTTGCATGTAGCTTAGGAATAAAACTCCAGCAAATGGATGTTAAGAGTGCATTTTTAAATGGTCTAATAAAAGAATATGTTTTTGTTAATCAACCACCAGGATTTGAATGCATTGACTTTCCTAATCATGTGTATAAGCTAGACAAGGCCTTATATGGATTGAAGCAAGCTCCCATGGCCTGGTATGACAGATTGAGTACATTCCTCAGAGGTAAAGGCTATTTAAGAGGTGAGGTTGACCAAACTCTATTCACTAAAGTTGATAACAAAGATATTCTTGTTGTTCAAATATATGTAGATGATATAGTCTTTGGGTCAACAAACCTATCTATATGTGAGGAGTTTTCTAATCTGACGACTAATGAATTTGAGATGAATTTAATAGGAGAACTAAAGTTTTTTCTTGGATTACAGATTTATCAAACTTCATAAGGGAGTTTCATTACTCAAGCAAAATATCTTAAGGATCTTTTGAAGAAATACAAATTGGAAAACCTCAAGGCAATTTCTGCACCAATGGGTACAGCAACAAGTCTTGATGCTGACCCGGAAGGTAAATTGGTAGATCCCAAAACATTTCGAGGTATGATTGGATCCTTACTTTACCTCACTGCCTCTCATCCTGATATACAATTTTGTGTGTGTCTCTGTGCTAGATTTCAGGCTAGCCCTAGGGAATCTCACATGTGTGTTGTAAAAAGAATTCTCAGATACCTTTCTGGCACTCTTGATCTGGGTTTATGATATCCTGCTAAATGTGAGTTAAATCTTGTAGCTTACACTGATGCAGAGTATGCAGGATGTAGATTAGATAGAAAAAGCACTAGTGGGTATTATCAATACTTAGGGGGTTCTCTAGTGTCTTGGGCATCTAAGAAGCAACACAATGTTGCTCTTTCCACTGCTGAAGCAGAGTATGTTGCAACAGGGAATTGTGTAGCCCAAGTACTCTGAATTAAACACCAACTTCATGACTATCACATAAATCTTGGTTGCATCCCTATTCTATGTGATAACACAAGTGCTATTTCTTTAACTAAGAATCATGTCCATCATTCTAGGACTAAGCACATAGAGATAAGACACCATTTCTTAAGAGATGAGGTAAATAAAAAAAAATTGAACTGAATTTCATTGAATCAGAAAAATAAATTGCTGATATTTTTACCAAGCCTCTTTGTAATGAAAGATTCAAATTCTTAAGAAGAGAACTTGGTCTGTGTAAATTTCAGCATGATGATTGATTGCTTAAGACTCATTATATGAAATATGTGCCTTCTTAGTGTCATTAAAATGCATGTGATCAAGGTTGTCAACTGATGTTGCATGTGGTTTAGGTTGTCATTGCATACAGTGTGTTGCATTCAATAAGCATTTGACCTCATAGGTATATCAAATGGTATGTTGGGAGAAGGGCACATCTCTTTTGTCTAGAAACCCATGCTATGCTGAGAGGATTGTCCTCCGTCATGTACCATGGGTCAATTGTGTGTCTCAGGTCTTGCATATTTTTTTTGAATCATGTCAGTCTAATTTCCTGCATATGTTTCATTTAAAGCTCAGTCATACAATGCATGTAGATAGGGGGAGTTAGACAAGGGAATATTGTGTCAAATGCATATGTAAGAGTCTGTCTCATGCATAGCTTGCATCTAGTCAGGGGGAGATCATGTCAAACATTGCATGATTGAGTCAATGTTATCTTCTCTGTGTCTCTAGGTTTGATTCTGTCTAGATTGGTCGACCGAACTTCTCTTTTTGGTCAACTGAAATCTCAATTGCTTCTTGTTGAATAACTTCATGTTGACTTAAAGATTCCTTGAGTCAACTTCATTTTGCTATCCAACCAATTCAATAAATTATTGCCATATGTGTCTTATCACATGGTATCTCTTTCATATCACTTACTGGACTTATTCTGAATGTGCTAATCTTCATATATCTCTGTTGAAAAGTTCTGAGAAATATCTATCTCTGCTGACTCTTGCTAAATTCTTGCACTTCATTAAACTTGAAATAATTGCAATCTGATCCTCAATTCATTAACCTGAGCTATTAGATCAAGCAATCTTCTCTTATAAGAATCTATGATGTACCATGAGTAAACTGATGGTTTAAGTCTAATGAATTAAAGAAGTTTAAAGATTGAATTCAATGAAAAAAAGGTGTATTCTACACTTAATAGGTCTCAACCATCTCTCACATGGTATGTCTTATGCAATTTCTCAGACTCTGAAAATTTAAAGTTCATGGTAAACTTGGTTAAGAAACCTGGATCATGTATTGTTCTTAAACATAACATTATTTGAAAATACCACAGAGCAGCAATTTATCAAAAGTGTGTTTCAAAGCTCAATTGGTAGAGCAATGGCTAGATATCATTGAGAAACTGAGCTCTTCATCAAAGAAATGAAGTAAACTTATGTCATGAAATGTCTCTGCTATCTCTATTCAAAAATGAAATAGGATGGTTAATTTCACTAAGTAACTAGGGGTACTGACATCTAATCAACGTGTACCCTTATGTAAAAAGGTGTGAATTATATCCGATTGTTTTGAAAAAATATGAGCCACAAGAAACATTCAACAAATATGACCAAAGGTCGAGAAATATGCTGTAATCCTGAGGTGAAAAATCAGAATTGTCAAAATATGTTTAATCTTAATACTTGTCCCTGGTCACTCCTAAGCGCATCATTGATTTTGATTGAGTAAGATGAAGTGAGATTAAACTAGACATCATCATGTAGCCTTGGTTTATTGCTATTAAGTGTACGTGCCAACTTATTCAAAGAATTTCATTGATAAACCCTAAATTCATCATTCTTAAACCAGACTTTATAAGGGTTGCATTATCAGAAGTCTATTGACTGAAGAATCTGAAAATTGAATGCTTAATTAATGAAGGCAGTTTCAGATTGTGCATTTGTTCAATTGTGTGCTCTTCGTGGATTATTCATTTCTTCTCACACTCTACTAAATTGCCCTTAAAATCCTAACTGTCATTCCTTCTGCATTGTTCCTCTTATCAGATTCATTCTAATCTTTGTGTTTGCTGATGTCAAAGGGGGAGAGAATTTCTTGAGTGAGTCAAGAGTTATCTGAGGGAGTTAGAGTTATCTGAGTTAGTGTTATCTGAGGGAGTTATCTAAGGGGGAGAGAAATTGATGACTCACATTCTCACATTCGTGTGTCATTTGCACCTTCTGACTCATAATGTTCGCATCATCAAAAAGGGAGAGAATGTTGTGTCCTCCCTAGGTTTGATGCTGGCAAAACTGGTTTTGATGATTGGCAAAATTTTGTATTATGGTGTCATTTCTTTAAGTCAGTATAAGTCCTTGTTTTCAAACTACATTCACGCTCAACAGGTCGATGCATTCATATCACAGGTCGATGCATTCATATCTATTAAAGTCAACAGGTCGATGCATCCATAATTGTTATGGTCATCGGGTCGATGCACTTTGGTGTATTTTTGATAAAGAGGTCGAAGAAGCAATGTCTTACCTCGACGCTTCTACTTGCCTTTATGGTTTATTGACGAGCAGGTCGATTCACTATGACGGTGCATCGATGCAGCAGTACCAGTAGTACTAGCATTTGCTTTGACAGGTCGATGCTGCAGTACCAGCTCTGGCTTGACAGGTCGATGTTGTTGTTATTGCCTTGATGCCTCAGACCAAAGTGTCTGTTAATCATGTTGATGCACTCAGCCCATGCATCGATGCAATAGTACAATTTCTTATGTTTTGTTTGTCTTCATAAACTAACATGAGCCTGCAGTCTTTTAGCACTTATTATAATATCTCATAAGTTATATGATGATAAGGTTGATGATGAATTTCCATATTTGCTTTGGCAGGAATATCAAGATGAGAGCATCCAAAATGATTCTGCAACTTGTTCGAACACTCATAGTGCAAAATTTATGGAATGAAGAGGTCATGTCAACTTCAGTCAGAAGCAAACTCTTAAGTATGGAACAGCCATTCTGCTACTGATTAAGTTTGAAAAGCAGCCAGTCTTTAAAAAAATTAAGACGATCATGTGGTTCCAAACTGAATCTGCTTGGCACGTGTCCAAGGCGGATGGGCCGATTTATGAAGATTTTAACAGAAGAATTTTCCACGTGGCGGCTACTTAAGAAAACCTTTTTCTTTTCATCTGACACGTGGACTCACGAATCAGCACTTTCTAGAAATTCTTTTGGCGGGAGTGTTCCCTCCATACGCCAAAGGGAATCTTGTGGGGTCCACAAGAATCAAGCTCGCAGGGATAAAAGACTTTATGCGAACGGGACTGAAAGGACATAGAGAACAGAGAGAAGAGGATAGCTAGAGGCATTTTGAGAAAGAATAGCTTGAGAGCAGAGAAGAGAGGAGAAGCACAGAGCGTGAGAAGTAGATGTACAGAGGTGTGAGAGAGAGCTGGAAAAATAGAGTATCGGAGAAAGGTTTCAGTGAGCAGAGAAAGAGTAGAAGAGAAAGAAGGAGAGAGTGATCTGAGAGAAGATTGTGAGAGAGGAAAGTGAGTGAAGCTGGAGATTCACTGAAGAGCCGATGGAATTTCGAATTCTGGATCAGATCCAGAATCGACTGCTCAATAAAGCTACATTATTTTTCAAATTCTGTCGTTGCTTTTGTTGATTGTTTTACTTTCATTTGAATCATTGTAAAGCTGTGTTTCAGCGAATCTATGTTGTGAGGCAGCGGAGCAATGTTGTGATGCTCAGCGGTGTATAAGATGTGTAATCAGCGGAGTTAAGCTGCTTTCAGCGAAAGCCTCACTCGATTGAGTGAGGGGTGGATGTAGATCTCAGGGTTGAGATCGAACCACCTTAAAAATCTCTTTGCATCGTGTGTGATTGCTTGTGCTCGCGTAGTCTTACTGTTATTTCTTTAGCTAAAAACATTTTAATAGCGTCCATCACAGTAAATTTCTATTCTGCAATTCTTTTTACTGCTGTAGGGCAAAAATTGGGGTTGATCTATTCACCCCCCCTCTAGATCATCCTAGTCACCTACCTTATCAGTCTGCACATCCCTGTGTTTAAGGTTCATTGCTCATATACCTACACTTCCACATCACGAAGAAATTGTGTTGGGTGTAGATTGTGATTTTAACTATACACATGAGCTATGTGGTGTCCTCTTTATGAATGCGCATCTTCTTTAGTTATGATTCATGAACTGCACTCAGCCTGTGAATCATGGGTATTATTTTTATCCCACTCTTAACAAGGGGGAGTTATACTACATATCTACTTTATGCTTGTTCTTAATGAATGCGTGCATGCTTCGATGAAATTTCATAAAATAATCAACAATTGAACTCAAAAAAATATAAATTTAAAAATAAATAATACATAATAAATAAATAAATAATAATAATAAAATAATAATAAAATAAAGATAAATAAAAAATCAAAGTAAAATAAAATAGAAAATAATTAAATAAATAAAGCTCCATCAATGAGAATAGGTCTACAAAGAGAGAGGGTCGTTGCAAGCTCCGGAACCCCTTATGAGCAAAAAATGATGGCAGAATGCAGTAAGGAGAAGGGGAGGTGACACCCGCAGGCCCCACTCATTCATCCCTCACTTACGACACCCGTGGGTGGGGAGCATTTGTTGACACTCAAAATTTGACATCAACAGCAGCAAGTCTCACCCAGCCGAACAAGGACAATTAAAAGAAAATAGCTCGAAATGATGACCGAAATATTTTTCAAAGCCCCGCATTGGGCAAAGGATAAAAGAAAGAAGATAGAGAAAGAAAAGAAGAAAGAAAGGGGGATTTGTCTTACCGACACCCTATCAAAGCTACAACCTGCAGTCCCGACACTGGAAGAGAAGAAGAAAAGAACAATAAATTAAAAAAAAAAGAATGAAAGAAGAAGAAGAAGAGAGAGGTGGGAGCCCCATCAGGTACCCCTACCCGAGTCTTTATTGACGTCTAGAAATATGAATGCCATAATATAGCACAATATGACAAAAATTGTGGGAAGTTAAGGTGTTCCTAAGGTACACTTCCGTGAGCTCGGCTGTAAGAAACATGCAACAAAAAGACATAAGGAGTGGCCGGAACGGCCGAATTTCAACACCAGTGATGGCGGCGCCGTATCGTATATGTGACGTCATGTTATCGTAAATTTACGTCCCGACAGACGAATTGGATTTAGAATCAAAGGGGGCTGAGGCACCCCTGAATATGTACAGCCGTGAGCTGGATTGTGGAGGCCCAGGCATCAAAGAGAAAGAAGAAAAGAAAAGAAGAACAAAAGAATAAAAAGAACAAAAGAAAAAAGAAGAAGAGGCTTAGGGTGTTGTAACGGCAGTAGAAGAAACAAACAAAAAAGGAGAAAAAGAATAAAAGAAAAGAAGAAGAAAAAGAGAAGAAGGGACAAGAAGGGGGAAGGCCGCTGAACCGGGGCCCTCCTCATACCTGATCCGACACCCTCACGCGCCCTCATCCAACACCCTTCTCATGCCTCATCCGACGCCCTCATGCCCCCCATATAGTAGCGCCTTGAAGTGCGATCCGACTGCCTTTCCCCTCTCACTCGATAGTGTAACGAAAGGTCCTCACGTCTTCCTCCCTGCACCCCTATATAAAGGGCCGCAGGGCATCAAAGGAAAGGGCTGGGGTGGAAGAGATCCATAAAGGACGGCAGAAGAAGGGGAAAGAAGAAGCCACAAAAAAGAGAGATCAACAGAGAGAAAGAAGAAGAGAAGAAAAGAGATCTTGACAACTCTCCTGAGGCAAAAGAAGGGCGAACAAGGAAGAGAAAATGGGAGTTCTGGGTGTTTCCTGAGCTTCCTCTTCCTGTGAGCCTCCTCCGAAAGAAAGAGAGAAAAAAAAGAGGAGGGAGAGAAGGAGCGCCTAAGCATTTATTTTCTGTAGGTGGGTCTTTCCTGTCGCTATCCATGCCCGACAGGACTATAGATCTTGTATTTTCATCTCATTCGTAAAAGTTTTATGCAATCCGATATTATTCCTACGGATTGATGCATTTATGTGAGTGTATTTCTCCCTGCTGTGGTGAATGTTTTCTTTTCTTTTTCTTTTCTCTGCACTCCCCCTATATTGGCAGTGATCATTCCCATCGTGCCTTGTGGATCTCGCGTTCTTTGGCAATTTATTCCCATCTGAGAAAAGTCTCGATCACAGAGCATCTCTGCACTTAGGATTTGTTCTAGGCTATGAATATGATCCTAAGTTGTAGAACCTGTAGGATCTGTCTGTCATTTCATAGACCGTTCTTGCCGTATCACGCCATTTTTTTTCTTTTCTGGACCCATTTCAAGAGCAACGCATAGAGGGACATAGTGCCCTTGCTTCCCCTCTATAACCAACCATTGGGGAGGAGAAATCTACCAGAAATATGGGCCTCGTAGCCCTCGTAGTCATCTTCCTTGATGTCTCCTTGCAGTGCGATTTGTGGGATATCTTACGGTACTCTATTTCTGGCATATGTGAACCGGCATGCTCTTGTTAGGTAATCTGCCGCACCTATATTGGGTGATCCGACGCGCCATTAACCCCCTCATATCTCCCTCCGCAACCCACCAATAGGGAGGAAGAGTTGCCAAGAATCTAGGCTTTGAAGCCCTTACATTTCTCTCCTTTTTTGGCCCTTTATAGCTTGATTTATAGGAGGAAAGACGATGCTCTGTTTCTTGCACAAGTCATCCGGCGCACCCTCATCAGGTGATCTGGTGCACCTATATCAGGTGATCCGACGTGCCATTAAACACCGCATATCCCCCTCTTCAACCCACCAGTAGGGAGGAAGAGTTGCTAGGAGTCTAGGCCTTGAAGCCCGTACATTTCTCTCCTTTTATGCCCCTTTATAGCTTGATTTATAGGAGGAAATATGATACTCTATTTCTTGCACAAGTGATCTGGCGCACCAATATCAGGTGATCCGGTGCACTCTCATCAAGTGATCCAGTGTGCCATTTAAACCTCTTTTTATTACTAGTACTATGCACTTTATGGGTTAATTGCCTCCATCGGGTCAGTGTTCGGCCTCGTACCACCGTCCCATTCGTCCCAGGGCTAAAGCCAATGGTCTCCGACACCCTCCCACAAGAAGGGGTCGTTCTGGCAGGCGGATGACCCGATATCGGCAAAAAGCGGGCATTTATGAATAGTAACTTTTGACTATTCACTTTAGGCCCAATAAGAATTAATTGTGGTTTTCTTAACCTGGTGCCCCTTTAGCCCCGTCAGAGCATTCGGGCAATTCCGGTCCCCTAGTAGGCTGGCCCTCGAGGATATGGCGCTAGGGATGACTCCGGATGTCGCCGCTCGTGCACATTCGGCTATTTAAGGGACCATCCCGGACTCCCCGTGGATGAGCACCTACTTCTTACCACCCGAAATACCCAGGTCTAAGGGAGGTGCTACGAAAATTTCACCAAACCCTAAGCTGATTAAAAAAAAGAAATGAATAATATAAAAAAATCATAATGGTAATAATAAAAAATAAATGAAATGACAAAACAATTCATAAAAAAATTGCATAACCAAAACAAACAAAAATCAATCAAAATAACAAAAAAGAATAAATAAATGAATAAAATAAAAGTATATATATATATATATGCATGTTTAAGAGATCAAAAATAAGATATTTGTGATCAAAATCAAAGCAAAATAAAAAAAGAAAAGGGAGGAAATAAAAGAAGGGGGAGATAAATAATAATAAATAATATATATATATATAGTGAAGTGCATGATTCGACGTGGGTGTGCGCCGGATCATGGCATGATCCGACGCACCCCCCTTCTTTCCCCAACTGATACGGCGCCATAAATGCACATGAACCGACGCCATAAATGCCATGAATCAACATGCCCCTTCTCATAAAAAAAAGAAAAAAAACAAAACTTTATTCTTCAAACAAATGAATCTGCGCAGACACTATGCAAATCTAATACATATAAATCTTTTTTTTATTCTGATCGGTATTCACCTTTTTGCGATAATTGCTTTATCGGGTGTCGGTTTGACCCTGCATCGCCGTCCTGCTCGTCCCAGGGGTAAAGCCAGTGCCCCCCTGCATCCTATCCTGAGGAGAAGTTCCCCGAGCTGTCGGACCGTTGGATATCGACGAAAAAGTGAGCGTTAATGAATAGTAACTTTAACTATTCATTTTGGGCCCATTAAGTGCTAAATTGCATAATTTCGTTGCCATTGCGATTCTATGGCTCAGAATGGGTTCCTTCCACCGCTCATGCGATTGTCGACCACTAGGGTTCACTCTGTGCGGTGCTGCTCTAGTTGGAATCCCCAGGTTTTCCCTTTTATGGCCGTTTAGCCCGATCTAGTGCCCTTGAATCATGAATAAATGGAATGCAAATAAGGCCTATTGCAAGCACGGTTTGGACCTGTGGGTTTGCTCCGCCATGGCTATGACCTAACCTCGCCTCAAGATCGATAACCCCCCTGGGTCGGACTTATTCTTACTGGGTTTTGTCCCCTTTTCCCTATATCAAATCATGCTAGATCACAGGCACACATATGTCCAGGGGATTACCCATGGCGTTGATGCATCCTTAGCATAAACCAGTCATGGATCGAGAGTTTTCTACGATGCTTTTAACCTCAGGCTCAATGGCCCGAGGCTATGCCGGTTCGCCTTTGGACCCACTTGCATATACAACAGTGTCGACAGTGAGTCTAAATGTTGGCAGAGACATGTTCAAGAAGCCCCTCGGATGATCCGAATCTCTTGGTAGGCTAGCCCCTGGAGGTGCTATATCCAAAGGCCCGGGTGCTGCTATTCTATGCACACCTGAACAATTAAGGGACAGTCTCAGACTTCTATAGATGAGCTCCTGCTACATCCCCCCCCGACATACTCTAGGACAGGGGGAGATGTAGTCAAAATTTTGATTCTTCGTCGCTCAAGTAACAGCAAAAATAAAGGGAATATAAACGATGCCTATTGCATGTTGGATCCGGGCCCCCCAAGATCACCCCGCCTGGCCGGAACCTGGCCTTATCTTGAGGCCGACAACCTTGCGGATTTGTCACGCCCCGAACCGATAGCAGTGGAAACTACTTGAAACGTGACATCGAATAGTCATGAATAATTAGAGCAACCACAAGACACACAATAGGGCTAGAAAAAAGATAATAAAACTCTAATTGTATTAATATCAAAATGTCATAATTACATTTTAATGACTCAAACTTACATCGATAAAAAGAAAGTAAAAGACTCAAATTACAGGGCTTGACTTAATAAAATAAAAATACACAGACACAGATCTTCTATAGCACTCATCACTCTTGCCCTTCCCCGTCTGATTGGTTATCTTCATCATTATTACCTGAAAAATGTTAATAGAAACTGGGTAAGTAAAAATGTTCAGTAGGAATTACATCTCTATTGCCAGGTAAAAATATAAGGAATTAACCAATTATCCAATATTCAATGAAATGCCATGAACGATATAAAAACCATAGCCAATATGAAATACACTATCAATCAGAAGAGGCTATCAACAACTAATTTTCAGTGTCAAGGATAGACATGAAAAGCTTAAAGGAAAAGGGAGCAATCCCAATACAGAACCAATGATAAGATAACAGTATGAAACAAGGAACGTATAATCCAGAATGAACATAACATATCGAATTGGTCAGAATATCAGAATTCCAATAATATTAAGCAGAATAACAGAATAATAGTCTAGCAGAATATCCAAATAACAGAATTAACAGAATATTAGAATAACACAATATCATAATATCATAATAACATAATATCAGAATAACAGAAGTTGGTGTAATGCTACACTCAGAATTTCTCATGGTTTACAGAATGGACTTCCGTCATACCTGGCATTGGTTATCAACGGACCCACAACCCTTAATAAAGTCATAATTTGGAGATACAACCAACATTAAATCAAAGGGTTATGTTCCAAAAATATCATGAATGAAATTCCAAAAGGAAATAGCATGACATAAACAGTATGGATGATATTCGGGAAGAATATAAGGTCAACAGTACTTTAGACAATCAAATCTCAGACTTATAAACAACAGTCTAACCGAAGAAAACATGTTCAAGACATTGGGTTAAACGCGGTCATGAACAGTGCCATGGTCTTACAGAACGCGGTTGATCGTGAGGCCGCAAACAGACAGAAGATCCAGATGCGAGGTCCTTCATAGAACGCAGTCAGGGTAATAGCCGCGAGCAAGATGAGAGCGGCCTCTGGGCAGGTCGTGTTCCGATCAGGACTGATAGAGCCCAAACAGAATGTAGCACCCCGGTAGATCATTCGATAAAATAACCGGAAATTAACAAGAAAATCCAATGGAAAATACGGTAGGTAAAATCCTAAACAATTTATAAAAATCCAAAAAAATTATAATCACGTAAAGGAATAAAAATTTAGGTGATTTGTCTTCTGCAGGAAACCTTAAATAAAATTCAAAGCCAATCGAATTAAAAAAATTAGGGCTAGATCCATGTTTTACCCTATCGGGCTTTGGATATTCTAATTCGAACCCATTTCTCGACCGTTTGAGCTCAGATCGGATTCAATCGAACGGCCACGATGTGTAGGTTGTTTCCCCTCGATTTTCTCACCGAAACCCTAACTCAAAAATTTGAATTTTTAGGCGAGGCGGCGGCGAGACCGGGTCAATGCGTGAATCGCGTGCGACCGGAGTCGTGGACTCTATCCTATCAATCTATCCCTCTAAAAATTGATTAATCATATAAAACTGACCCTAAGGCCTTCTAGCATCGACGTTTGGTAGCTGCGACCGGCGAGGTGTGAGGAAGAGGCCGTATTCCGGTGATCTCTTGAAGGGGTTTTCTATCAAGGCCGACGTCATCGTCCCCTCTTCTTCCTTGTTTAAGGTAGGTTCTAGTAGACCAAACCTCAAGCATAATATATCATTGGATTTGTCCCTAAACCATCTTTCATTTGATACTAGAAGCCCTAAATTTCATTCTATATCATGTGAGTATTAGTTGTTTTAGTCGGAGCATGTTAAAACTAGGGCTACCATTGTTATCTTCGATTAAAGGCTAGGTTAGCAGGCTTAAAGTTTCAATTAATCAATCCATGGCATGCATCTTTTCGTTCTCTTTCTAGTGGTATGCTTTTGCCCAATTTCTATGCTCTATATCGACTGGATTTCTTGCTGTTAGTGAGCCCCGTCGGATGTTTACCGGGCACCGGAACGGCGAACAGGCCACGATTTTACAGGAACCGCGCAACACTGAATGGCCTCACGATAGACCACCAGGTCTGGGGTCGGCAGTCGTGACTTGACCGTTTATATTGTTTTGCGTTTGAGACCCCATGGTCATACACGGCCCAACGATAGACTGTGCGGTTGGGCAGGCGGCTTCTCTCTAGACCACTTGGAAACCCGAGCGGCTGATCGATAGACCGCGTAAGGTGTGTAGGGTTTCGGACTTACATGACCTGAGTGGCCTAGTGATAGACTGCTAGACCCCATCCAGCGGCTCTGGTTAGACCGCGTATGTCTCACAGATTGATTTATTCCATGTGTTAAGTATGCCGTTTCTTGTTAAGCTATGCATGTGCAGGTTAGAAACTCACACCAAGAACTGGCAAATTATGGAACATATGATCTAATTTCGTTATTGTTCATGATTGATATCTCCTTTGCAATCATAATTCCCGTAGTGTTCTTATCAATTAACGAAGCATAAATGTTAATCTTGGAATTGGAGTAATAATACTAGGATTGTTCTAACAGTCATTCCACTCCGGTGGTACTGACTGACCGTGAAACATTATTTTCTGATGATTTAAATTCTCAATACTTGTAATAGTTGAGACTCTCCGCTGGATACTCCTTCCGTCGGACTAGGACCTCTATTACAGGACCTCCGAAAGACCCCGCGAGCTTGAGATTTCCACTAAGACGTCGGGCAGGTTGTACCTCAAATCCTGCACCTGTTAACTCGACTGAATCGTTTGCTTATGCCCAAACCCGGAGTTGGGTCTGTTCTTCAGATAATGGCCCTTTGGGGACCGTTTCTATCACTGAACGGCCTAGGCATGACCCCCTGAGATTCTAAGTGGTCCACGGATGACCGCGTTCAACCGCTTGTGCGTCGACCTCTCTGGTTTGTGCATCGACCTTCTTCGGGGCTCAGAACTAGTAGCGGCCGTTACTGGACCGTCTCATCGTGGAAGCGGCCTTCCTATGACTATTTTGTGATAGAGCGGCCTAATTAAGACCGTTTACTTTACTCAGGCCCTGGAACCCCCTCTTCACTGGATGGCCTCCAGGTGACCATTTTCTTGCTGGAAACGGCCCATCTTTGACCGTTTTCATCCCTCATGCTGGGCTTGACCCTTTTTTGTTCAGCTATTCCTTTTACGGTCCAGACTAAACTATTTTGTCTCTCATGCGACCTTGTTCATGACCGCATCTATCCAGAACTTGTTTTCTTATGGTTCTTTCTTGAATCTCTTGACTTCTCAGTCAATTATTGAAATAGCACTTGATCTTAGTTGGTAAGATTCATAGCTTAACCTTGAAATTCTGGCCCATTCCAAATGAATGTCTAAGATGGTTACTTGGGATCTTGGATCCATCAAATCAATGCCAACACATCATAAGGGCCCGGCCTGGTCCTGGGAGGAGCACCCGAAAAGTACTAGTGCCCTGGGGAGTTGTAATGGCATGGTGAGGCATAGCACCGAGTGCATGACTAGCATGATATCTGTGACATTCGTTCATTTCAATATTCTTGGAAATTCCTACATGGAATTACTTCTACATGACTTGCTTGTTTATTTACTTGATCGGCCAAGTACATGGAAATGATATCTCAATTCTATATTGCTTCATTCTATTGTGTTGGTTGTTTTATCGCCATTTATTTTATGCAATGAAATTAAATTAAATTGTTAATTACTTACACTCTACCTGCTATTATCTACTGAGCGTTCGCTCACCTAGTTTTTCTTCCCTATTTCAGGTAGCTCCGGTGAGGACTCACAAACGGATGGGGATGGGCAGGAGTGAAGACCTTGGAGCGAGCCAGCTAGAAAGCCGTCTGGAGTTGTCCTTAGATAGTTTGAGTTTGAGAGTTATAGTATTGTCCAAGAGTTGTAATTGAATATTTGGTTGTTATGTAGTTGTTTAAGTTGGTGGATATTGTATCTTTTATGTTTTCGTAAGTTGGAATAAATGGTTAATTAGGTTTAATTCCATCTCTTGGTTATTATGTTATTTTTGGTGTTGTTTAAGTGCTAGCCCAAAGCACAGCATGTCTAGAAATCAACATCCGATATTTCACGTCGGGGCGTGACAGTTTGGTGGTATCAGAGCCGTAGGTTTGAATTTCCTAGGTTATAAGTGATGTCGTAGAACCCGTAACATTGTTAAAGTCTAAGGTCCTAACCTGGCAAGATTGGGTAGAGACTTGGGGTTGAGTTAATTAATAAACACTAAAAGATTTTCACTAGACTATTCTTTTAACCAATTTGCTGGTATATGTAGGAGTATATTCTGATGGCGGCAGAACGTGCGCAGTGGAGGGACATGCAACGAACCGTGCATGGCTTGACTCAGGCCCTCCAACAGGTAGCCCAAGGAGGAGGATCACACCATGGAGCTGGTGACCTCCACCGGAATTTCAGAGGCTTGAATCCCCCACGTTTTGGTGGATCGACGGATCCCGATTAAGTCGAGAACTGGCTGAAGGAGATAGAGCGAGTTTTTAGAGTAATGCAGTGCAAGGACCAGGATCGAGTTCTGTTGGCAACATTTCAGCTAGAACGCAACGCACGCGCTTGGTGGGAGGCGGTAGAAGCTACGCTCGGAAATAGGCGTGCGACGTGAGATGAATTCAAGGAACATTTTAATAACAAGTATTTTTCAGATCGTGTTCAAGAGAAGAATGCGGCAGAGTTTGCTTCTCTGAAATAGAGGAACCTATCAGTTGCAGAATATGAAGCTCAGTTTTCCAGACTTTCCTGCTATGCAACGCACTTGGTGTCCACCGAGAAGATGAAGGCCAAGCGTTTTATGAACGGGGTGAAGCTTCAATACATCAACCAGTTGGCACCAATGGAGATCTCTACCTATGCAGAGATTGTCAGAAAAGCTCAAGTTTTGGGAGACACATTAGAGATGACCGAGAGGATTCGAGGAAAGAACCCTAAGAAAGAGCATACCACTAGTTCGGGTAATTTCAAACCCAATAATGGCAAGAAGAGGCCCAATGGTGGGTCAAGTTTCTCACAGGATAAGAAGTCAAAGAATGTAGAGAAGAAGACAAGTTTGGCTGCCCCGTCTAAAACCATTTGCAAGTTTTGTGACCGGCCAGGTCACAGGATGGAGGAGTGTTGGCGCAAGCTAGGCGCCTATTTACGCTGTGGAAGCCTAGACCACCATATACCTGAGTGTCCCCTCTTGTCCGACCAAGCGACTCCAAGCAAGCCGTAAGGAGGTCAAAAGCGGTAGGGCAAGCTTCAGGCTCCATAGAAAACTGAGACTGAAACCACCGAGGAGGGTGAACTTGTTGAAGGTACACTTAATATTTTTGATAAGCCAGCATTTGTTCTATTTTATACTGGAGCGACGCATTCTTTTATTTCTCAGAATTTTGCTAAGTCCTTAACTGTGAAACCGGTATTGATGAAATCCCTATTGGAAATTTCAACTCTGATTGGTTCGGGTTCAACAATTAAGTATTACTACCCTTCTAGCAAGATCTTGATTAGTGGGCTGAATACGCCAGCTGATTTGGTTTGTATGGCAATGAAGGATTATGATGTAATCCTAGGAGCTGATTGGTTGGCTAGAAATGAGGCCAGTGTTCATTGTAGATCTAGCTCCGTGTCTTCTTCTAGACACCCCGAGCTTTCTTTTGTTGGGGTTAGGCACTCTAGATCCGTGCCGCTCATTTCGGCCCTTCGAGCTGAGAAGTTAATGAAGAAGGGATGTCCGGCTTTTCTAGCCTTGGTTTCTTTAACTGATAAGAAAGGATCTGAGATTAAGGATATCCCTATTGTCCAGGAATTTCCTGACGTCTTTCCTGAGGATTTGCTAGGACTTCCGCCTGAGAGAGAGGTAGTCTTTTCTATTGATCTAATTCCTAGCGCATCTCCTGTTTCTAAGGCTCCGTACCGTATGTCTCCTGCAGAGTTGAGAGAATTAAAGAGACAATTGAAAACCAAAATCCAAAAAAAAAATTGAATATTTCATGATCCTAAATTCAAAAAATTTGAATATTTCCTGATCCAAAATCCAAAAAAATTGAATATTTCCTAAACCAAGTTCCCAAAAAAATTGAATATTTTCAAAAAAATTCATAAAAAAATTCACATATTTTCCAAAATCCATAAAAATTGAATATCTTTTTCAAAACCTACAAAAACTTGCATATTCCAAAATCCAACAAAAAATTACATTGTATTTTCTGATGGTATTTTTTTTGCAGGAACAAGAATTTTGTAAGGACCAAGGGCACGGGATGAGTCCTCTCCATTCATTTTCATCTACCTTTTGATTCTCCCCATATTCACAATGATCACATCTTCATGATTCACTAGGCATTAACTGATCGTTCATCTCCCAAAATCTTTTAATAAACTCCTGCTGATTTCACTTGATCACTTTGCCACTGGGCATTACTTGATCCTGATCATCCAATCTCAATCTCACATGCCAAGATTGTCATCTTCATGACAAATAACAAACAATGATGCTTTGCAATGCTATGATTTAACTCATGCTATTCATGCTAAACATGCTTCGCTTTGATTCATGCTTGAATGCTATCCACACCAAACTTTGATCGCTTTGATGTCTATGTTGTGATTGCTTATTGATTGCTTTGATTCATGCTATTCTTGCTATGCTTGCTATGCTTTATTCATTGCTTGTTATCTTTTATATCTTGGCTAATACAATTTTGAGCGCAGGATAAGAAGCTCTTGGTCCCACCGTGATCGCCAATTTGTGAATTATAAAATTAGAACGCCCCCAAGTTAAATGATTTGCATGAAAGATGACTTGACAAGATATAGAACTACAATTGATGATAAAAGGGGGGTTACATGTAATAATCAAAATCCATGATCGCCACTGAGGCCTACAACATGCCAAATAATATAAAGATCAAGATAGGGCATGTTACATACCTCAGAAATTCAAGATGGCCAAGGGCTGGCCTGGGGATGAACGCGCTGTATCGTCCCAGCGCATTCTTCAGATCGTGCCAGGAACCTATAGCGCGATATCAGACAGGAAGCGGGGTTATTTGGATTCGTTCCTTCCTTGCTCCAAGGCCGGCCAAGGTGCAAGGGCTCCACGTATTAGTCTTCTAGTGCCTGCAAACAATCATAAACAACAAATAAAAGGCCCATTAGAATGAGATTTTAGTAGAATCTACCCCTATTCTTAATCAAAAGCATGCAAACGGGGGGCTCGATTGCCTGGGGGTTTGGTGGTTTTTAAACCCCTATGGAAGGGCCAAAAGATAGGTGTGGTGTGTGTGTATGCATGTGTTTTGTAAAAGAAGTATTTTTTGAGATTGATATGCAATGCTATGCAAAGATTGGGATGAACGAATTGGGGGGAAAAACTAAGAACTAGGAAGAACTAAGAAGAACACAATATGCCCTAAATACTCCCTTGGATGTGTGAGGAGCGAGGAGTTGTTGATTTTGAACGAAACACAGCCTCCCCCTCGTCAAGATCTCGAGTTGCACCCCCCTGAAACGACGGCCAAAGGGTGCAATTTATAGGAAAAAGATCGAGAAGCAACCCTAGGTCGGAGTTCAATTCAATCCAAAAGTTGGCGGCTCAAATTGAGGTAATCCTGCCGATTAATGAGGCGGAAAGACTCCTGTTAGGGTTTGGAACCTTCCTTTGGAAGGAATATGATTGGAAACTTACCAAATAAGGACTCTGAGATGAAAGAGGGGAGTCCGGGTCGGACAGGGTTTCTGACTGAGGACGCGCTACAAGTGTATAGCGCGTTCATGAAGAACGCGCTATAACGATATAGCGCGATAATTAAAGGCCCATCAAATGATTTAGAAAAAGGAGAAAAATCCTTTGGCAGTCACTTAATCAAATGTTGAGTGAGAATAACATCCAAAGTGGATGCTATAATGATCAGATAACAACTGTTCAAATGATAACTTCAATTAGATCCACAACGCGCTATGAACAAGAAAGCGATAAGAGCGGATAGCGCGGGGATGCCAAACTCGAGACGAGATCCAAGGTATGGAATTGAAATGTTGGGCCAAGAATAGAGAGACATCCCAGAAAATCAACCAACTAAGGATCAATTGGGGCATTAACTAGGAGAACAAAGAAAATGCCCAATTTATCGGCCAAAATTGGGTGTTTACAGATGCCCTTCCTTGATATCCGCTTTGCAGGGGAGCGAGACGGAGGTAAAACGGAGGCAAAACGGAGATGACACAGAGTGGTAGTGACGGGGAGATGAAGTGGAAATGCAGTGGAGCGGACTGATAAGTGGATATCAAGGAAAAAGAGACACCCATCACAACCGACAAATGATAGGAATAATCCAAAAAACTCTGTGCTAACCACAAGATCGAGCTAGCATCAGCAACTCCTGCCTAGAACGATAGGCGCAGAACAAAGAAAAGGGAGCTGATCAACCTCCTGCACAAAAGAGGCATCCGCAGTGTGTAGCAACTACGAATTTCACTCAGTTAGTGGAATGGACGTGAGCCTGGCGGATCCATCGACGCCATCGTGCGGTTCACAACTAATGAGTGGATCAAAAGAAGGAGGATAAGTTGAATTGGATTGAAAGGGGATAAGCAAATTCTAGGCAAGGGTCACATCGACCAGCGAGATCCAGTGTCCAACTAGGAGTAATCGGAATGGAATTGAATTTCTTTGTTCAAGAACATAAGCATTATTGATCCTTAATTAGGAAGAAGAGTTGGGCATTTATGAATGCAAAAGGCATGATGCGTGCAGGGCTAAAATAAAAGAAATCATTAAAACAAATGCCAAGAAAAAAATAAAATATAAGATACTCAAGGATAATAGTATTAAATCAAACAGACTTGGGTCAAGAGTTATCTGCAACCACGACGTGCCAGATGAAGTCCATCGTCCCCAAATTTGTCTGACCTAACGGCCTATCCGACGATTAACTACATGTTTCTAGATCATCACTGTTTTTGGTAGAGGGGAACTCAAATCCCGAAACATACGGAGAACCAGCCGGTCCTTGAGATAATATAATAATGTAAGTATCATATAGTAATGTAATAAAAGGAATGGATAAAGAAACACTTACCTGATGGCGTATCATCATCTTTCTTTTGCTTTCCTGTGAATTCAATGTTAAGCAAATTCAAGCAAATTCAGGCACGCATAAGCAAAAGAACACAAGTTTCTCATTCACTCTCAACATATATTCTCATGGCATTTCCTTTTCTCTCCCTCCCCCCTTCTATTTTCATTTCTCTTTTTACTTTGGTTATCGCGCTATATAGCCATAGCGCGTTAAGGTCGCGCTATGAACGTATAGCGCGTTAATCACACGCAAGTTTTCAAAAACCGCCCCCCCCCCTTTTCTCTTATTCAAACCCATACTTCCCTCTCTCGACTCCCTCTCTCGCCCTCTCACCAACCAGAACCCTCATTGCCCTAATCCAATGGAAGGGGATCCTCCTCGACGCTCCAAACGGCATGCCACCCGTGGCCGTCAACGATCTTGCGTGGAGGAGCAATGAACGCCCCCTCCCGCGGAAGAGAATGCCGACTCGGAGGCGACCGTCTCGGCCCGGCTTGAAGGGGATGAAATGGAGATCCCCCCGGACGATGCCGAAGAGGTTGAAGGCGCCCCGACGGCCGAGGAAACAGCGGCGGAGCCCATTGGTGGTGCGGCGGCCCGAAAACGTCGATTGGTAAGAAAACCGCCCTATCTTTCTTTCTTTTGATTTTTCTTGTTTTTTCTTTTCAAATGAGATGAAGACGGAAGGGGAGATGCCCCTTTAGACCGATGTGTAGGGCAGAAAGCCCATGAAAAAGATATGGGGAATGAGGGGTCACCCCCTACCTGCAGAAGGTGAACGTGCTATATCTTCATAGCGCGTTCTTGAAGAACGCGCTATGACGATAAAGCGCGATAAAGAACAGAATGCCAGTTTTCCTTATTTTCTGATTTTTTGTTTTGTTTGATGATCACAAATTGATGTTTCTTGTTTTTATGTTGTGTGCAGGGTGTGGAGGGTGCAGTTCGTGCCCAGATTTCATGGACATTGGTTCGGGCCATCTACTCCGCACTACCGGAGTTTCAACGGGCCCGCCTCCGCCAAATGGGCTTCGGGGAGTTATTGGAGATAGAGGTGCTGAGAGTCGATGTGGGATTGATAAGGGCCCTGAAAGCCAGATGGGATACGGGGTGCAAGGCCTTCCTCTTCCCCTGGGGTCATATGATCCCGACTCTAGAGGATGTCACCCGTATCACCGGGCTGCGGGTGCATGGATTGGCAGTGACGGGCTGCACTTACCCCGACTACCGGGAGATGGCGCGCAGGCTGCTAGGCTTGGAGCTGGAGGGGACTGGCCGAACCTCGCTAGTGTCGAGGATTGCTTTGCAGGAGAGTCTCGGCTTGTTCCACACGCAGAGGGAGGTGGGAGAGACTTTGACGGCTCATGAGAGGAGACTAGAGGCTGGAGCCAGAGAGAGCTTCGCGACCGAGGCTGGCGCATAGGCCGACATGGAGCTGAGGAGGTTTCTTATTCTGCTGATCGGCAAGCTACTTCTAGTGACTCAGGGTGATGCAGTGAGCTGCCAATTTCTACCCCTATTGGAGGATCTGGACAGAGTTGGACGGTATGCTTGGGGTGCGGCAGTCCTAGCCCATTTGTTTGATAGCTTCGGCATTTCTTCACTCCAGTCTTCACTCGGGGGGTTCTACCCTCTACTTCAGGTATCTCTCCAAACCTTAAACTCCATGGATTAAATTATGCACTTACCTCTTATATTGATCACATGAGCTACATTTCAGGTTTGGAGTTATTTGTATCTTCCTACCCTCAGGCGTGCTTGGGAGGATCGAGGAGATCTACTGCCCCTGGCCAGACGATGGACCCCTACACGAGATGGCCGATCTTTGAAGGACCAGGTCACCCATATTCAGGAGACGTTAGATATGATGCCCCATATAGAGGTAAAATTGATTTTTGAAATTGAATTATATTATCTGAATGAGATCCAGCGCAATGATAAATTGAACTATGCAGGTGGTCTGGACTCCCTATCAAAGGGACGCCAAGGTGATGCCCTGGGTGGAGGCGGCCATCCCATACTTCGGGAGAGAGATCTGGTTGCATGCCCTCAACCTGGTCGAGCCACTATACCATAGGTTGATCATGAGGACACTAGGACTCCATCAGGCGGTGGTAGAGTTCCCGACCCAGGCGACGGATCCACGACCTGGACGACGCTTCCGAGGCCTCCAGGGGACAGATGACTGGCGGCAACGTGCCCGGGAGCAGTACGCAGATTGGAAGAGGCGTGACCGAGCAGTCCTTGCGGGAGCGGATTCAGATGATGCCTACCTCCAGGCATACTCTCAGGCATACGGCAGCCGAGTTTATCAGAGCGCTCATGGACAGGTATGCCTTTAAATTCATTTGTTATTGATTATTCAAAATGTGACCAATATGTGTTTATTGCAGTTCGACATAGAGGGGAGACTGGCCATGGTACAGGGACTCCTCGACTCCACGATCCGGCAGCGTGAGGACCTCCAGCATACCGTCGATGAGCTGGTAAGCACTTGTAACTTAGAATGATTTGGATTTGAAATTCAATTAATAGTAATGCTTTCTCTTTTTAGCACGAGGAGCTGGAGGCAGTCCGATCCTCGCATGGTGCTTCATCTTCCACTCAGCCTGTTTGCGACCACACCGACTTGGAGAGCCAGCTTGCTAGTGCAGTTGCTCAGGCGGAGGCAGTTGAGGCCTCCCTACAAGAGAGAGTAAGCAATCTATTTTTTTAATCTTAGTCTTGAAAAATTTTATTATCAGTTATTGACCAAGATTTCGGATGCAGGAGCGGGAGCTACGGAAAGCGGAAGCAGAGCTGAGGCGCCGCGATGCGGAGGAGCTTCCTCGAGATGTGGCAGAGTTACGCCTCCTACTCGGGGTGGAGAGGAGTGAGCGGCAGAGAGAGAGGGAGGATCGAGACAGAGAGAGAGAGATGGGAGAGAGAGAGAGAGTGGAGCGGGAGCTAGAGAGGGTGGAGTTACGTACCAGATTAGGAATCGCCGAGCAGCGGGCAAAGGATGCGGAGGATCGCTATCGGCGAGGGCGTGAGCGGGCTCAGCGTGAGGGATACTCCCGAGCCTATTCGAGCACTGATTATTTAGTTACCTCCTCTGAGCATCAGAGGAGGGAAGATGCTGAGAGGGAAGCACGCAGTGACAGGGGTTCAGCTTCTCGGGGATCGATGGCTCCTCCTAGGTCTTCCCGGGGAGGTCAAGAGGAGGCTGAGAGCTCGCGTAGAGGGGGAGATCAGGAGGATCGAGGGGAGAGCTAGAGAGGTTGTTTTATCCATTCTCATTTTGTACTCTTTTGACATACATAGTGGAATGAGACAGTCTTTGATACTTGTTTGTACTTCTTGTGGTTGTTCTTGTGATTTTGCGCGCCTCTGTAAAAGGATATCTCCGCAATAATGCCATCAGTAATATAATGCAATTTTTTTGAATTTTCTAAAATATGCAAATTTTTAGGAGTTTTCAAAAAGAAATATTTGTGTTGATTTCGAAAAGATATGAAAGTTTTTGAAATGCTCAAAAAAAATTTTGGAATTTGGCAATATTGATTTTTTTTGGAATTTCGGCAATATTCAATTTTTTTGGAATTTTGGCAATATTCATTTTTTTTGGAATTTTGGCAATATTTATTTTTTTTTAGAATTTGGCTTAGACATTGCTAATGCAGCATCAACGGATGTTTAAACCACTGGCTAAGGGTCCTAGTTCCTTCCCCTTTCGCTCAAAACTGTCCAAAGCCGGGCGTGCATTTAAAGGTGGCGCCCCATGACCAGCTACCTTTGGTTACGATGCCCCTACCAAGGCCATACCCGAGAAACATTCGGTCTTAGAGGGAGAAGAGAAGAATAATTGATAAGCTTTATGCAAGATGGGAGATGTCAGGACTTGAATTCCTTCCAAGGTTTTCCCCTCAAAGAGGTAGTCTGTTGTGCCGGAGCTTTGTGCCTTTGATTTTTAGACCCTTGACATGCATACGACCAGGGTTTTCCCTGCGGGGACTTTGCCTCTCTTGACATGCCATAATTCATACTTTTGCATTTATCGAAATTTTGACTTGATTTTTCATAATAGCCCTTTTGGCTAGATGTATCATGAAATTTGATTTTAGTTTGGGTCAACACTGCCCCTATTTGAGACTTCTCTCATATTGGGGATTACCGAAGTTGGTCATCTTATCCGTCAACCTCTTGCCCCTGCATTCGGCTGAGTGAAGAAGAGAAAAGACTTTCAGATATACTCATGGCATGGCCAAAGTAGCAACGGTGTTTTATCAAAGGAGCCGGCTAAGGACGCCGTGAAGTGTGTGCGATGCCCAGCTAAGGGTTGCTCTTAACAAGCGGGGAGAGAACGTTGAATTCCCAGCGCGGGGTTTTTATTAACCAAAGGTGCTATAGAAGCAAGCCTAATTTGGAATAATTTAATTAAACAAAAGCCTAAGATAAAATAACTCTTTTAATCTTTGTTAAGAAGCACTTCATTTTGAAAATCACGCGTGAAGCAATAAGGTAATGATATCATAAATGCATACTTACGTCAACATATTACCTTGCGACCTTTCTTGAAATAGTTGCCGCGAGAGGCGGGGTTGATCATCGTGGGATATGTTGTGTATCTGAGGTCATTTGAGTCATTCTATGGTCTCTTGGGTCATTTGACATCATTATATAGTCATATGAGTTCTGTGGTATTCTTGGTTTTGATAATGGCTTAACACTATTAGTCATTGTTGTTTATCACTCTCCATGTATTTGGTTTCATGATGCCCATTCACAACTTGCATTATATGTTCTCACATTGCATTAATACCAAGGAACATGTGGTTCTTGAATGCTCACATCAATCTTGAAACTTTGGGTTACTTGATGATCATCCATTCGTTTAAATTCATTGTCATATGAACTTGCTCTTTTGATATGGATGGTTAATTTGGGAATGAGCTTTTCTATCCTTCTTGTTATTGAAATTCCATGAGTGTGTTTCATGGATATTTTACTTGGGGTGGTTGAGCTCTTATTTCTTGATCTTTAACTCAGAACACTTGTGATTCAAAGTGTTCACATATAACTAATTCATGAGATTTCATATGTGTATTTCATACATTTATTATATGGATTATTGAGCTAAAGTTCTAATCCTTTTTATATGATTTTACAGGCCAAAACACTCAATATATATTCCCCAAGATCAAAGAAGTTTGATGCCACAGAGTTCGGAAGGGTTACAATGACATTTGGGGCTGAATTATGTTAATCTGGAATTTACTGTAGCTTTAGGTCGACCGGCGACACTGTAGCTAGGTCGACCGAATTTCCCAGAACCAAAAGGTTCGGGGTCTGTGACATTCCGGTCGACCGCCCCATGAATTCCGGTCGACCGGTTTTGCCAGAGCTGAAAAGTTCTTGGCTGCAGTAGGTTCCGATCGACCGGCCCATGAATTCTGGTCGACCGCCAGCCCCGATGCAGCCATGTTTGACTTCAAAATCTACCTCGTGGCCAGCCCCTTTCCATGGATTTGTTTAATCAAACCTTACCTAACTTCCCATGATTTGTAGATCTGGTTTGGAGGGTGTCCAAGGACCATTCCAAGGGTTATAAAACCAACATGAGAGGGTTAGAAACCCTAGTTGATGGAGTTGATGAAGTGAATCAAGGGAGGCCATTTCGAGAGCACTATAGCACCTCCGTGAACAGTGTTTCGGGTAGGAGTTCTTCATCCTTCCAAGGTGATTCAAGGTGAGATCTGAAGCCAAGCAACCTCCAATCAAGCAAGAAGCATTCAAGGCTTGCAAAGGTGATCAAAGCTACATCCATACACCTCTTCATCAACTCAAGGAGATTCAAAGAAGATCAAAGCTACATCCAACAATCTCTCCATCAACTCAAGGTGATTCAAGCTCATATCTCAATCCAGCAACCTCCAAGGAAGAGTAGAAGAAAGCAAGGCTAACAAGGGAAATCAAAGGAGGCTGCAAGGGTGTGTTCAAGGAAGAGGAGTTCGAGTTACTGTAGCTGTGAACAGTACTCCGGGAAGAAGTTCTTCATCAAATCCTCAAGAGATTCAATCTCCAACAAACCTCAGACAAGATCTTTTCTCTTAAGCATATTCTATATCTTGTTTGAGTGATTTCATATTTGTTCGTTTTCCATTTCATTCAAACATTTGGAATTGAGAATCGTCCCTACCGATGGTTAGTAGGAAAGCAATCGAGAGTTCTCCGATTTGCGGTGTAGCCATCCCTGCCGGCTTTGTGTGTAGGAAGACAGAAAGAGGGGTTTCTCTGTTCTGTGGTTTGGGGTGTGTCCCCGGGTCAAGCTGTGTGTCAGCAAGGAAGCCTCACCGGGTTTTGGTGAGGGGTGGATGTAGGTTGCGGGGTTACAACCGAACCACCTTAAAAATCCTTGTGTTGTGGGTTGTTTATTGTGTGTGATTGCTCTATATCTTCTAACCCCATTCACAGGTTCGTGTGCTTCCATACTTGGTTATCTTGCTCACATACATATGCACTTTGAGTGATCAACATAGCATACACACACACGCACGGTTGTTGCAAGCTATTGCATGTTCATCTATGTGTTATGTTTTGTAATTCACTTAAAGAAGTGTGGACGTTTCATAGCTTGTAATTCAAATCTTTCCATTTGAGCCACTCTACTTAATTCCGCTGTGCATTGTGCCTAAGTGATTCATTCACTTTATAAGAGTGGTTTAAGCTTTCGCTAGATAAGAGTTTTTAAATAGGCCATAACTTGTGATAGGATCTATTCAACCCCCCCGTCTAGATCTGTTTACACCTCACGGGACCCAACAAGTGGTATCAGAGCGAGGCTCTATCATTCCCAGATCCAACGATCTGCAGGGAAAGATCCCGGTGTTTGTTATTTAGATGGATTCACATGCTACACTTACTTCGATGGCTTCTCCACCCATTTATGATGGTTCAAATTTTTCTACATGGGTTGGAAGAATGTTCATCTATGTTAGCTCCATAGATCCACAATTGTGGACTCTCATATACAATGGTCCTCATGAGCTGTCATCAAATTCAATTGATTGGCTAGCCGAACATGAGACCAAACATAATGATAATCGTCTTGCATATAACTTAATTACAACTGCAGTTGATCTAAGACTAACTCATCTTGTGTCCTCTTGCAGCACAGCCAAGCAAGTATTGGACAAGTTGGTTAAAATCCATGAAGGGAAGGAACAAGAACAAGAATGCTTCATGGCCGACCGTATAGAACAGTCCAGCAATGCATCCTCATCACAGGTAAACTCTGATTCCGAGGAATTCACTTTTGAAGAGCTTATGGAAGTCTATGATGAATTGATCACACAATACAAAAAGGTAAAATCTGAAAATAAAAAATTGAAAAAGGATCTCAAGAAAATTAACCAAAATGAAAGCTCATTTTGTAAAAAGTGTTCTGTTTTTAAAGAGCTTAACGACACTCTCTTATTTGATCTAGATACGCATAAACAAAGCATTGCATGTCTAAGGGATGAAAATGAAAATCTTCATGGTGAAATCACTAGGTTAGAAGAAACTGTAATAAAACTCTAAAATCAACCTAAGTCAATCTCCAATGATCAAACTATGGCCGATGGGCTAATCTATCATGAGAAGTTGATTGAAGAAAATAAAAATTCTGTTTCATGCTCTGCTAACTTTATGTGTGGAAAATGTTCATTCTTGAGAAATATAAATGTTGGTCTCCATGATGATCTTAAATGGCAACAAAATCTGATTGATTCTCTGAAAGAAGAGAATAGAGAGTTGTTGGAAAAGAAAATTGAACTTGAACAAGCTGAAGAAGAGTTGCATGAAAAACTAGCTGCACATGAAAAAGGCAAATCTGTCATTGATGATCACTCTGAAACTTTGCATGCTTTAGAACAACAAAATCAAAATCTTAAAGTAGTAAATGCCATGCTCAATGAGCAATTGGCAGCATGCGAAGAGGGCCTTGTTGAATCTAAACAGCACATTTTCTCACTTGAAAATGAAATTCAAGGTTTGAATGATTTCCTGTCAATGTTTGCCCAAATCCAAGATTCTGGATCACCGGAAGCCACCACTTCCTGTGGTCACCAAAAGGGGCATACTGCTCGAAAGAAAAGTAAAATTCAGAATGCTCATCCAAACATGCACCATAACATGCCCAATGTCAAATACCATGCCTTCCACAAAATGAATGTCAATTGTTATTATTGTGGTAAACATGGTCACACTATGCATGATTGTTTGATCTTGAGAAATGATGAGCTTAGAGCAGGACATCAAGTGAAAGGGCAAGGAAAGAAACAGGTCAACACTGGCAGAGGGCTTGCTCAACAAAATTCTGTACAGAACCACATGGAGAATCAGAAGTGTCGACATTCCTATCCAGACAGGTCGACACTCCCCATGGCCTTTAATAGAAATGCTTCTCTTTGCTGCTCTCATTGTGGTAAGTCTGGCCATACTATCCAAGAGTGCTGGCATTTGAAGGGAAAGCATCACCTTCATGCCATGAAATGTAAATCCCATGCTCACCCACAAAAGCATAATCCACATGCACACGCACATGAACATAAAAAGAAAAATCAATCTTTTGTGTGTTGTTTCTATTGTGGAAAAAATGGGCATGAGATATATGATTGCCTCACAATGAAGGAGGATGATGTGATTGCCCTGAAAAAGGTGGGCCAAGATGCTAAACATGTTGCTAACCCACAAGGACCCAAGCAATCTTGGGTACCTAAAAATTCCAAATGAGAATTTTGGGTGCAGGATGTCTTGGAGCTGAACAAAGGATCATAAGGTAAATAAAAGCTCAAGGCACAGGTATGTACATAAATCTTTTAAGTTTAGTCATCTTGCATGTTTACTCTTGACATGTAGATAGTGCATCATACGTCTCCCAATGTCATTAGATTCTACAAACTGAATTACTCTTTGAAATACAAAACCCCCAAGGTGTGAGATGAACTTTTCAGCTTGATAACTTGTTTACACCATGCTTGATTTCAGCTATTTAACTCATGAAAAATTTGTTATGCTGATGAAGTTAATGTGATGATGAGTTGCATAAGTCTATCAGCCACATGAAATTCTTAGACTTTAGTTTTGATGATGCATGTCATGGCTGCATTTTCAACTCGTTATTCATGTTAGCATTATTCAAAAGGGGGAGTCTAGCAATTGACATCATCATATTGCATTCAGTTCAAAATCAATTGTGAATGATTTGTGTTTGCATCATCTTATAATCACACATACCTTAATGCACATCATGTTTAGAAGACAAATGATAATGCACAATCATTTTGCAGCATCTTCATTGCATTGTGCATTCACATAACTCTTAGGCTGCATAGTTCATTGCCAACCCTTGCATGTATTCAGGGGGAGTCAACATCAACCTAGCTTGAATCATTTTACATCATATCATTCGTGCATGGCCAGGGTATATCAAATGTTGATGTATGGAAGGGCAGGTTATGCTTGCCTCGAAGCACTCAACATGCGTGAGGTTTCACCTCCGCCAAGTACCATGCGTCAATGTCGCATATAGGCCATGTAGCTAGGGGGAGTTGTCTTGATGAGACATTCATGCATATGTTTCATATTCATCATGTTGGTTCATGTATTTCATGTTTGATCAGGTCAACCTCTGCATGGTTCAAGAAAATCTCTCATTGACATTTGTCATTCTATGTGACTGCAAACATCACTCCTTGCATGCTTTCATTGCATATTCATAGGGGGAGTCGTGTTGTTCTTCTTGGTTCATTCGTCCTTTTTGCATCTGAACCTTAATGGTCTCCAGTGTGATAATAAGTTCAAGAGACAGACATCACTACAGTGTAAGAGCTTTCTATTATATGAACTGATGATTGCCCATTCAATGAAAAATGGTTCAGATTTAATGATTTCCTTGAAGTTCTGATATTTCTTTTGAAATCATCTATGTTCTGTGGATTTAATAGCCCTTAACTAGAGATTGCATATTATGCTTTGAATGACTATCCTGATATCTGAAATTCCAGACTTCATGACACTCTTGGTGATACTCTAGAGCTTAGTATTGTTTCTAAACATCTTGATGAGCTGGAATTCTTGAAAATCAATTTGCAGAGCAATGATAGTGTTGCACGGAGAAATATATCACGTCATCAAATCAAGTGACGAACGATATGTCATGATGTGCCTCTGTTATCTCTGTCTTAATTACTTTTGGACTCTAGGCACTGTTATCTCTGTCTTAATTACTTTTGGACTCTAGGCAGAGCACTAGCATAATTGCTGAGAAATATATCTTCTCATCACCGAAATGAGATTGGATATGTCATGACGCGACTTTGCTATCCCTGTTCATTCTGAAGCATTACAGTCAGTCTTGCCAAACACCTAGGGATACTAGCGTCAAAACAACGTGTATTCTCATGGCTAGGAGGCCTGTACTAGACTTGATTGCTCGTAAAATATGAGTCATGTGCCTTCAAATACTAAAGATATTGAAAATCAAAATATGAAACCTCTTGCTTCTATTTTAAAATTCCATGCTTTAGTTATGCTTGTTTAGCCTCAATACTAGATTTTGTGCTATTTCCTTTGTGGTTCTTGATTATGGATGTATAAGACAAGGGAAGGTTAAACATTGTCATGATATGCGCTTCTGGTTCATTTCTATTAAACCATGGATGTCGATGCCTTTTGAACTCTATTGATGATCTTGGTTTTCATTAGCTTTGAACCATATATGTTGCTCACAGTCTGTTTCAGGTTTGCATATAATGGCTTGCTCTTCCACTACCATTCCACTCTGATCTCTAGGACTTTTGTCAGCCACTGTACCGTATCCCTCCTTTTGCTATTGGCAAAGGGGGAGAACGTCTTGTTGTGAATCCTTGCTGTGGACTTGGGAGAAAGGGGGAGATGTTGTCTAATGTTGCTTTTGAGCACTGTCAAAGGGGGAGAGTGCATTGTGGATATGGGAGAATCCAAGGGGGAGAGTGCATTGTGGATATGGGAGAATCCAAGGGGGAGAGAACCTTCATTTATGATGAGGGTTTATGCATAGCATTCATACACTTTACTTCTCCATGCATACATATTTTGCCTTCATCTGCCACATCTATATAAATCATTCAGGCTGCCATGATTACATCACCATACTATACAAGTGGTATATTCCAACAAGTGGTATCATCTTGATGCACCTTTCAAGTCGTCTCCAAAATCATTGGTGTCCTCTGTCAAATGATATCACATTGCTTTCTCATTCATTGGCATATGGCATGAGTCCTAGCATCATTGGCATCATGTTTTCATGCAATAGGGTGGCATGCATGTATTGACTTCATACAATTGTAGCTTGCATCTATCATTTCCATGCATTGCTTAGCAAATCCAAAAAATCTGAAAACTAGAAAACCACTAAAAATCTACAAAATTTGAAATCAAAATTTGCTCCTTGGCTGCTCTATCCATCTCCTATTTGAGGAATTGAATCATGCTGCTGTGCCTCCACCTCTCACACTTACTTTGTCTTTGCCAAGTCACGGGACACCACCATGTTCGATACCTCCATATCATTCATTGGTCTCAGTCCTATAACTGGCTTTCCACAATTGATTGTTCTCTTTGGTTATTTTGTCAATCTTAATAAGTGTACATCCATTGGCATGTATTTCCACATCATTTTGTGTGCGTCATTAATGTGCGTCTCTCTTTCTCTTTTCTGGATATTTTGATGTTGTCAAAGGGGGAGAAGATTATGTGAGTCATTCATCAAAGAAGATTATGTGAGTCATTCATCAAAGGATGTGGTAAGGTAAGAAGGTAAGATTATGTGAAGTCATTACTCAATGCATGTGGTGACTGTGGTACGATTCCTTTTCTTATTCTTCAGACTCATAGTTGCCCTGTGAGTTTATAATGACTCATAGTTCAGAATGACTCATAGTTGCCATCATCAAAAAGGGGGATAATGTTGTGTCTCTGAGGTCATTTGAGTCATTCTATGGTCTCTTGGGTCATTCAACATCATTCTATAGTCATATGAGTTCTGTGGTATTCTTGGTTTTGATAAAGGCTTAACACTATTAGTCATTATTGTTTATCACTCTCCATGTATTTGGTTTCATGATGCCCATTCACAACTTACATTATATGTTCTCACATTGGATTAATACCAAGGAACATGTGGTTCTTGAATGCTCACATCAATCTTGAAACTTTGGGTTACTTGATGATCATCCATTCGTTTAAATTCATTGTCATATGAACTTGCTCTTTTGATGTGGATGGTTAATTTGGGAATGAGCTTTTCTATCCTTCTTGTTATTGAAATTCCATGAGTGTGTTTCATGGATATTTTACTTGGGGTGGTTGAGCTCTTATTTCTTGATCTTTAGCTCAGAACACTTGTGATTCAAAGTGTTCACATATAACTAATTCATGAGATTTCATATGTGTATTTCATACATTTATTATATGGATTATTGAGCTAAAGTTCTAATCCTTTTTATATGATTTTGCAGGCCAAAACACTCAATATATATTTCCCAAGATCAAAGGAGTTTGATGCCATAGAGTTCGGAAGGGTTACAATGACATTTGGGGCTGAATTGTGTTAATCTGGAATTTACTGTAGCTTTAGGTCGACCGGCGGCACTGTAGCTAGGTCGACCGAATTTCCCAAAACCAAAAGGTTCGGGGTCTGTGACATTCCAGTCGACCGCCCCATGAATTCCGGTCGACCGGTTTTGCCAGAGCCGAAAAGTTCTGGCTGCAGCAGGTTCCGGTCGACCGGCCCATGAATTCTGGTCGACCGCCAGCCCCGATGCAGCCATGTTTGACTTCAAAATCTACCTCGTGGCCAGCCCCTTTCCATGGATTTATTTAATCAAACCTTACCTAACTTCCCATGATTTGTGGATCTGTTCTGGAGGGTGTCCAAGGACCATTCCAAGGGTTATAAAACCAACATGAGAGGGTTAGAAACCCTAGCTGATGGAGTTGATGAAGTGAATCAAGGGAGGCCATTTCGAGAGCACTGTAGCACCTCCGTGAACAGTGTTTCGGGCAGGAGTTCTTCATCCTTTCAAGGTGATTCAAGGTGAGATCTGAAGCCAAGCAACCTCCAATCAAGCAAGAAGCATTCAAGACTTGCAAAGGTGATCAAAGCTACATCCATAAACCTCTTCATCAACTCAAGGAGATTCAAAGAAGATCAAAGCTACATCCAACAATCTCTCCATCAACTCAAGGTGATTCAAGCTCATATCTCAATCCAGCAACCTCCAAGGAAGAGTAGAAGAAAGCAAGGCTAACAAGGGGAATCAAAGGAGGCTGCAAGGGTGTGTTCAAGGAAGAGGAGTTCGAGTTACTGTAGCTGTGAACAGTACTCCGGGAAGAAGTTCTTCATCAAATCCTCAAGAGATTCAAGCTCCAACAAACCTCAGACAAGATCTTTTCTCTTAAGCATATTCTATATCTTGTTTGAGTGATTTCATATTTGTTCGTTTTTCATTTCATTCAAACATTTGGAATTGAGAATCGTCCCTACCGGTGGTTAGTAGGAAGGCAATCGGGAGTTCTCCGATTTGCAGTGTAGCCGTCCCTGCCGGCTTTGTGTGTAGGAAGACAGAAAGAGGGGTTTCTCTGTTCTGTGGTTTGGGGCGTGTCCCCAGGTCAAGCTGTGTGTCAGCAAGGAAGCCTCACCGGGTTTTGGTGAGGGGTGGACGTAGGTTGTGGGGTTGCAACCGAACCACCTTAAAAATCCTTGTGTTGTGGGTTGTTTATTGTGTGTGATTGCTCTATATCTTCTAACCCTATTCACAGGTTCGTGTGCTTCCATACTTGGTTATCTTGCTCACATACATATGCACTTTGAGTGATCAACATAGCATACACACACACGCATGGTTGTTGCAAGCTATTGCATGTTCATCTATGTGTTATGCTTTGTAATTCACTTAAAGAAGTGTGGACGTTTCATAGCTTGTAATTCAAATCTTTCCATTTGAGCCACTCTACTTAATTCCGCTGTGCATTGTGCCTAAGTGATTCATTCACTTTATAAGAGTGGTTTAAGCTTCCGCTAGATAAGAGTTTTTAAATAGGCCATAACTTGTGATAGGATCTATTCAACCCCCCCTTCTAGATCCGTTTACACCTCACGGGACCCAACAGGATAGTCCTCTTTTAGCGAATAAAAGGATTGGAAGCAAAGGATTTGGAAGTGGCTTAACAAGAAGGAGTGGTGCTCAGACCAGACTCAGACGAATAAGCAGAAAAGGAAGAGAGGCGAGGGCTAGAACTCCCTCACTAAGGTGCAGAGACCCTGATCACATAGAACAGTCTACAGAAGAAGTGAAATATCAAGAAGAGAGGTGAGGACTAAAGCCTCGGAAGCAGTGAGAGAAAGGGCAGATGCCCAAAGCAGTGGACGTGGAAGAAGTTGGGTCAGACCCGTGATTAGGAGGAATTAGAAGAAGAAATTGGTAGATGGAAAGAGGTGGATCTGGAGGGTCCAGAGACCGAGGAGAAGAATCATGATAGGAGGAAGAATCCGGAGGCTCTGGAGGGATAAGATATCGAGGGACGCAACGCCCTTGGAAAAAATGGGGAAAAAGATGATGGAAAAGGAAGAAGAAAATGAAAGATGTGATGTCCCAGAGGAGCAGAAAGATGAATCGGAAGAAAGATGGAGGGTCCTGAAGTTCCGGAGGAAGAAAATGCCGAGGGATGCGGTGCCCCAGGAAGAGTGGATGAAAAGGGTCAAGAGGGTATAGAGGTTCCTGAGGGATAGTGAAAGAAGGGATGTGATGCCCTAGGAGGGGGGATAAGAAATCCAGAGGATCCGGACGTGAGGGTGTGTAGGGGTGTGATGCCCAAAGAGCAAGATCCGGAGGTTCCGGAGGGGGAAGATACCATGGGACGCAATGCCCAAGGAGAAGAGAAAGATCCGGAGGTTCCGGAGGAATGAGATGGAAAGGGGCGCGATGCCCAAGGGATAAAGAGAGGGGTGAAGGATCCGGAGGTTCCGAAGGAAGAAAATGCCGAGGGATGCGGTGCCCTGGGAGAATCAGCAAGAAGCCCAGAAGATCTGGACTTGAGAGTGTGTAGGGGCATGATGCCCAAAGAGCAAGATCCGGAGGTTCCGGAGGGAGAAGATACCATGGGACGTGATACCCGGGGAGAAGAGAAAGATCCGGAGGTTCCGGAAGAGTGAAATCAGAAGGGGCGTCATGCCCTAAGAGGAGAGATAAAACACCTGGAGGTTCCAGGGAAATAGCAGGAAAGGGGACGCGATGCCCCGGGGAGAGTGGATTAGAAGAGGATGAAGATGAATAAGATGGGAAATGCGGAAGATCCGGAGGTTCCAGAAGGCGGGGAAGATACGGGTCCGGGAACCCGGGAAAGAAGAAGTGCAAATGTATGCGAATGCAATGCAACAGATGCGATGAATGCATGGATGCAACAGAATGCATGAGATGCAAAGAATATGAAGAACATGAAGGGTGAGAGGATGAGATCCCCCTCCTTACCCTTGGAGTGGCCCATGAAGAAAATGTGATAGACAAGAATGTGGATGACATTGAATAGAAGGTGGATGAAATAGTGGAAGGCCCCTTAGCAGCAAGATAACCGCCCCTCCATGGCAATGAAAGTGTATAGCCAGTTGGCCCAATGGATAAAGCAGAGCCCATGACGAAGCTTCAATGGTAAATGACAACTCCCTTGAAGAGTGAAAAGTAATAGTGTGAGAGAGTTGGAAAGTCGGGATAAGAAGCATTGTGTTGCCCAGGGGTTGTGGCGTATAGAGAGTGTTGAACAAAATGGTCATTCGCCCCTTGTATGGAAGAAAAGGTTCAAGATTTGAAAGTTGGAACAAGGGGTGCCCTGCCCGGCCCTTGGGCACAAACTTACACGGCATCAAAGTTTGACATTCTCTCTTAGTGAGCAGTGGCGGGAACTTGGCTTCTTCGACCATGCTTGGCACAACAACCCGGATCGGCATCCGGCATATAAACTCTTGCATCTTGAATAGCACGGCAGTGGCCAAATCCTTCTTGCCCGGCTCTTGATTATCTTCGGCACAAGTACTTACAGAAGGACGCCCGTCCCGAGTAGTAAAGGGGGGTGAAGCGGAGGCGGAAGGTTCCATGGATGGTGGAGGTATAATGGAAGGTGTTGGAGAAAGGGTGAGTGGAAGCGAAGGTTCAAACATGTCGAGCTTCTCCCTTTGCTTGGAAGCAGTCGGGGTTGGCTCGAGTGCAAAAAGGGGTGGACCTTGCTCAGGACTAGCCACGGGTAAGGGTGAAGGGTTAAGTAATGGAGTAGGGGTTATAGGCATAGTGGACGGCTGAGGTGGCGAACAAAGAGGAGGTGTAATGGAAGGCTTGGCGGAGGCCGGCGTAGTGGAGGGTGATGGAGGCTCGACGGAGGCCGATGGGATGGAGGCTACTGGTGTGGTTACGGGAGGTGAAGGTTTAGTGCGTTGATAATGCCGGATGGCGCGAGAGGTGTCATGTATAGGATGAGACTCATGATGCGGCGGTATGAGTGATTGGAATATCGACCCATCATCGTAACACCAATTGCTCAAGAGCTCTCTCTTGAATTGGGTAGAAAAACCAGAGGCTCAAATGTTATGTTTAAGCTTGATATGGCCAAAGCCTATGACAGACTAGAATGGGATTTTCTCTATGCAGTTATGCTCAGATTTGGGTTCAGCAATAATTTCATTACTCTTATTGATAGACTGATTAACAATTGCTGGTTTTCAATTTTATTGAATGGTGACACTGCTGGTTTTTTCAAATCAACTAGAGGTATTCGTCAAGGTGATCCAATAGCTCCCTCTTTATTTGTTATAGCTAAAGAAGCATTGAGCAGGTCGCTTAGAGAAGCCTTCTGCAGTGGCCGGGTTGAATGGTTTACAGGTCTCCAGAGATGCCCAAATATATCCCACTTACTGTTTGCAGATGATACTCTGATTTTTAGTAAAGCCACCTCAGCCTCTATTAGAAATTTACTGAATCTTCTCCACACGTATGAGCATGCTTCAGGCCAACTGATTAATGTCAGTAAGAGTGGCTATTTAATCCACCCCAAGAAGCCTCCTTCTGCTACTCAGCGAATTTAGAATCTCACTGGATTCTCTAGACTCTCTTTTCCTCATAAATATCTTGGCATTCCTCTGGTGATTGGTAGAATTAAAAAGATATACTTTGCAGGGGTTATCAGCACTATACAAAAGAGAATTTCTGGGTGGAAGGCAAGCCTTTTATCACAGGGTGCCAGATTGGTTCTTATTAGGCATGTTCTTACTTCCTTACCAATTTACTCTCTGTCTTCTACTCCTATGGATATTGGTATTCACAATCAGATTGAGCAGGCCTTTGCTAATTTCTTTTGGGGGTCTTCACCCCTTGGCAAAAAGAGACATTGAAATCCTGGAAGACTTTATGTAGGCCTCAGTCTAAAGGGGGCCTTGGCATCATGTCTCTTAGGATCATGGAAAATGCACTTCAAGTTAAAATGATGTGGAATGCTATTCACACATATTCTCTTTGGGCTTCTTATTTTAGAGCCAAGTATTTGTACAAAGGCCACATCCGAGAGGCAAACTTCAGAAACATGAAGGGTTTTGCAAGAAGAAGCTGGCTGAAGGCAAAGGTATATATTCTTCAGTTCAAGAAAGTCATTATTGGGAATGGTATTAATACTAATTTCTGGCATGATAACTGGCTGGGCCAACAGTGCTTAAATACCTATGTTTCTGATGGTCTTATTCCAAATCCAGAAGCTTCAGTTAGAGATGTAATTCTGAACCCTACCTCTGAAGAAAATGCCCTGCTGAATGCATTTCCTAATGGCATCCAGCAAGCTGTCAGATCAGTTTGTCTGAACCAGGAAATGGATTTGGGGATCTGGAGTCTCTCCCCATCTGGACAGTGTTCAGTATCTTCAACATACAAATCAATGACTAACAGTCATATTCTGTCTAGTATCCCCTGGACTCGGCTGTGGTCTAATTGGGTTCCTACTAAAATATCAGTCCATCTATGGAAGATTATGAACAACTGTCTACCGACTGATGATAATGTCCAAAGAGTGGGTGTTGTCCTCTGCTCCAAATGTTCATGATGCAGGATTCCGCAGGTGGAAGACCCCATTCACTTATTTCTGCACAGTGAATTAGCAGTTTCTATTTGGACTGCTTTTACAGCTACTGGCTTGCATTTTGAAGGTCAAACTACCAGGGAATTCATTCTGAATTCCATCTGCCTTGCTCAGCCGGGTTCGGCATTTGCTCTCTTCACTCTTGCCTTCATTGGATATGGTATGTGGGAAATTTGGAAAGCTAGGAACAGTATCAAATATGGGGATAAATCTTTTTCAAAAACCAATTTCATCCATCATATTATGTTTCAAGTTAAGATGGTGTGCTCGGCTGCTGCCCTCAAGGAAACTAAGTCCTTTAACCGGAGAATCTTGGATCAATTGGGAATCAAAAATAAAGCTCCCTGCAGACAACAGATGAAGATTGTGAGATAGATTTGCCCTCCTTGGCCCACTATAAAACTTAATACTGATGGTGCTAGCAAGCTATCTGGAGACACTGGAGGAGGCGGAATTATCAGGGACTACAGAGGCAAGGCCATCCTTGCTTTCTCTCACTTTTATGGACATTCTAATAGTCTTATTGCTGAAGCCCGTGCCTTACTTGATGGCATCAAATACTTGAAGACTGTGAACTCTAATCCAGCCCTTATTGAATGTGATTCTCTCACCCTTGTCAGGATTATCAAAAAGGAAACTCATTGCCCCTGGTCCATTCTCAGCTATGTCAGGGAAATCTGGAGCACCATATCTCAGCATGATTCTATCTCACACATTTTCAGAGAGGCCAATACTGTTGCAGATCTTCTTGCTTCATTAGCTTGCACTACGAAATGTAATTCTTTCTATTCTTACAGTGAGCTCCCTTCCATTATAAAAGGTGCTGCTCGGCTGGACTCACTAGGCTTGCCTAGTATCAGATTGATATAATTCATTTTTCTTCATCAATGGAATATAAATTACCTCCTAGCGGTCTGATGGTGGAGTGGCTTCCTCCTTACCGCTGGTAAGGGGTGCACTCTCCCATTGATCTCTAGGTTAGGTTTTTCTATTAAAAAAAAAGACAATTGATGGAGTTGCTCGAGAAAGGGTTTATTCATTCGAGTACATCCCCGTGGGGAGCCCCCGTGTTGTTTGTATGAAAGAAGGATGGTTCGTTAAGACTGTGCATTGACTACCGGCAATTGAACCATATTACTATCGAGAACAAGTATCCATTGCCGAGGATAGATGAACTGTTCGATCAGATAGCGGGAGCATCGTATTTCTCTAAAATCGATCTTCGGTCGGAATATCACCAGCTGCGGATCAGGGACGAGGATATCTTTAAAACTGCCTTCCGTAGTAGGTACGGGCATTTTGAATTTGTAGTAATGCCTTTTAGACTAACGAATGCTCCTGCAGCTTTCATGCAGTTGATGAATAGCGTGTTCTGACCCTACCTAGATCAATGGGTCGTGGTGTTTATTGATGATATTTTGATATACTCTAAGAGTGAAGAAGAGCATGCTGAGCACTTGAGGATGGCATTGCAATTGTTAAGAGATCGCCAGTTGTATGCCAAGTTTAGCAAATGTGACTTCTGGATGCAGGAAGTGTCCTTTCTAGGACACATTATCACTAAGGAGGGAATTTCTGTTGACCCCTCGAAGGTAGAGGCAGTAAGAGACTGGAATAGGCCTGCGAATGTCACTAAAGTAAGAAGTTTTCTAGGCCTAGTAGGTTATTATTGGAGATTCAATAAAGATTTATCCAAAATTGCGGTACCCCTGACTAGATTGACCCGCAAGGAGAATCGGTTTGAGTGGTCGGAAGATTATGAGTAGAGCTTCCAAACGCTAAAGGATTGTTTGACCACTGCCCCTGTTTTGGCTTTGCCTTCTGGAGAAGGGAGATTTGATGTCTACACGGATGCTTTGGGCATTGGCTTGGGTTGTGTGCTTATGCAGAATGGCAGGGTTATACCCTATTCCTCGAGGCAACTGAGGAAGCATGAAGAGAATTATTCCGTCCATGACTTGGAACTCACTGCCGTAGTATTTGCTCTGAAAATTTGGAGGCACTATCTATACGGAAAGATTTTTACTGTATTCTCTGACCATAAGAGCCTTAAATACTTATTTTCTCAAAAGGAACTTAACATGAGACAGAGAAGGTGGCTTGAGTATTTGAAGGATTCTGATTTCTCTATTGAGTGCCATCCTGGAAAGGGCAATGTGGTGGCTGATGCCTTGAGCCGCAAGCCAATAGCAAAATTGTTAAGTCTCATGTTGCAAGAATGGAGACTGCTGGAACAGTTAGCTAGTTTGGATCTCAGTGTTAGTGAGGATCGGGTCTTGATTGCTCAAGTTCAACTTTGTCCTGAATTATTAACGAAAATTAAGTCCCTGCAAGAAAATGATCCTATGTTGGTAGAAGTCAAGGAGAATCTGAGAAATAGACCAGATTTTTTGTTAGCCGATGACGGCCGGTTATTGTTTCAAGGAAGAACATGTGTTCCTGATGTGGCAGAAGTAAAAGGCAAGATTTTAGAAGAAGCCCATAGGTCCAAGTATACTATTTACCCTGGAGGTACTAAGATGTATCGAGATTTTAAGAGGACCTTTTGGTGGCCGAGTATGAAAAAGGAAGTGCTAGAATTTGTGAGTAGATGCTTAGCATGTCAGCAAGTCAAGGCTGAACATTTTAGACCCGCAGGGAAGTTAAAGTCGCTCGATATACCACAATGGAAGTGGGAAAGTGTCGGCATGGATTTTATCATGGGTCTCCCTAGAACTCATGGTGGATTCGATGCAATATAGGTCATTGTTGATAGACTGACTAAGTCCACTCATTTCTTATCCATTAAATCAAAGTGGACAGTTGATGTTTTGTCTGCCCTGTGTATGAAGGAAGTGGTAAGACTGCATGGAGTACCGGTAAGCATTATGTCAGATAGAGACCCCCGGTTTACTTCGTATTTTTAGAAAGGACTACAAGAATCCTTGGGAACCCGTCTGAATTTAAGCACCGCCTTTCATCCTCAGACGGACGGACAGACCGAAAGAACTAACCAGATCGTTGAAGATATGTTAAGAGCTTGCATGATTGATTTTGGAGGCAGTTGGTATGAGCACTTGACTTTGATCGAGTTCGCCTACAATAACAGTTACCAATCCAGTATCCAGATGGCTCCGTTCGAGGCCCTTTTATGGGAGGAGTTGTCGATCACCATTGTGTTGGGATGAGATAGGAGAGAAGCAATGGCTGGGACCGGATCTCATTTCAGAATCATCCAAGAACATCCGCATTATCCGAGATCGTCTGCAAGTGGCACAATCGAGACAAAAAAGTTATGCTGATAGTAGAAGAAGAGCCTTGGAGTTTCAAATAGGTGAGCATGTATTCTTGAAGGTTTCACCAATGAGAGGAATTCGAAGGTTCGGCATCCGTGGCAAGCTAAGTCCGAGATACGTTGGCCCTTTCGAGATTTTGGAGAGAGTGGGAGAAGTTGCTTACAGACTTGCTTTGCCACCTCAGTTATCTGGAGTACACAATATTTTCCACGTATCTATGTTGCTGAAATATGTTTAGACCCCACTCACATCATTCAACATACGGAACTAGAATTAAAGGAAGATTTAACATATGAAGAAAGACCCATCAAGATTTTGGACCATAAGCAGCAGCAACTCAAGAATCATTCCATACCAATGGTCAAGGTTCAATGGAGCCGGCGTGGAACTGAAGAAGCTACTTGGGAGTCCGAAGATGCTATCCGAAAGTAATACCTCGATTTGTTCTAAGGTCAGTTACCTTACTCCCCATTTCAATAAGTGCAGTAAATTTGGAGGACCAAATTCTTTAAAGTGGAGGAGGGTGTAGCACCCCTGTAGAGCATTGATAAAATAACAGGAAATTAACAAGAAAATCCTATGGAAAATACGGTAGGTAAAATCTTAAACAATTTATAAAAATCCAGAAAAATTATAATCATGTAGAGGACTAAAAATTTAGGCGATTTGTCTTCTGTAGAAAACCTTAAATAAAATTCAAAGCCAATCGAATTAAGAGAATTAGGGCTAGATCCACGTTTTACCCTATCGGGTCTTGGATCATCTAATTCAGACCCATTTCTCGACCATTTGAGCTCATATCGGACTCAATCGAATGGCCACGATGTGTAGGTTGTTTCCCCTCAATTTTCTCACCGAAATCATAACTCAGAAATTCAAATTTTTAGGCGAGGCAGCGGCGTGACCGGGTCAATGTGCGAATCGCGCACTACCGGAGTCGTGGACTCTATCCTCTCGATCGATCCCTCTAGAAATTGATTTAATCCTATAAAACTAACCCTAAGGCCTCCTAGCATCGACGTTTGGTAGCTGCGGCTGGCGAGGTGCGAGGATGAGGGCGTATTACGGTGATCTCTTGAAGGGGTTTTCTATCGTGGCCGACGTCGTCGTCCCCTCTTCTTCCTTGTTTAAGGTCGGTTCTAGTAGACCAAACCTCAAGTATAATATATCATTGGATTTGTCCCTAAACCCTCTTTCATTTGATACCAAAAGCCATAAATTTCATTCTATATCATGCGAGTATTAGTTGTTTTAGTCGGAGCATGTTAAAACTAGGGTTACCATTGTTATCTTCGATTAAAGGCTAGGTTAGCAGGCTTAAAGTTTCAATTAATCAATCCATGGCATGCATCTTTTCGTTCTCTTTCTAGTGGTATGCTTTTGCCCAATTTCTCTGCTCTATATCGACTGGATTTCTTGTTGTTAGTGAGCCCCGTCAGATGTTCGCTGGGCACTGGAACGGCAAACAGGCCACGATTTTACAGGAACCGCGCAGCACTGAATGGCCTCACGATAGACTGCCAGGTCTGGGGTCGGCAGTCGTGGCTTGACCGTTTATATTGTTTTGCATTTGACACCCCATGGTCATACACGGCCCAACGATAGACCGTGCGGTTGGGCAGGCGGCTTCTCTCTAGACCGCTTGGAAACCCTAGCGGCTGATCGATAGACCACGTAAGGCGTGTAGGGTTTCGGACTTACATGACCTGAGCGGCCTAGCAATAGACCGCTAGACCCTGTCCAGCGGCTCTGGTTAGACCGCGTATGTCTCTCAGATTGATTTATTCCATGTGTTAAGTATGTCGTTTCTTGTTAAGCTATGCATGTGCAGGTTAGAAACTCACACCAAGAACTGGCAAATTAGGGAACATATGATCTAATTCCCTTATTGTTCATGATTTATATCTCCTTTCCAATCATAATTCCCTTAGTGTTCTTATCAATTAACGAAGCATAAATGTTAATCTTGGAATTGGAGTAATAATACTAGGATTGTTTTGACAGTCACTCCACTCCGGTGGTACTGACTGACCGTGAAACATTGTTTTCCAATGATTTAAACCCTCAATTCTTGTAATAGTTGGGACTCTCCGCCGGATACTCCTTCTGTCGGACTAGGACCCTATTACGGGACCTCCGTAAGACCCCGCGAGCCTGAGATTCCAACTAGGATGTCGGGCAGGTTGTACCTCAAATCCTGCACCTATTAACTCAACCGAATCGCTTGCTTATGCCCAAACCCAGAGTCGGGTCTGTTCTTCAGATAGCGGCCCTTTGGGGACCGTTTCTATCACTGAACGGCCTGGGCATGACCGCCTGAGAATCTAAGTGGTCCACGGATGACCGCTTTCAACCTCTTGTGCGTCGACCTCTCTGGTTTGTGCATTGACCTTCTTCGGGGCTCAGAACTAGTAGCGGTAGTTACTGGACCGTCTCATCGTGGAAGCGGCCTTCCTATGACCGTTTTGTGATAGAGCGGCCTAATTATGACCGTTTACTTTACTCAGGCCCTGGAACCCCCTCTTCACTGGATGGCCTCCAGGTGACCATTTTCTTGCTAGAAGCGGCCCATCTTAGACCATTTTCATCCCTCATGCTGGGCTTGACCCTTTTTGTTCAGCTATTCCTTTTACGGTCCAGACTAGACTATTTTCTCTCTCATGCGGCCTTGTTCATGACCGCATCTATCCAGAACTTGTTTTCTTATGGTTCTTGCTTGAATCTCTTAACTTCTCAGTCAATTATTGAAATAGCACTTGATCTTAGTTGGTAAGTTTCATAGCTTAACCTTGGAATTCTGACCGATTCCAAATGAATGTCTAAGATGGTTACTTGGGATCTTGGATCCATCAAATCAATGCCAACGCATCATAAGGGCCCGGTCTGGTCCTAGGAGGAGTGTCCGAAAAGTACTAGTGCCCCGGGGAGTTGTAATGACATGGTGATGCGTTGCACCGAGTGCATGACTAGCGTGATATCTGTGATATTCGTTCATTTCAATATTCTTAGAAATTCCTACATGGAATTACTTCTACTTGACTTGCTTGTTTATTTACTTGATCGACCAAGTACATGGAAATGATATCTCAATTCTATATTGCTTTTTTTTATATAAAGCCGAGTCATCAAGTGGGAAAAAGGGAGAGTGCACCCCCATTCCAAAGGAAGGGAATGTTCTCACTCCACCAAATCACCACTTTGATGCTTTATTTTATTAATTTGTCAAGGGAATGCAATTACAAAGGAGGCCAAGCCTCTGTAGTATAATGAAGATGTATAATAGAAAAAAGAAACTATACAAGCCTCCTACAAAAATTGGGCTTCATTCTATTATGATGGTTGTTTTATCGCCATTTATTTTAAGCAATGAAATTAAATTAAATTGTTAATTACTTACACTCTGCCTGCTATTACCTACTGAGCGTTCGCTCACCCACTTCCCCCCCCCCCCCCCTATTTCAAGTAGCTCCGGTGAGGACTCACAAACGGATGGGGATGGGTAGGAGTGAAGACCTTGGAGCGAGCCAGCTAGAAAGCCGTCTGGAGTTGTCCCTAGATAGTTTGAGTCTGAGAGTTGTAGTATTGTCCAAGAGTTGTAATTGAATATTCGGTTGTTATGTAGTTGTTTAAGTTGGTAGATATTGGATCTTTTATGTTTTCGTAAGTTGGAATAAATGGTTAATTAGGTTTAATTCCATCTCTTGGTTATTATGTTATTTTTGGTGTTGTTCAAGTGCTAGCCCAAAGCACAGCATGTCTAGAAATCAACATATTTTAACTTTCTACTATGGCTTCCTGATATTCCGCGTCGGGGCATGACACAGAACCCCATTCTATGGGTCAAAAGGCCGGTCGAACCCAATCCTATACAGTAGGATGAGGATTCCAGTGGGTTACAGGGTTTTTATGGTACAACCAACTCGGCATTCTTGTAGGAATATGACTGGATCGTCACAGGATCGACAAGCGATAGCGGACGATTGGCGAGGCGGCACCAGCAACATCAAACTATATTAGCTATATCTAAGTGTTTTATGTTAATGGGCCACATGAAATTATAAATGCGCCTACTATGTCTGCTTTTATTTTATTAAGAAATTAGGTATATATATATATATATATATATATATATATCCACCTCCTTAATGTAATGCCTTCTCGTAGAAACCCATGACCCATGGGTTTTCAAGGCGTCCTTTCCCCTCCCCAAGCATTTCCAAGGTGTCTTTTCCCCTCCCCACACAATTCCTATTTAAGCCGGCATGTAACCCACGTGAGAAGAGATATACAATGAGAAATGTTGTGTGTTAGCCATGGCTACTTGTGTTCTCTAATTTTTGGAACCCCATGGGTGAGAAGCCCACACCCCCACATCCACCCCCCATGGAGGAGAACCGACAGCTCCGAGTGCACCGTTCCTGAGATGGGAGCGGACGAGAAGCCCCACCCGAAGCCTCGGTCTACCTCCCTCGACGTCCACCACCGCTGCCGTCCCTCACCGCCACCACTGCCGTCTCCGACATCAATCGCCGCCACGACCACACCAGCCTCTTCCCAGCACGATGTCAACGAACGGAGGGGCTTCTTGCCTCCTCGGAGGTCCGCCGCTGCCATCCCCCCTTTCTTTTGCTTCTCCTCACAAACCCCACTCACGTAAAACCACCCCCCTAAGTCTTTTCTCCTCATTCCCTCACTCTTTCTTCCCCCCTACTCATCTCCCCCTCCCTTGCTGTTCTCTACACACCCAATACGCTGGACAGGCGCCCATCCCCCACCTTCTCTCTCATTCTCTCTACTCTCTCTCTCTAACTTCTCTCTCTAAGCCCTGCCCATCTCCTATCCGCTGCTACTGCCCTAACCCCACCCTCTTTATAACCAGCGCCTCACCCTCCGTCGGCCATAGTTTCACCCTCCATCGGCCACAGCCTGCATGCAACATCACCGAATCCACCTCCCTCGTCTCCTGCCGTGGCCATGCCGACAACGTCGCCGATCGCCGTGTCACCTTCCTGCCACTGTTATCGCCGTGCATGCAACCACGTCGTCTTCCCCGGCAATGTCGAGGAGTCCCCACCAACACGCAAACCTACCGGCGACGCCTCACCCTGCACGCGAGCAAGGCAGCAATGGCCCAAGCTGCCGAGCACCCCCTCCGACCATGCAGGTGGACATAAAGCTTTTGCGGTGGGCTTCATCAATATGAGCAACACTCTCATAGTGAAGCAGGAGCAAGCCCGTGATGAAGGGTGTTCCACCTGCTCCACGGGACAGTCACACTTGCACCACTGTCGGAGACAAACTATTTGTGTTTGGTGGAACAGATGGGAGAAACCCATTGAGGGATCTACATGTGCTCGATACATCAACCAATACTTGGATACTTCCTATCGTGCATGGTAGAAGGTCAGAAGCACGAGAAGGGCATGGTGCATCCCTAGTTGGCAAGAAGCTTTTTATATTTGGAGGTTGCGAAAAGTCCAAAAGCAACTTCTAGGAAGTTTATTATGGTGATCTCTTCATCTTGGCTACAGAGAACCTTGGCTGAGAACTTGGTGTTGCATCTGGAACTCCACCTTGTGCATGTGATAGCCATACTTCTTCACCTTGGGGAGGCTCACATAATACGGTGACATACAAACTAACCCATCCGGTGTGAGGCACTATAGCATCCGGTGACGCACTCCCTCATTTTTTTCATTTTTTAAAAAAATGGGAAAAAGAGAGAAGGAGAAAACTTCAAAAAAAATAAGAGAGTGGGAAAATATTTTGTGAAAAAAAATTGAAAAGAAAAAAAAGAAGCAAGAGAAAAGAAAATCACAAGACCCGGATTATCGTTTCACGTCAGAATCCAAGGCTCGCGGAGACTTATGGAGGTCTCGATGAAGAAAGTTTCAGTCCGATCAGAAGGAATATCCGGCGGAGGGTCCTAACTTCACGAAGAATAGTGTTTCTATCTCACTGCCAGAAACCAATAGAAAGCAGTAGGCTATTATCACCGGAGTGACAAAATCTTAAAAGTAATATATATGATATATCCCAAGATAAAATCTTGAATATACAATCAAGGGAACTATCATGCAATAAACTAAAACATGCTATCATGAGTCATTTTCAGGCTACTAGGAGGTTAACTACTCTTTTAACATGACATGATCATTAGAGGTAGGGTGAGAATATAGAATCAAAAGGACTAAGAACAAGGCTCATGAACTAAGAGAAACTAGGGTTAAAGCATATTTCCTAGATTCATTAATTAGTTCAGATGACGTACAGATATGCAAACATGCATCTAGACTCACTAACATTCACTTATCCATGCCCTGTCCCTCTTCACCCTGGCCACCCTTGGGCTTGAACGGTGAGAAAGGAGGATGCACGTCAGGCACTGGAACCCCAGCGACATCGGCAACCACCTGGAGAGCTGTCGCCCATCCTTCTTTGAAGTCGACATCCTTCACTAGGCCAAAGACTTCGATGACAACAGCGTTCAGCTCGGCTTCATACTCCGAGGACTCTCGGAAGCGCTCGACAGCTTTTCTGGCAGATGTCGCCACCTCCGCCCTGGTTGCGATGACCGTCGCCTCCAACTCTATGATCCTGGTCGCTGCTTCCGCCTCTCCTCCCTTCACCGCAGTGACCTTAGCCTCTAGCTCCACTTCTCGCACCTCCGCCTCCTCAGCTCGCCCCTTCATCTGCCACCAGGAGTTCGCGGACACTTGGACCTACACCCTGAAGGCATCTCGGTCGTGCTCAGCCTCCGCCAATGCCTGTCCTTAGGACTCTAGTAGATCTTGGAGGCCGACATGCTTAGTCTCCACTGACTGAAGTTGGGCCTCCAACACCGCCTGTTCGATTTGACTAGAGGCCAATTGTAACGCGTCTTCCAGGTAAAGGACTGACCATGAGCCAAGGGCCCGAGCTATCGATGTCAGGTTCTTGGCTGACAGGCTGTATAGCTTCCTGTCGATCCCTGGCGAGAGTTTCGCCAAGTGCTCCCTCGCCTTCAGAGACTTGTCCATTAACGTGTAGGCGGCCTCTATTTGATAAACACACACCCCCGGGGCTTCCTCGACCTGGGGAGCGCCAGGGTCGACAATGGGCCACGATGTCTCGCCCCTTTTGGCCCGTTCCTCAGCAGGAACTAACGGTCCGGCCCCCGACAGTAGTGAGCGGGCAAGCGATGACAGCAGTGGCAGCTGGGTCCCCAAAGGGCCAACTCTAGGGGCTAGATGAGATTTGGATGACAGGGGAGGTGGTGTCCGGGCACATGGAACCTCAACGGTCGCTCGGGCAGTGATGATCTACTTCTTTTTCTCCTGATGATGCTATCGATCCAACGCTGCCACTGCTCCAAGGTCGACCCTCCTTCGCTTGCCTCTGGCCATAGGGGAGAGCTCACTTAGAACACCTGAAGGATTGCTCGAAACGCTGGGAGCTCTCCTTAGGTTGAACACACAAGTGCTCGAACCGGCGCTGGGCATGAAATGAACTGTTGTAGGGGGTGTCGATGGTGGAGGGCACGAGCTCTCTGCCTAAACCACTGTTGGCAAGGGGTAATGCGGGACGGGACGCGAACCTGGGAGTCTAGCTCATGGACGTCCTTAAGTAAGAGAAACGTGTGGATCTGCACGGTTGAGGAACTGGCAATGAGTCTCGGGTATCGGCTTTTTCGCGTGCTCGGATCGAGACATGGGACGGGTTCCACTCACTCACTCTCGCAGCGGTGATAAAAATTTGACGAGCTAGTTATCCTATCAATCTAGCAATGGCATAAAGAAACATATAAGAGTAAAATAAATTACCGAGAGGGGAGCGGACGCGATACCTCCACGCTACCGGGCGTGGGGAAGGCTATCCCGGCCAAGTCTCATACTCCCCGTACAAATAATTAACAAAAATTACAGCAAGAGTTTTACTGCATACTCCACGCAGGGAGGTAAAGGGCTACACGTGGGACCCGAGAGTATCGTACTTGGGTTGATGGGCGGCTTCTTGGGCAGCTCTGACGGTTCCGGCGCGCTACTACTCTGGCGGCAGCTTACTGTCCCGAACTGGTTCCTCTGTTTCAACACTACGCGACTCGGCGAGAAAAATTTCTGCGATCAGTACGGACATCGGATCGATGTGAAACCAACGCTGTTGCGAAGCTAACTTGGAGATATACAACCACCTGGTGTTACAGGAATTTTCCTATCTCTGTAGTTTCCTTGGTGGAATTTGTAACCGACGGACTGACAGACTCAGGAAATACTGCGCAGATTGGGATCTGCCTGAAAACGTGGGTTGACCGAAGGTCAAACGGTGAAATTTGGACTTGGGATTTTTATGGGAGATAGAGGGGGAAGTAAGGAACACGGGAATAATTTTTATGTATTTTTCTGAGATGGTTTGATCTAGACTGCAGGAGACAGAACATATTTCGGATTTTGCAGTGGATTTTTGGATAGGCAAACAAACTCATAAAATCATAAAAAAAATTGTGGAAGAGGGCTTTGGTGGATAGAAAACACAGTCTAAATTTCAGATCAATCTAAAATTGGTAAGGGTGTGAAAAGGGCAAAGAGATGGCTTGCAGGAACACAAATCTGCACAAGGACAGATTGTGTAGACCAGGGAAGAATATGGTGGAATGGGGGGCAAACGGTGGAGGAATAACCTGGAAATTTTTTTTGGAGAGAGAGGATTTCGTGGGGAACTCACCCTCAAAATTTGAGGTCGAACAGATCTCCTGATTGGGAGATAAAATTCGGGCAATAGCTTGCTGTCCAGGGGTGGACAAAATTTCGACGAAGTGGCGGTGGTGGTGCGACGGCGGCTTGATGGCGGCGGCGGTGCTGAGTTTCTCACTCAGAGAGGGGTTTATAAGGAGGTATCTCACCTCTAAAATGGCTAGCTTTCACAACTGCAAGGGGGTTGGGAAGGGAGAGAGGGGGTGCGCCCTTTGCTCCTTGGGAGAATTTCTCATTTTTTTCATTCATAAAACTTATGAAAATACCAAATTACATGGGTTATATAGCTATACCCTAAAGACCTAATTACCCTCAGATCTCGGGTTAGGGAGGGGTAAACAAGGGATAGGATAATTATCCTCCCACATGGTTAATTGACCAAAAATAAACAATAATATAAGGGAAGGGGGCGCCCTCCCTTTATGGAGGGGAAATTAGAATTTTCTTCCTTTTTATCTCCTTGGTCCAAGTCCAATCTTGGACCATGGACCAGCCCATAGGGCCCATGATCCTAGGTGGACCAATGGGAAAGAGGGTAGGGGACCCTACTGGACCTACTGGCTTTTTGCAAAGAAACCCAAAGATTCCTAAGGACTAACATATTGGCTTATAATTGTGATATAATTACAAACCTAATTAGCCCAAGGATATAAATGCAAACAAAAGGGTACAAATGCAAAAATAAAATGTTAGTGCCCGGTGTTGATTCCCATCAATTCTCCCCGGGCGGGAAGAACTCGACCCCATCGAGTAAGGGGTGCGGCTACTCGTGTGGCTCCTGCGGTTCTATTACCGTACCAGGTAGCGCGGAGTACGCTCCACTCCAAGTAATCGTCACCTACTCATCCCATATATATTCGATATGCACATGCTACTGTGGGAATGAGGCTAGTGGTGGACACACCTGTAAGGATCAGGGCCGGGATCAAGAAGAACGTAGCAGAAAGAAGAAATTAAATTTTTAACCCGGCCGTGTTGATCGCTCCTGTGTGACTCCCGATGATAATTCACAACAACATGATTTGATTTTACCTCTACGATGCCCAGATCGCAGGGAAGTGGAAACAATCCCTCGTGGCGGTAATTAGCCGCGCAAGTGAATGGCCTCTAGCGGTATCCATACGGGCACGAACAGTGGAATCTCCTCGTCGTAACGCCCCCACGAATGATCTCCTCCGCTGCATCTCCATGATCTCTACACTAGAGATGTGAGGAAGAAGAGAGAGGAGAGAGAGGGGGCACCCCTCCCTTGGAGGAGAGAGAAGGAGCGGCCCGAGAAACCCTGGATGCTTGGCCCAGGTTTTTTCCCATCATAATTATTTATAGACTCCTCGGTCTTTCACAAAAGCCCTTAACAGTCTAATATTGCGAATATACTTCCACCGTCCATAACCCTTATGTGTGTGACCCTCTAGGCTCAGTGTCAGTCTAGTTTTAGGCCCAATAAGCTTAAGAACTCATTCTTAACTTTTCCACATTATTAATTAACATGGAATTAATTATTCAATTATCTCATTGTAGACACGCCAAAATTGACGTTACTATGAGTGCATCCCATATTACCTTATAATACCCCAATTTGACCCTCAAATTAACTTTGTTTGAGTGGTTTTCTCACTTTTCTTAGATTTATTCCTTTTTTTCTCCCTTTTCTTATTTTTCCCTATTTTTCTGGATTTTCTTGGTATTTTTCTCTATTTTTATGAATTTTCAGAATTAACGACTTGACGTGGGACATCTTTTAAATAACGGCTTAACCTTAGACGTTTCTCAAAGAATTGACGACTATCAATAGGGGCGTCCATTCTTTCATTTTCCCATTTTTCTGGATTTTTCTGGAAATTTTTTTGAAATTTTTTGGAATTAACAAGTTAACAGGGGACATTATTTTGATTTTAAATGAAATAAAAATTAAAAAAAATGAATTAACGACATATGCAAGGGCGTCATTTTTAATTTGAATATTTTAATATTATTTTTAAACCCTCTTCCAGAGGTGATTTGGTGGCCTTCCGGGTGTCAGAAAAATACGAAAAAATAGTAATTGGAATCAGCACATTGAGATGCACCTCCACCTAAAAAATAGAAAAATAATATTGAGAAATGAGAAATGGCCCTGTATTGAATTTTTTGAATTAACGACCTTGAATCGGACGTCAATTAAATTGACGCCCGACACCACGGTCGTCCATTCTTTTTTGGCTGTTTATCATCTTGATTAATGCCCCTGTGCAAGGCGTCTTTTTCAATTAACACCCCTGTGTCGGTCGTCATTTTCATTGTTGTATTTTGAGAGTCTGGATCCGACCGAAATTCGTGTTGAATTAAAAATAACACCCCTCTGCAAGTCGTCAATTCTGAAATTGACGTTTCCTCCGCGGGCGTCATTTTAAGAGACGACCGTCTCCAAGGCGTCTTTTTTTGTTCCAATCCGATTTTCCCAGAAACCTCTTCTTTCCTCATTTTGAGCCCCTTTTCACTTCGGAAAGGATCCCGATGGCTTTTCATGACTGGAGGAACTCCTTCCAATAATTATCTCTTGCTAAAATCGGGCTATCCTAATTGTATTAGGATTTAAACTTCAATCTGCCCTATAAATAGAGTTTCATGTGGCTCTATCGAGAAATTTTTTTTAATCAACAGGAGGAGGCCGAATTCGATTGAAAGGGGGAGATTTTCTTTACAGATTAATGCTGCTGCTGCTTGGCACAGGAGGGAGCTCCCTACGTCCACTGCTTCATCCTATTGGAAGGGCCTCTCTCCCGAACGCTTAACAAAGCCATATGCAGAGAGCAGTCCTTCATATCACAGGCTTCTCAGTTTTCTTTTTTCTTTTCTTTTTTTTTCTTTATTTATACATTAGTTCATATGCATGTGTGCTCATCCCCTGCTTAATCACACTACTCAACCACGTTGAGTCTTTCCTTACAGTGCAACACTTGCACTTGCTTTGCCGTATTTCCACAGTGCAACACTTGCACTCCTTTTGCTTTATACATATATTTTGCATTCATCATACCTCCCATACCCTTTTGCATAGGGGTTTAAGGGCCAACACCCAACAAGGTGTGTTCTTATACATAATTTTCATGCTCATCTTTATTATGAATTTGATGCTACACTCACCTTGGTTCTAATCCATATTCTTTATTGGTGTGTGTGAATTTTGCAAGGGTAATCAACAAAGAGAAACTCTCTTCATCGGCCGGCCGATCAGAAGAGAAAGGTGCACTCACAATCTCCCCCACATTTTGAGGTATTTATATTCGCGATCTCTCCCCTTTTATTATTATTTATATCCTTTGAGGCCCTCGCGTCTCTGGCGATCACTCTCCTTATTAGCACCTCGTGCATGCTTTAATTCTTTTTTGTTTAATTGTTCTAAGTGGATTTTCCATAATCTATAAATTGGCGATCACGGTGGGACCCCTTTTGTTTTTCTTTTGATTACCCTTCCCCTTGGGCACCCACGTGTGCCATCTCCCCTTTTGCACCCACGGTGTACCTCCCTTTGTGCTCCACGTAGCACTTTCCCTATGTGATTGGTTAGTTTGATAGATTTTTAGAAATTCCATTCATCCATCTCTTAAAAAAAATGATGAGCATGGTATATCCTAGTTCATATGTTTATTGATTGCCATGACTCTTATATTGTGATTGTGAGTGTCATTCCTTCCTATTGGTATTTCTATCACTGTTTGAGATTTCTGGCCGTTGGACTGTTTCTGGGAATTAACGCCCCTCATTGAGGCGTCATTTTCCAGAATAACGCCTCACACCAAGGCGTCATTTTCTTTGGACGCCCCTGTCAGAGGCGTCTTTCACTCGTACAGCGCCTTACTGGAAGGTGTTATTTTGATTTTCATTGATTATTCATCTGGATTACTGATAATTGACGCCCCAACTCCCGGGCGTCCATTCTATATATAGCGCCTCATCCTAAGGCACTATTTTCCTCTGTTTGCACTTTTCACAGTGACTAGCGACTGACGCTCAGACGCTACTTCTTGATATAGCGACCTTTCCCAGGTCGTCATTTTGTTATGTGTTGTTATCTACTTGATACTGCCTACTGCCTTCATCCATTTGCATTGGTTTTGGAGGCCTCCTCTCCCCACATTGTTAGGAGATCTTACACCCCTCTTGGTGAAGGAAGGACCCTCCATTGAGCATTCCGTCTCATTGGACCGAAAATTCCTAAACCAAGCCTCCGTAAGTCCCCGCACCCATGGATTCCCTCACAGACGCTGGGCAGGTTGTACCTTTGAAGCCCCGGGTTTAGTTCGCCTATGCACAGTGAGAGAGTGTTCCTAGTTGGCACCGGAGAAAATCACATTTGAAACTAGGTTCATCCCTTGAGTGATCACGTCAATTTGTTAAAAATCATTAATTCACAAAGGTTCAAATAAAAAAAAATCAACGGTAACCATTCCAACTTGTGTGCTTCTTTGCAATTGTTTTGCTTGAACTTTGATTGCATAATGGCTTACCTTGATAGACAAAATAACATGTTTAATCCCAATTTTATTCATGAGGATGCACAACCTAGCACGTCCTATACTCCTCAATTTCAACATGTTCCTCACCATATTTTCAAGGGACCACGCCCTCATTCTTATGGCGTTGCCCGACCCATGGGCAATGTCCAATCTCATGGTCCCTCGATTCAATCGCGAGCCACTACTCCTACGGGACCGTCTCCTCCTGACGATGAGAAGGTCTCCCAGATCTTGCACGCATTAGATCATCTCACCCCTCAACAAATCCAAGCCCTTAAGGCCGTTGTTGAGGGTGCATCTCATTCCTCTAATCCTCCTTCCAATCCTACGCGGCTGGCCCATCACCCACTTCCCTCTTCTATTCACATTCCTACTTGGGTAGCCCATCACCCATCTCCTCCTATTCACACTTCTTCTCGGGTGGTCCAATGCCCGCCTCCTTCTATTCCTCCTCCACCACGGCCCCAAGGCCCATTTATTCCTTACAACCCGGCCCATCCGGGTTCTTCTATGGGTCATCCCATTAATCCCCTTTCACAGCCTTTTTATGCGGCCCCTCCTTCAAGGCCCTGCCAACCCTCTGTTGCTCAAGTCACACCCCTCCAACAAACGCTACTCGACAAAGTCACTTCGTTGGAGGAACAAGTAAAGAGGGTTACGAGCCCACGGCCCGCTCCTTCTCCTCCAGTCAATCCCCTCCACGCCGCTCTGAATGACATTACAAAGATGGAGAAAGCTTGGAAGGATAGAAGAGACGACTACGGCACCGACAGTGCAAGCAAGCAAGAGCCGGCATATTTCAACGTTCAAGTGGACGTTGTCCATCCTCCACCCATTCACCCCGTTCATTCATATGGCCCTCCGCCTCCGCCTACGCATTCACACTTGCATTCCCCACATATACAATACCATTACATTCCACCACCCACATACACGCCTTCACTACGGTGTCCACTTGAACCTGCTAATGAAGAATCGGCGATTGAAGAATTTGAGGCGGCATACGACGAAGCTCTGCAAGCACCCCTTCCGAGTTTCCTACGCTTTCCTCTCCCTTCGCTACCACTTGATGAACCCTTTGCTCAGGACGAAGCCACCATCCCCAATCCAACCCCCGTTTCTAAGACTTACTGGTGTTACGATGATGGGTCGATACTTCGATCACCCACACCAACACATCATGAGTCACCTTCTATCCCTAACACCGTTCGCCACATGCGGCATTTCCTCCGCACTAAACCCCCTTCTTTTATACCTCCCACTATACCATCAACCTCCACAACACCGGCCTCCAGCAAACCCACCACCGAACCTTCCTCAATTAACCTCCCATTACCGCCACCTCAACCCTCCATCTAGCTCAGCGCGCACAAGGTGCTCCTCCTCGAGAAGCTTGTTCTTCCTCTCGAGCGATTCACTAGCCTTGGCTATCTGCTTGGTTAGCGCCCGGGTCTCCATCTGGCTCGACCGCATCAGCCCCTTGACTGAGGAGAGCTCCCGCCGAAGCCCGTCACGCTCCTCAGTGAGTCGAGCCAACCTCCTGTCTGACCCACCAAGGGTCCAGGCCAGGTTCGCTCACTCCCATTCCGACCGAGCATATGCTTCCGCCAGAGCACCCCCCATCTGGGCCAGGGCCAGACCGCCCTCCATAACCCCGGCGAGAGCCGTAGACGGGGAGTACTGCCTACCTCCCCCCCTCACCTTCGCGGCTATACCGCGACATACCTGGTGCAGGGGGCTCGAGATTCTGAGCCTCTCCAAGGCCGCTGGAATGGAGAACCCCCTATCGCCCGGCGCCCCACCGTGTGGCTCGGATCAAACCCCAGCCTCGGTCACCCCTCGCACCACGACCATATTTTCTTGTGGCCCCTCAACCTGGATCGGCTCTCCAGCTGCGCCACCGCCCGAAGCGCCAGCCCCGACCGCAGTCACAGCACCCCCAACTTCGGCCACGGCCCCCTCGGCTCCGGCCGAGGGGAGAGCCTGGTCGGCCCCACTGCCTTTGCAAGAGCCCCCTCGGCCCCCTTGGTCCCAGCCAAAGGAGGAACCAAGCCCGCATCATCACTGCCTGCAGGGGCAGCCCCGACCTCCTCGGCCCCCTCTAGCTCGGCTGGTGGGAGAGCCCGCCCGGTAGGGTCGGCCCCACTGTGCCCGACGGAGGGGTGAGCCGCGGTAGGGTCACCTTCGACCGTGGGTACGACCCCGGCCTTCTTGGCCCGCTTTCTGGCCCTCGCAGCGGCCCGGATCATACCCTCCACAGGGTCCTTGCGCTTGGGTCCCCACGGTCCGGAGGATTCGCCCTGGGCCACTCCCTTGCCCTTATCTTTAGTTCGGGAGCGACCCACAGGAGCAGTCGATTCGTCGGCAGCCGAGTCATCTCCAAACTCGATCACCTCTGCGGCCTCCTTCAGAGGCTCCCGCCTGGTGTCTGCACAAGGAAGAAGACTCAGAGGGAAGACGGTCCCGAGACCCTGAAGATTTCGGGGGAGGAGGAAGCTGTTGGACGGCCTCCGCGGTTATCGCCGCCAACTCCTTGAATGCCGCTGCAAGCCTCTGCTCCTCCGTTGTGTCCTCACGGCGCATCGAAGAGCCCCAGAAACGAGAACGAAGGAGAGCCAAAACCCTAAGAAATGGAGGGAGTCTGGAATGACAACAAGCACCCAACGCCTATAAACCCACGCGGAAGGCGGCGCGTCGTTCCGACCTTCGAGGAAAGGGGCCCCCTTCAGTTCAAATCTGTCAGGATCATCATTAACACAGGCACAGGTGACCACGACACGTGGCTTCCTAAACACCGTTAGATCTCCACCCACCTGAGCCACACTGGTCCGAAACCCCAAGCAGCTACTCGTCCGAGCTTACTAAAGCTCGGGAGTAGGGGGGACAAGTGGACAAGGGGAGTTCTGCATCCCGATTAAGAGCAGTCAAACTAGGCCCATCAGGACCGAACGAGGCTCAGCTCATCCAAGTGACTGCCCTCTCGGGCCCACTTCGGCCATAAAAGCCCAATAAAGAACACTCGGGATCCCATCCTTCCTCGGCGGCCCTTAGGCTCGGAAGGCCCGAACGTCAGAATGGAGGAAGACCCACGCCTGAGCCATCTCCCCACCGAGATAAGGGCAGGCGCTCCGTGCCCACTCCGATCTGACTGCATCCGAGCTACGCCCATTGCCCGGACAGGGCTGGCACTTCTCATGCTTGGATCAACTGACAAATGCTTATCCATGCAGCCGTTGACAATCCTTTATGAGCAGGAGTTCAGCAGGATAAGGGTGCCACGATCTCCCAAGGTCATGAAGAGCCCACGATGAGGACGTAACAATCCCATGATGAGGACGTAACTCCCACCTAAAACTCCTCAGCTTATGGGACTCTTCGGGGGAGCTCACTATATAAACCAAGGACTCCCTCCGGCAGCAGGTAAGGCAGATAGATGCCTAACACTCCCTGAGCAGGAACCACTTCACCATCTTGGTGTTGGGGAATCTCGCGCATCTCTTTCAACCTCCCTCAATACCTTCCACCATTGCTCTACTGACTTAAGCATCGGAGGGTTTTCCCAGGGAACTATCCTTGGGCCTCCTAATTCGTTTCCCTTTCTTTGCAGTTCACTATCCGATGATCATCCTCCCAGCTCAGGACCAGCGCGAGATCACGCCCCTTCAATTACCATCCAGATATTTCTGATCGGATCAGTTCAGTGAACCCTATTCTTGTAATGGGCACCTGCACATATATCTTAGTGTCTCCACACCAGTGATTGTGAGATCAGTCACCCTCATCATATAAGAGGATATCATGTGCACTGCTCTATCCGGATTCTTTGATGTTCTATCTCAAAGATCCTATGACCAGGAACATTTAGAACACATGCATCTAGAAGGTTGATCTCTCTATCATAATCTCATTATGATTCAACCTTTATAGCCTACGTTCAAGGACTTCATTACATCAAGCCGTAATACGTATAAATAAATATGACATAATGAAGAAATCACCATAAATACGAATGAGAATATATAAGAAATGATTCCATCACTTCATAAGTGATTGGCTTGTAGGGCATACACTTCTTTCATTCTCCCACTTGGACTAAAGTCAATCACCTCTCGCTTGATCTCCATCAGCCTTTGGTGATACTTAACCACATCTTGAGTCAACGGCTTAGTTAGTGGATTTGTAATGTTATTAGCAGAAGAAATTCCTTTTAGGTAGCATCTCCATTTTATTTATAATATCTCTAATCAGGTGGAACCATTGCAGATAGTACAACGACTTCCGATGAGACCACGGTTCCAAAGCAAGTGCTATAACTCTCTCGTTATCAGATAACAAGGGTACCTGATTAGTGACACTAGAGATAACTCCCTACATGATGATGAACTATTTCATCTACATAATGTTGAATCATTATTTGTTGTCTATTTGGAACTCTTCCATCTAACTGTCGAATCACCTTCTCCACTCACCAGAACATATTCTTAATTCTTCCCAAGATTATAAGAATACATTTTACAGCACTCTAATGCTGCTTACCTGGATCTGTCTGATACATGCTCATAACACTTAGAGCATTTGATATATCATACCTCGTACATAGTATATTACACATGGTAAACCTTTATGCTTAAATCATAATGAATATTACTCATGTGTTACCTCTACACAGAAGAGTTAGAAAACATCTTCTTAGAGAGGTACAATTCATGTCTCATCAACATGAGACTTATCTGGGTATCGTTTCTTGTCAAACCCTTTGACAATACCACCTATGTACGATAATAGAGTTAAGTTAAGCATCCTTCCTTGATCTATCTACATAGACCCAAGTTTCCAGTGTAAAGGATGCTTCTCCCAAGTATTTCATGGAGAAGTACTTAGACAATGCAACATAACCTAAGGTAACTTAACCACATCATTCCTAATGAGTAGTTTGTTATCTACACATAGAATCAAAATTGTAACTATACTCCCACTTATCTTCTTGAACACACAAGACTCTCCTTCATTCTTAATGAAGCCATAAGATTTGATCACCTTATCAAACCTCATGTTTTAGCTACGGGAAGCTTTTCTTTAGTTCGTAGATGGATCTTTGAACCTAGCACACCATATTTGGTCATCCCATGGAGGTGATATCTGTCTGGTTGTAACATGTACACTTCCTCATTTAGACTACTTATGAGGAACACCATTTCACATCCATATGCCAAATCTTATAACCATGGTATGCATCAATGGCAAGTAAAATCTTAACGGATTCAAACATGGCAACTGGACAAAATATTTCATCATAATCAACATTTTGATTGTGATGATATTTCTTCTACCATTAAGCTTGCCGTGTAGGTATCTACCTATCCATCTTCTCCAATTTATCTTCTCAAAAATTCACTTGCATCCGATGGGTACAATACCCTCGGGTGGACCTACCAAGTTCATAACTTGTATGGAGTACATGAAATCCATATTCGATTTTATGGCCTCTTGCCATTTTCCTAGAGTCAATAACATTTATTGTCTCCTCATAGGTCAGGGGATCACTATCCTCATTATATAGTACCTTATAATTCAAACCAGAGATATGTCCAACATATCTTCTTAGTTATATAGGTACTCGACCACACCTATGAACAACTTGTGTGTCAACTTGAATAGGTTCCTAAGTCAACATTATGCTTTGTAGTTCTAGAACTCTTTCCAGATCTACTTTGCTCCCACTTTTCCCACCAACTCTTGGTACTTGCAACATTTACAATATCTGAACCAATTTATCTCCTAAATCACCATTACCTTGTGATAGCACAACAAATCAAAGTGACTTAGTCAAGTTGGTCCAACAATAGGCAGAGAGTATAGATTAGTGTTATAACCCTTGTGGCAGCACAACAAAGCTATAACATTTGTCTACCTTTCTTAAAGGCATCACTATGCCATAGACTTAGACTAACCCTCAAGTCAAACGAGTCTTGTAGTAGCACAACAAACCCGTTTGAAATAAGGATCAACCTTAAGTCTCTAATTATGATGGTGGGGTACATGGAGTGTTCTTAACAACATGCGTTAAGTGGGATAGCCCAAAACCTTAACACGCTTAAGGTCAATCTCCCTTTCTATATCTCATATGGTTTGGAAGACATTGGACTTAAACAGAACCTTATTCAACATATAAACAGTGGCCTTTAAGGGATGACTCCCCAGAGAGACAAGATAATTCGGCAAAGCTTATTATGGACCTTCTACACCCCACAATAGAGGTGAGAACAAAGAAGTGTCCACAAGGATAATACACCATTATCCCTAAGGTATAGTGTGATGTATGCACCCAAGTATTTTTCTTCCTTGATCCGATCGAAGAGTTTTAATACCCCTATCAATTTCTTTTTCCACTTCACTCTTAAACTCTTAAATTTCTCCAAAACTTAATATTTGTACTTCATCAAGTACTCATATCAAAGCATAGAGAAACCGTTAGAGAAAGTAGTGAAGTGAGAAAATCCTCCTCTGGCCTAAGTGGAAATAAATCCACATTCATCAGAATGAATGAGTTCAAATAACTCCATGGCTCTTTCTCCATTTCTCCTAAATGGAGAATTGGTCATATTACCCATGAGGTATAATTCACATATTGTAAACGATACATAATCAAATGAATTAAAACATCCATTTTATACAACATGTGAACATTTCTTCACTAAGATGACCAAGCCCACAGTGCCAGAGATAGGCTTGATTTATATCAATCATCTTCCTATCAGGAAGCCTAACCACACAAAACTCAGGAGCACCAATGTTTAGAATGAGCAGATCATTACATAAACTCCCACTGGCAAACTCTTTGCCATTCAAGAACTTTACACAACTATTGTTTCCAAAACTAACATTAAAACCACAAGGGTTTAAAGTAGAATTGGAACTAATGTTCCTGATGAAGGAATAAATATAATAGAAAATCTATCAATTCTAAATAGCTCCTGAAGGCATCTCGAGGTCGACAGTCTTTATTGAAATGGCAGCAACTTTTGCTCCACTTTCAATCCATAGAATACCCTTGACCTTGATTAAGTGCCTTCTACTTTTCAATATCTGAAGCTTCATCAAGATTTAGCTTTGCCATCCCTATAAGATTCAACTTGTAGTTCTTCTTCCATTAACCATCCCAATGGTAATGGAAGCACTAGCTCTAGTCTCTCATAGTCTCATCTCTCTTGATTGCCTTAGCCAGCAGCAACTATCACTTAGCATTATCTTTATCAAAGACCTGCTAAGTCCGCCTCTTCTTGTTAGTCTTACTAACAAATATAAGGAGGTTTGGGCAATAGCTCATCAAGAACATAGACTATTTCCCTTTCAAGTCATGAGAACTAGTCTCAATTTCATGAGCCAGTCACAGAATTTTGACTCAATGAATCCTTGTTTGCATCTAATATGCCACAACAATACGCGACTCGACATTATTAATCTATAAAGGAGATGCACAAAATAACATTACAGACATTCAACTAAGATATGGTCTTTTATCTTAATTTAAAGCTCCCACTAATTTTCGGCGACTTTACATAACCCCCATTATGTAAAGACGGGAAACTCCGCTAGTTTCCTAGTGGGGACTAGAATCCCATTAACATTACAGTAGTGGTCTTGTGGTAGCACAACAAATCACCACATACTTAATGAGTAGGCAACTCTTGCCAATTGCAATGTCTTGTAATTTCTAGTCTTATTTGGCCTCCAGAATACTTGTGATCTTGTGGTAGCACAACAAACCACAGAGTCTGGTTAGGTTACACCCATTATTACGAGGTGAGCATGGATTTGTGATGTAACGCTTGTGGTAGCACAACAAAGCTACACCAGTCCCCCACCCCACACATGGCATAAGCATGCCGTAGTTTAGGTCACTGGCCTTTTACTGGGTCGGCCTTGTGGTAGCACAACAAACCTTCCCAGGTATAAGACCAGCTCACCCAAACTATAATAATGGAAGGCCACATGGGTCATTCTTAATGCCTCATGTTTACAACCTAATATTGATCGAAGGGGGGATTTATCAATTTTATTTGGTCTCATCAAATAGTGGTACATAATATATATATATAGCATATACATATTTACCGTACCTTATAGAAATAGATTCAAAATTTATTCTAAAACAAGCAAATAAGAAACACATCCGATGGGTGAGTATGGACAGCTTATCGTGACCTGACTAGAGCCAGATAGTCAGACACCAACACCTAAATATCATCACATGATAAAGCATACACATCACATGCATATCGGCACTTAGATGGATCTTGGCGGCATACAACTTGCAGCCCGATCAAATGGCACCTCCTGTTGATGGATCATCCTCGTCCTCACGTACACGCCTTCACAAAATCTTCAAATATATTTACATGTAGAAACAAGTGCCAACTGGCCAAATATTACATTTAATATAAAAGAAGATGCCTTATGGCGAGTACATAACCGAGAGGGAGGTAGAAATTTACAACACGGAATTTAGAGAGAGGAGAGAGGCACGTAGGCCCCATAAAACAATCCATCAACATAAATAAACCATTTGCCATTCATCACATGAATAAAACAATCACATCTAAGCATTGTCCATATTCACCTAATCATCGCACCCATGGCATGCTCAAACAAAATTTTATTTTCTCAAAATAAAATAATTTTGGCCTTAAAACATGGGTTTCAATCAAAATCAGAATCTTGATTATATTTGAAAAACATATTTAATCAAATTAAATCTAGCATCCAAGATGAAATTTTAATTCTGTAATTTTCACATAATTTTCTGAGATTTTATAATTACTTAAATAGAACAATTCTATTTAAAACTATAATAATCTAACAATTCTATTATCAAATAAATTTCCTAAATTAATCATCACATGAAAATTAGGAAACTTATTAAAATTAAAATGTATGAAATTTCTAATTTTAAGTCATGGCATCTCGGGCTGAGGATGGAGGCACCTAGATTTAAATCTTATTTAAATCTAAAATAGAACTATTCTATTTTGAAAACTTATATTAAACATCATATGGAAATATAAAAAGTTTATTAAAATTAGAATTTCTGAAGTTCCCAACTGCCAAAGGGGACAGCCCTGGCTCAAAATGGAGGCAAACTGATTTAAATCTGATTTAAATCTCTTAATTGGGGCTCGGGTGGTGCATTGCGCCAAGATCCATTGCGTCGCACAGATTGGACCAACCCCTTGGGGCACAATCTTCAGCTGTAGACCCTGGTGCACAGCGCCATCATCTTCTCCCTTTCGCAGAACCCTAGCTCCCCCCCGGTTGCGAACATGTCGCCGCTGCGTCCACTTGGGGCGGCCCCCCCAGACCACGGCCGACCATAGGGCGGCACTGGCGCCATCGCCGGACCACCGGCTACCGACCGGCAGGGTCGCCGGCGACGTTTGCGGCCGTGGGCCACCGCGGACAGGGGTTTTTCAACCCTTCGCGAACCACCGCGAAGAGGGGAAGCCACTGGCGATCGCCCTACCACCACCTCCAGTAGGCCAATAGAACCAACAACGGCCACCGTGGAGGTCCCAATGCCAAGTCTTAGGCCAGCCATGGCCTGACTCGACGGTGGGACCGATCTACCATCGCGGCCAAGGGGGCTTCACGCAAGGGTATTCAACGGTGGTCCGACCACCAAGTGAATCGCATCTCCGGCCAGCTAGGGGCGGTCGATGCCCTAGGCACCGCCAACAATCACCCCACAGTCCTCCTACAGCAATCCGGACTCCATCTCCATGGTCATCGGCCCCATCTAATGGGGTGCTCCATAGCCAAGAAAAATCACGGGAAATAGATGCGAAAATCACAGAAAAATTCCTAGAACAAGTGGGAATCACGAGCGATCAACCTGGCTTTGATACCACTGTAAGGATCAGGGCTGGGATCAAGAAGAATGCAACGGAAAGAAGAAATTAAAAATTTAACCCAGCCGTGTTGATCGCTCCTGTGTGACTCCCGATGATAATCCACAACAACGGAATTTGATTTTACCTCTGCGATGCTCAGATCGCAGCGAAGTGGAAACAATCCCTCGTGGCGGTAATTAGCCACGCAAGTGAACGGCCTCTAGCGGTATCCACATGGGCACGAACAGTGGAATCTCCTCATCGTAACGCCCCCACAAACGATCTCCTCTGCTGCATCTCCATGATCTCTACACTTTAGATGAGAGGAAGAAGAGAGAGGAGAGAGAGGGGGGCGCCCCTCCCTAGGAGGAGAGAGAAAGAGCAGCCCGGGAAACCTTGGATGCTTGACCCAGGTTTTTTCCATCGCAATTATTTATAGACTCCTCGATCTTTCACAAAAACCCTTAACAGTCTAATATTGCGAATATACTTCCACCGTCCATAACCCTTATGTGTGTGACCCTCTAGGCCCAGTGTCAGTCTGATTTTAGGCCCAATAAGCTTAATAACTCCTTCTTAGCCTTTTCACATTATTACTTAACATGGAATTAATTATGCAATCATCTTATGACTTAAATAATTAATTAATTATCTTATGATGAATAATCATCTCATGATTATTCCTCTAATGGGCTTTCAGGCCACGTAAGCACCAAGCAACACTCGTGACCCCAGAAGAGAAAGGGGGTCTATAAAACCACTCTGGGACCTTTCCATAAACAGTTACCACACAACTTTAGTCCTCCATTCATACCCAATGCCCATGGTCATAATTAAGGGTATGGTCATACTGTCAAACCCTTCTTATCTATGACTTGATGAACGTACTCTGAGTCCTAATGGAAAACTCCTTTTCCATTGAACTATCTACCTTGGCCAAGGATTTAACCGAGTACCATTCATAGGGTATTCTCTCTCATATTATATCTGAGAGTGAATGATCCACTATTGTCACTCAATTTTCTTCGCATGTATTCCGTTGTATCCGAATACTTGAGCATCCAAGACTTATGGATAAAGTCCCTTTGCCAAGAATCAAAATACAGAAGTCCTCATGCAAGGTATCTTTGGTGACTCATATCAAGGGACCAATTGTGCAACTGTAACTGAAGAATCTCTTGGTTGACAGTTATATATAATTACCATCCAGAGATTCCTGATCGGATCAATTCAGTGAACCCTATTCTTGTAATGGGCACCTGCACATATATCTTAGTGTCTCCACACCAGTGATTGTGAGATCAGTCACCCTCATCATATGAGAGGATATCATGTGCACTGCTCTATCCGGATTCTTTGATGTCCTATCTCAAAGATCCTATGACCAGGAACATTTAGAACACATGCATCTAGAAGGTTGATCTCGCTATCATAATCTCATTATGATTCAACCTTCATAGCCTACGTTCAAGGACTTCATTACATCAAGCCGTAATACGTATAAATAAATAAGACAAAATGAAGAAATTACCATAAATACGAATGAGAATATATAAGAAATGATGCCATCACTTCATAACTGATTGGCTTGCAGGGCATACACTTCTTTCAACTCCAGGGTGAGGAAACTCTCAAAGGAAGGAGACGGCTCAATGACTCACAAGGAATCACCGCAGAGTCCCTATATGTGACTAGATCCGAGATATTAAGGTAGAGACGATCCCATATTCCGGTAAGTCTACAACGTACGCAGTAGACTCAACTTGTCTCACACTCGAAAGGGACTGACACCGCGAGCTTGCATTAGACCAACTGACTCGACATATGCAGGCTCTATGCACTCGATAAACGTATGTATAGTGATGGGAATCAACACTGGGCACTAACATTTTTATTTTACATTTGTGTCCTTTTGTTTGTATTTATACCCTTGGCTAATTGGGTTTGCAATTGTAAGGTATTATAAGCCAAAGGGTTAGTCTTTAAAGTCTTTGGGTTTCTATGTAAATTGCCAGTGGGTCCAGCAAGGTCCCCCACCCTCTTTTCCATTAGTCCACCTAGGTTCTAGGGCCCATGTGAGGCTGGTTCAAAGTCCAAGATTGGACTTGGACCAAGGGGGGACAAGGTGGAAGAAGATTCAAACTTGGACCAAGCAAAGTCCAAGATGCTTCCCCCTTATAATATAGTTTATTCCATGTTGTATTTTTATTTAATTTGGTCATTTGACCACATGGGGGAAGAAAATGCTATCCCTAGTTTACCCCTCCCCTCTCTCCCACGAAATTTCCAGCCCCCCACCCCTTGCCATTCTCTATATAAGCTATGTATCGTGTCATTAGAGATTTTAATGAAGAATTAAGCATTTTTGCCAAGAGCAAGTCCAATGGCACCCCTTTCTCTCTCCCACCCCCCTTGTAGATGGAGTTCTGCAAATTTCTTGAGGTGTGAAGTCTCCTCCCCTCCCCCTCTCTGAGTGAGAAGCTCAGCCCCGCCGCCGCCGCCGCCATCGAGCCGCCATCGCGCTGCCACCGCCACCACGTCGGAGTTCTATCCAGATCAGGACAAATGGTTGAATCCTGATTTTTATCTCCAAATCAGGAGATCTGATCCAGCTAAAATTTTGAGTGTTTGTTCTTCTTGTTATCCCCAGTCTCCATTTTAAACTTCGTGCCAATCAAAGGTCATTTGGTATTTTTCCTCGATTTTTAGTTTCATCCCTGACAGTCTGCCAGTTTGCAGATCTGTAGGATAGATCCCTGATCCCATATTTTTCCCACCCCCTTATACATCTCCTAAAATCTCCAAAAAATTCATACGTGTCCCTTACATACCCCCCCTTCTACCATAATTTTTATGGAGTCTAGATCTATTATTTTCCCTTCGGTCAAAATTTATTTTTAGGGGAAACTCAGTCTATCCTGTGTGTCTGTCAGTCCAGGCTAGCAAAAATCTTTGTGAAATAGTCGTTTTCATTTTCAATCCATTCACTTGATGGATCTGAAAAAATTATATGTTGTAGCACTCTGATTCCTCTATCCATCGGTACTACCTTTGTGTCGATCCGACACCGGAACTGGCCGCAGAAATTCTTCTCATGGAGGCGCGCAAAGCAGATCCGAGGACAGTCCAGCAACTCAGTCTGAGAATTAATTCTTCGGAAAATACGCCGGCTCACCTTTGGTGAGCGCCGCTCCTGGAAATCAATCGGCAACTCAGCAGCAGCGTCCCAGCAAGCCGTCACAGCAAGGAGTCGACCGGAAGCCGCCGTCCCAGTTGCTGAGTTCCCTTACTGTATCGAGTTGGAACAGTATCGAGTCAGAACCGAGTTGGACCAGCAGCCCGTCTCCCGTCAACCCAAGATCGGTCCTCTTGGGCCCCACTTGTAGCCCTTTACCTCCCTGCATGGAGTGGGCATAGAAATTCATTTCTGTAAATTATTGTAATTGTTTGTACCGGGAGTACGAGTTTCGGCCGGGATCATCTTCCTCACGCCCGAAGCGTGGAGGTAAACTCACCACCCTCTTCGAATGGGGCCAGGTGCGAGGCCCCATTCGAAGCTCCAGATCTGTCCTCCTCCGCTCCGCCGTGAAGGGAGAATTTGAAGCTTTAGGTGCATCATCCTTGCGATGGGGATGGGTGCGAGACCCCACTTGAAGCTCCAGGTCCGTCCTCCTCTGTCGTCCGTCTTCGCCTCCACCAAATGCCGCTACCACGAGGGTCCTACAACTCGAGGTTCGCGATCGAACGTCCTCCAAGCAGAGGGGTTTGACGAGATCGTAAGCAGTAAGGGCATTTATCAATTTATATCTATTTTGAGTGTTTTCTTTTAAGTGGTCACAATAGTGAGTCTATATGTGTAATTTTCTTTTAAGATGTCACTATCATGTACTAGTCTTTAGCATCTTTAGTCTTCCATCGAAAGTTTTGTGTTAGGTGATGTTAGTCATAAATGATTAAGTGTTAGGTGTTGAAGATTAAGTGTTTGGCGAGGTTTGATATTAATAGTCGTGGATGTTAGGTGAGGTTTGACTAAGTTGTTCATGTGAAGAGTCTATATAAGAGTTGTAACCTTATGTTATGAAAGGATGAAGTTGATTTGAGATTATTGGAAAGTTATGGGATGTGATGCCTTTGCCTATTCTTTTCTTCTCCGAGAAGGAGATGGGTGAGAGGCCCAGAGGGGTGAGAGGCCCCATCCTATCCCACCACCTCACCATCTCCACTCTTCCCCTCCACCGTAGCAAAGCTCTCCCCTCCACTTTCACATTAATTCTATCCCAACATCCTATCCCACCCTTAAATCCCACTTACATCCCACTTAAAATCCCAGCATGCTATTGTATTAATAATTGTTGTTCCCGTCAGTAAACCCTCCCCACCATAATCACAACTCACTTTACTCTTTATTATTATTGTTTGTGTTTGTTTCCCACCCAACCACTCCGAAACACCTCTCACCCAACCCCACCTGCTGACTCGAAACAGGGCCTCCGGCCCACGTCCTACGCTGCCCACCCACGCCCCTCCACACTCGCGAACAGCCCTCCCCCCACCTCTCTCCACTCCCTGCTACCCTCTCCACGTCCCACCCCCCTATCCGCCACTGGCTTCAACCCTGCATCAGCTGCAGTGGTCCTCCGCCGCCGCTGCGTTCCTCGGTTTGCTTTTGGAGTTCAGGGCCGGTCCTCGCCGTCCACGCCCCTCCACACTCGCGAACTAAGTGGCTCCCTCACCCTCTTCTTTTCGTGCTCCTGCGACACGCGCCACTGCTCCCTCGACCATCGCCTCCACCGCATCCGCGTCCTCGCCGTCCGCTTTAAGCCCTTGTAAGCCTGAGTCCTCTTCTATCTTCGCCCCCTTGGCCGCTTCTGAACTCGGCTGTTCTCCCTCCTGCTTGTCGCCCAAATGCGTCTCCTGAACCTTCGGTCACTGGTCCCTTTCGTAACGTGGGTAACCTGCCACGAGTACTTCATCTCGTTGCCGGGCTTATCTCCTCTCTGCCGGTCGAACGGGAAGGAGGCGACAAAGGGATAAAGGGGTGCGAGGGGTGCTGATAGCAACGGCTGGGCTTTCTTGAACTGGTGACCGAGCATGGATGCTATCAAGCTTTTCCTTGCGTTGCTGTTAATATCGCCCTGTTCGCGAAGATGCGCTGTGTTGTATCTTCATCTATGTGCCCTACACTCCAGGATGTTGGATACAAGAAAAAAGATATCTTTATTAAAAGAATAGTAGCAAAAGCTGGAGATTTTGTTGCGGTTCGTCATGGAGAACTTTATATTAATGGAGCTGCCAGAAGGGAAACTTTTATATAAGAAGAACCATCTTACAGTGTCAGAGCTACACATGTGCCAACAGGTCATGTTTATGTGATGGGTGACAACCGCAATAATAGCTTTGATTCTCATGTATAGGGACCTCTTCCTCTGGCGAACATCATTGGAAGGTACTTGAGTCATTGTTCAAGATAGTCTTGGCAGTAACTCAAATGAAGAGGCTTGGAGAAGAGAATGGACTCAATGGGTGATTGATGCAGATAATAAATGATCATTTTAGTATATCAAAAAAAATGAGAAGGGAAAAAATATTTTGTGAAACGAGTTGGTAGAAAAATAAAAAAATAATAAAAAAGGCAATAAGGTGAGAAAATAATAAAATTATACGACCCGGGATTTTTGTCCCGCATCAGTTTGGTATCAGAGCTAAGTTGAGTCCAAGGGTAGTTGGTCCAAAGTTTGCATTTGCATTCCTTTATTCGGTATATCAAAAGGTGTTGCCCAAACTTTAGGTTACGCCTATCAAGAAGGTCGCATATTTGCGAGAGAGGATCTTCAGATCCCGTAACTCCGCCAAGTACCGTCTATTGGTTAAGTCTAGGTTTGTAGTCGAGTCGGCATTCCAACTTTGCAACGCATTTTAGAGTCGTGTCTAGAGTCTTGTCCAAGTGTCGGCATGTCCATCTTGTAGTTCCCCATTTCCAATGAACTCCCGGTCGCCCAGGCGATATGATCGTTAGCACACCCATAGGTTTGGAAACCATCCCATCTCCTTCATTAGGCCCGAGGCCTCGAACTTTCATGGCTCCAAGGTCCCGAGCGACTACCTAGAGTGGGAAGCCGCTATGGACACATATTTTGAGTGTTACATTATGTCTGATGCCATGCAAGTCGACTTAGCCACAAGGTGACTTTTTTACGAAGCCGTCGAAACATGGAGGGACATAGAATACTTGAGGAAAATTAGGAGGCAATGGCCCATAGAGTCGTGGCGAGAGATAAAGGGTGAGCTTAGAGGGTCTACCTTCCCCACCCGGTCCTCCCCAACCAGCCCCACCCAACCACCTCCAACCTTCCTCACCCAGTCACCTCCCACCGGGGTTGTCATAGTCGGAGGCAAAGAGCCCCACACGTAGTAGAGCCTAGACCCAAGCCTAGGCCGGTTGATTACGGGTGAATCCACCACGATACCCCTACTCCAACCCGCACCGTTGCCGAACTTATGCAAATGATCTCAGATCGGGTGGATAGGAGGTGTGCTTATATTGAGTCATTGGTATCCCCTTGCCCACCTCCGAGACAGGAGGTAGCCATACCCGAGCCTAGGGAGGTCAAAGCCGGTAGCCCCAACCCGACCCCACCTACGGGGTCCCAATGACCTCTTCCCATCCGGGAGGACAGTCCTTCCCCACCCATGAGAGTTCCTTTGCCCCCACCCCCACCTTCCGATCTTTATTCGGAGCTACCTCAGCCGGAGTCACCCGTGTTTCTAACGGGAAAGCTTTTCATCGCCGAGCCACTACTTAGTTGGCTCAAGATAGGCTTGGTCCACAGAGCATCATGCTATCTATCCATGGACCCCACACTACCTTTAGTGCCAGTCAATTCATTCCATACGACATTCTGGTCTAGTCACCATGTTGATACATTGGATGACCTGCTTAAGGGATTAGACCGACAATTGCAGTTGACGCACTTATTGGCCCCAGGCTTCGACCGACCCCCAAGTCGTAGCTTCACCCACCCAGCCTTAGGGTCCATTACCTCCGTGTACACCGTGGGTCATGTCACCACGGAGATTCTCTTATTCCTCCTCATGCCGGCCAAGCCAAACTTCATTCCATTTATCCCGAGGGAGGAACCATACCTCCTATATGAGAAAACCATCCCCTATACCCTAGTGTATGAAGGTGACCACCTACACCTTCAAGAATTCCAAATGTGGGACTGTGTCATATGGGAGCCCAGTTCGAGGGGTCATGCTTTCTTTGATCCCTTCGATCCCTTCCCTAGGGAACCTTATGACCCACCATATCTACTCCCCTTCTTCCCGGGAGGCCACTACCACACCCCTTCCCCACGGGCCAGTCCACTCCAACAGGCAGCCGCATGCTAGGGGCATACGAGGATGTCTAGGAGTTCCACATTCCGCCAACCATCGATTGCATCTAGTGTATGCATGGCACACATTCGGATGTCCTGGTCCACCATTGCATGTGTATGGGTCGGACTAATAGTAGGTTTATTTAGGGTCATGTGTAAGTCTTTGTTTCGTACCGTTTGTCTGCCGAGTGCATAGTGAGTCTGCATACATCAAGTCGAGTCAGTCTCATGTCAGCTCGCGATGTCAGTCCCTTTCGAGTATGAGGCAAGTCGGGTCTAATGCGTACGTTGTAGCATTGCCGGAATTTGGGATCGGCTCTACCATTCTATGTCTCGGATCTAGTCACATAAAGGGACCCAGCGGTGATTCCTAGTGAGTCTTCGAGCCGCCTCCTCCCCTTTGAGAGTGACCCCACCCCGGAGTGTCCACCTCTAACCTCATTCCACAGCAGCGTGAGTATATCGAATCCATACGGGATGAGTAGGTGACGATTACTTAGAGTGGAGCGTACTCCACGTTTCCAGGTTCGGTGATGGATCCGCAGGAGTCACACGAGCAGCCGCACCCCTTACTCGACGGGGTCGAGTTCTTCCCACCCGGGGAGAATTGATGGAATCAACACTGGGCACTAACATTTTTATTTTACATTTGTGTCCTTTTGTTTGAGTTTATACCCTTGGCTAATTGGGTTTACAATTGTAAGGCATTATAAGCCAAATGGTTAGTCTTTAAAGTCTTTGGGTTTCTATGTAAATTGCCAGTGTGTCCAGCAAGGTCCCCCACCCTCTTTTCCATTGGTCCACATAGGTTCTAGGGCCCATGTGGGGCTGGTTCAAAGTCAAGATTGAACTTGGACCAAGGGGGGATAAGGTGGAAGAAAATTCAAACTTGGACCAAGCAAAGTCCAAGATGCTTCCCCCTTATAATATAGTTTATTCTATGTTATATTTTTATTTAATTTGGTCATTTGACCACATGGGGGAAGAAAATGCTATCCCTAGTTTACCCCTCCCATCTCTCCCACGAAATTCCCAACCCCCCACCCCTTGCCATTCTCTATATAAGCCTATGTATAGTGTCATTAGAGATTTTAATGAAGAATTAAGCATTTTTGCCAAGAGCAAGTCCAAGGGCACCCCTTTCTCTCTCCCACCCCCCTTGTAGATGGAGTTCTGCAAATTTCTTGAGGTGTGAAGCCTCCTCCCCTCCCCCTCTCTGAGTGAGAAGCTCAGCCCCGCCGCCGCCATCGAGCCGCCATCGCGCTGCCACCGCCACCACGTCGGAGTTCTGTCTAGATCAGGACAGAAGGTTGAATCCTGATTTTTATCTCCAAATTAGGAGATCTGATCCAGCTGCAATTTTGAGTGTTTGTTCTTCTTGTTATCCCCAATCTCCATTTTAAACTTCGTGCCAATCAAAGGTCATTTGGTATTTTTCCTCGATTTTTAGTTTCATCCCTGACAGTCTGCCAGTTTGCAGATCTGCAGGATAGATCCCTGACCCCGTATTTTTCCCACCCCCTTATACATCTCCTAAAATCTCCAAAAAATTCATACGTGTCCCTTACATACCCCCCTTCTACCATAATGTTTATGGAGTCTAGATCTATTGTTTTCTCTTCGGTCAAAATTCATTTTTAAGAGAAACTCAGTCTGTCCTGTGTGTCTGTCATTCCAGGCCAGCAAAAATCTTTGTGGAACAGTCGTTTTCATTTTCAATCCATTCACTTGATGGATCTGAAAAAATTATATGTTGTATCCCTCTGAGTCCTCTATCCATCGGTATCACTTTTGCGTCAATCCGACATCGGATCTGGCCACAGAAATTCTTATCGTGGAGGTGCGCAGAGCAGATTCGAAGACAGGCTAGCAACTCAGTCCGAGACTTAATTCCTCAGAAAATACGTCTGCTCACCTTCGACAACCGCCGCTCCTAGAGATCGATCAACAACCCAGCAGCAACGTCCCAGCAAGCCGCAACAGCAAGGAGTCGATCGGAAGTCGCCGTCCTAGTTGCTGAGTTCCCTTGCTGTATCGAGTTGGAACAGTACCGAGTCGGACCAGTAGCCCGTCTTCGGCCCAAATTGCTGCCCGTCAATCCAAGATCGGTCCTCCTGGGCCTCACTTGTAGCCCTTTACCTCCCTGCGTGGAGTGGGCATAGAAATTCATTTCTGTAAATAATTGTAATTGTTTGTACCGAGAGTACGAGCTTCGGCAGGGATCGTCTTCCCCATGTCCGGAGCGTGGAGGTAAACTCGCCACCCTCTTTATCGCATTTGCTTACCTCGTATATTTTTGAATGCCGCTGCTAGAGTGATAGGTATTTAGCTCGATACTTATTTTTATCACCGCTGCGAGAGTGAGTGAGTGAACCCGTCCCGTGACTCAATCTGAGTACACGCGGAAGAGCCGAGTACCCTTGACTCATTGTCGGTTTCTCAACTGCTCACGATCCCGCACGTTTCCCTCGCATAGGGATGCCCGCGAGCTAGAGTCCCAGGTTCGTGTCCCGTCCCGCGTCATATAGACTCTTAACAAACTGGACAAATAAAGAAGAACACGGACTCACACATGATCCTAAACAAACCTACTGTTAGACCGACCCATACATATGCAATGGTGGACTATGACATCCGAATGTGTGCATGCATACACAAGACGCAACCAAATGTCGGTAGAATCATGGACTCCTAGACATCCCAAAATGCACCATGCATGCAAGGACTTCCTATTGGACTGGGGAGGTTTGGGTGGGCCAGGAGAGTTGAATGCACCTTTCTCATCACCCCTATATGTATGTATATCTCGCCAGTGAACAGGCTTGATGGGTGTAGATGGCCCGGCCCGTGGGGAAGGGGTGTGATAGTGGACTCCATGGAAGAAGTGGAGTAGATGTGGTGGGTCAAGGGGTTCACTAGGGAAGGGTTCGAAGGGATCAAAGAAACTGTGACCCCTTGAGATGGGTTCCCTCATGACATGGTCCCAAGTTTGAAATTTTTGAAGGTATAAATAATCACCTTCATGCATTGTGATCGGTGGGATGACGGTCATGTGTAGAAGGTATGGTTCCTCCCTCGGGATAAGTGGAATAAAGCTAGGCTCAGCCGGCATGGGGAGGAATAAGAGAACCTCCGTGGTGACATGACCCACGGTGCACACGGAGGTAATGGACCCTAAGGCTGGATGTGTGAAGCTACGACTATTTGGTTGGTCAAAACCTCGGGCCAACATACACGTCAACTTCAATTGCCAGTCTAATCCCTTAATGAGGTCTTCCAATGTGTCAACATGGTGAGAAGACCGAAAAGTGGTGTGGAATGAGTTGGCGGGCACTAGTTGTAGTGTGGGGTCCATGGATGGGCAGCAAGGTACTTTAGGGACCAAGCCTATCTTGAGCCAGCTAACTAGTGGCTCGGCGATGATTAGCTTTCCCGTTAGAAGTACGGGTGGCTCTAGCTGATGCGGCTCCAAATGAGGTGGCTCCGAATAAAGATCGGAAGGTGAGGGTGGGGGCATAGGAGCTCTCACGGGCGGAGAAGGAGTGCCCTCCTTGAGGGGAAGAGGTTCTTGGGGTGGCACCAGGTCGAGGCTACCGGCTACGACCTCCCTATACTCGGGCAGGAGTCCGTCAATCTGGGTACACATCCTATCCACCTTATCTGACATGATTTTAAAAAGTTCGGCAATGGTGGGGTTTGGAGTAGGGGTATCGTGATGGACTCGCCCATAATCACTCAACCTAGTATTGGGCTTAGGCTCATCTACATGTGGGGCTCTTTGCCTCCGACTATGACCCACTTGGTTGGAGGTGATTGGGTGGGGTCGGTTGGAGGTGACTGGGCCGGGTAGGTAGACCCTTCTAAGCTCGCCCTTCATCTCACGCCATGACTCTATAGGCCATTGCCTCCTAATTTCCCTCAAGCATTCTATGTCCCTCCATATTTCGGCGGTGTCGTAAAAAAGTCGCCTTGTGGTAAAGTCGACTTGCATGGCATCGGACATAATGTAACACTCAAAGTATTTGTCCATAGCGGCTTCCCACTCTAGGTAGTCACTCGGGACCGTGGAGCCATAGAAGTCCGGGGCTTCGGGCCTACGGAGGTGGTGGGGTTGGATTCCCCATCCTTGGGTGTGTCGCCACCATTCATATGACGTGGGCTTTTGGGGGTCCATGGGACATGGGGAGCTATAGGATGGCCATGCCGACACTTGGTGCAAGATAAACCGATTAGACACGACCCTAAAATAACAATGCAAAGTTGGAATGCGGACTCGACTACAAATCTAGACTCAACCAGTATCCGGTACGTGGCGGAGGTTTGATCCGAAGATCGCACTCACGCAAGTATGCAACCTTCCCAATAGACATAACCTATCGTTCCGGGAACACCTTTTGATATACCGGGTATAGGAATGCAATGCGACACCTTGGATCGGCTACCCTGGACTCGACTTAGGCTCTGATACCAATTTGATGCGGGTCGGGACGCAAACCTGGGACTCTAGATTGCGAACGTCCCTAAGCGAGGGAAACGCATGGATCTGCGCGGTTGAGGAACCGACAATGAGTCTCGGGTATCGGCTTTTTCGTGTGCTCGGATCGAGACACGGGATGGGTTCCACTCACTCACTCTCGCAGCGATGATAAAAATTTGATGAGCTAGTTATCCTATCACTCTAGCAGCAGCATAAAGAAACATATACAAGTAAAGCAAATTGCCGAGAGGGGAGCGGACATGATACCTCCACGCTACTGGGCTTGGGGAAGGCGATCCCGGCCAAGTCTCGTACTCCCGGTACAAACAATTAACAAAAATTACAGCAAGAGTTTTACTGCACACTCCACGCAGGGAGGTAAAGGGCTACACGTGGGACTCGGGAGTATCGCACTTGGGTTGACGGGCGGCTTCTTGGGCAGCTCCAACGGTTCCGGTGCGCTGCTACTCTGGCGGCAGCTTGTTGTCCCGAACTGGTTCCTCTGTTTCAACACTGCGTGACTCAGCGAGAAAAATTCCTACGATCAGCACAGACGTCCGATCGACGCGAAACCAGTGCCGTTGCGAAGCTAACTTGGAGATCTACAACTACCTGGTGTTACAGGAATTTTCCTATCTCTGTAGTTTCCTTGGTGGAATTTGTAACCGACGGACTGACATACTCAGGAAATATTGGGTAGATTGGGATCTGCCTGAAAACGTGGGTTGACTGAAGGTCAAACGGTAGAATTTGGACTTGGGATTTTTATGGGAGATAGAGGGGAAAGTAAGGAACACGGGAATAATTTTTTTGTATTTTTTTGAGGTGGTTTGATAGGGGAATGGATTTTATAGCTGGGGTGGTCGGATCTGGACTGTAGGAGACAGAACAGATTTTGAATTTTATAGTGGATTTTTAGATAGGCAAACAAACTCATAAAATCATAAAAAAAAAATTAAAAAAGGGCTTTGGTGGACAGAAAACACAGTCCAAATTTCAGATCAATCTGAAATTGGTAAAGGGGTGAAAAGGGCAAAGAGATGGCTTGCTAGAACACAAATCTGCACAGGGACAGATTGTGTAGACTAGGGAAGAATATGGTGGAACGAGGGGCAAACGATGGAGGAATAACCTGGAAATTTTTTTGGAGAGAGGGGATTTCGTGTGGAACTCACCCTCAAAATTTGAGGTTGAACAGATTTCCTGATTGGGAGATAAAATTTGAGCAATAGCTTATTGTCCAGGGGTGGATAGAATTCTGGTGAAGTGGCGGTAGTGGTGCGACGGCGGCTCGATGGCGGCGGCGGCAGCGGCGCTGAGCTTCTCACTCAGAGAGGGGTTGATAAGGAGGTATCTCACCTCTAAAATGGCTATCTCTCACAGCTGCAAGGGGGTTGGTAAGGGAGAGAGGGGGTGCCCTTTGCTCCTTGGGAGAATTTCTCATTTTTTTCATTCATAAAACTTATGAAAATAGCAAATTACATGGGTTATATAGCTCCACCCTAAAGACCTAATTACCCTCAGATCTAAGGTTAGGGAGGGGTAAACAAGGGATATGATAATTATCCTCCCACATGGTTAATTTACCAAAAATAAAAAATAATATAAGGGAAGGGGGCGCCCTCCCTTTAAGGAGGGGAAATTGGAATTTTCTTCTTTTTGTCTCCTTGGTCCAAGTCCAATCTTGGACCATGGACCAGCCCATAGGGCCCATGATCCTAGGTGGACCAATGGGAAAGAGGGTGGGGGACCCTGCTGGACCTATTGGCTTTTTTCAAAGAAACCCAAAGATTCCTAGGGACTAACATATTGGCTTATAATTACCATACAATTGCAAACCCAATTAGCCCAAGGATATAAATGCAAACAAAAGGATACAAATGTAAAAACAAAATGTTAGTGGCCCGGTGTTGATTCCCAACAAGGGGTGATATGGCAGATGCCTCGGCTCAAAGGCAACTGCTAGCTGGGGGGCTGAGACCGCCGCGACTGTTACCCGAGTAGCCTTAGTCTTCACGTGATCGTGCGGGTGAGGATCGAATAGTTGTAGTTCCACCTTTTCGAACCCCAGCTCTAGTGGCATTGGAGCCCCTGCAATGCAGACCCTGAGGACAAAAGAGCCGTACCATGAGGCAATGGGGGGCCCAATCCTAGTTCTCATAGATCAGGAGGAGTTAGCCTCCTATCGGCGTCGTGAATGGGGTGACAGAGAATGGCTTTGACTGCCCTGGCCTTCTCACTGGTCGGAGTCAACAATGTGTCACCTGTTCAAAGCTGGGGGATTCGAACGAAGCCCCAGTCACTAGCCTGACCGGCACCTAGGTCCTAGTTTCATGTAGAGAGGAAGATAGAATCCCACCCGAAAGGCCTCGATTGAAATGCTAAGACCATTTGGGGAAAAGCACCCTATGAACTCCTCAGTGGTGGGGAAGACAATGTCAATGTCAGCCAGAATCTGAAAGGCCTCCCTAAGGCAATGAACTACCCGGTAAGACACTAAAGGGGAAGGATATTGATGGCTGGGGCCGACGCCTGAAGTACTTGGGGAACCGACACAGCTATTTCTCTCTTCTGTGGAAGACTCGAGGCTTGATAGGACGACCCTCCTGTGTGGCACCAAGAGATTCAGAAGGAAAAAGAGAGAAAGGAGTCCTCACCAGGGCACATAATAGATGAGAGGGATGCAACAGACACCTATGCTAGAGACGAAGAAGACAAGTGAACCCCTTCGGAAGAACTTTCGCCCGTATTTATTTACCCTGAAGACAAAATGGCTACCTCGGATGATCACACGGGCAGAAAGCAACCACTACCACTGAAGTACGTAGCACGAAACCTAAGTGGCTGTTGTGCCCACTTCTCCAGATGAAAAATGGCTACGCCATGATGACACTGACATCATCTGACACCCTGACGAAGGCTGCCTTGATCGCCAAGAACTGCGGTAGGTGGCGGGGCCCACGCGTCAGAGAGTCAAACAATTCACGGAGATCCTTCTAGAAATTCTCCCTCAACTAACCCGTTGGGAGTTCCTCCCGAGCCTCGAGCGTGCTCAGTGCCCCAGAGAGGGGGGCTGGTGAGGAGGGGAATGCTCGCCTGGCCCAGAAGGGCCCAGCGTCGCCAGGCCTAGTACGGCCCAACGTCGCTAGGCCTAGTACTTGCCCGATATAGCTTGATGCAGGAAAGCTAAGGCAGGCTGAGCCTTGACCCGCATACTGTAACGACCCAAGATCCGGATACCGAGAATAACTTGATACCATTCGAATCTTGGCCCGCCACCCACAAGCCGGAGGGCTCGGAAGGGTTAAAAGGTGTGTGCAGGTACATTGAAATATGAAATAAAGCATGCACAATTGTATAACTAACAGTTTAAATAACAGAAATAAATTATATTTTTAATTAAATAATATAACTACCGAGTCCAGTCTAAAAAGTATAGTCTACAGAGAAAGAAACGTACTCTAACGTCGAGTGAACACTCGGCCCGATGAGCTGGCAAGTACGAACCTCCGTTTTGCACCTCCGAACCTCGAGGAGGAACCGCTACACCTGAAAAGTAGGGGGCAAGCCTCATCTCATTGGCTCAGTAGGGGTCACGCAGAACCCTACCACAAAACAACGACAGTAATGAACAGCGCTAACAAGGAGAATAATAACAGCAATAGTAACGGAGGAAGGAACAGTCGTGACGTGGTAGCCGATGAAACCCCGGCTCTATAAACTACTCCTAACAATACAGAAAGCAGGCCCTGATCTCACAGTCGGGGGACTACCAGACAGACGGGAAATCCTGGATACGCTGCCAGAAGAAACATCATGACACCTCTGTGGTGGAGGCCCGTCCTCACAGACGAAGGCCCAACCCAAGACCACGCGGTCTGGGGAAAAATAGTCACGACCACATAGTCGTGAACTCTACACCGTCTACGGGTGAAACCTCAGTAACTCTACTGGGAACCCTCGACCTAAAAGTCGGTAAAATGCTCAGAAATCACCCGAAGAATCACGAAGAAACTCATCTCTCGTGACAAGAGTACTGCCCACCAAAAGCAAGGCCGGATGCGTCCACTGACGTCTTAGTCCTTAGCCTTAGGTGTCTCCCTACTCGTCCCAGGCGAAAACTGAGACACCGTACTAGTAACCACTGAATAAGGACTAGCTGGGGTCGTGCTTGTCAGTCCAGGTCCGAAGCCTCCAACCATGTGCGCACACACATACTATGCGCTCTAAGTCGGGTCCTCTATCTGGTTTTTCCCCCCAGTCCAGACTCAAGCTACAAAGACGAGGGGCCCTACGATAACAAGCCAAAAACCATCACACTGGGAAAGCTGCTCTACCACTCCGGGGTAGGTCAGCACATGCGTGCCGTAAGAAGGTTAAGACTAGTGGGGGGTCACTCGAGGAAAGACTCTCGAAAGAAACCACCGGAGTATGACGGGCTACGCACAAGCCCGTCACACGTAGCTCAGAAGATGGGTGGTACGATGCCACCAGACTCTGGATAGTCCACTAGACCTACCAACCCAACGGTCCTTGAGTCACGCGACTCAGGTCAAGACCATTGTACAGGATGGCTCCATGCCGTCAATCTGCACTAATCCTAGGGTCAAAAATCACAATCCAATATAATCCTTAAGGCGGCTCACAAACCGCCGAGTTCATTCCCTTTCCAAGGGAAACCTAAGAAACCTCCAGCCCCAGGCTGGGTCATAGAACTCGCAGTTCATAGGCCATACACATGGCCCACATGAAAACCACTTTTCAAACAAGCTAAGATTGTGCGAGGACAGCCCTCCACACTCATACCGAGACACAGAGACTCGATCTAGCGAATACACAGAAGCCCGAAACACACGGGGTCACGTGGACTCTCGAAATCGCATGGGCACGCTACTTGAGATAACACGGTACCTCTGAACACCCAAAAACACGGTCTTGGTACCCACGAGGTGTCCGGGACATCTACGAGGCCATAGATCTACCAATGGGTCACAACCGGGTCGACCGAGGGCCAAAACAGGCCAAAATAGGGCATTTTGGTCGACCAAAACCATAGGGTCGGTCGACCAAGGCGGTTGGTTGACAGGCCCAAAAGGTCCAATCATCCGACCAGAACGTGGTCAGCTCCCCGATCGCGACCTCATGATGCCGGTCGGTCGGCCGACCACGACCACTCGGTCGCCCTGTCCATGGCGAATGGCCGTTCGGTCGACCAAACCCGCCGGTCGGTCGATCAAAAATGGCAGAAACCCATCCAAACTCAACCCCAGAGTCTGTTTCCACGCCCCAATCACCCCCGGGTGATGGGGGAAACAATGGGGAACCATTCCCCAGCCTCTAGACCACCTAGAGGACCAATGTAAACCCCCAAAACGCAATCAAATCAGTGAATCCGATACTCACCCTAAAAACATGCTTTTTAAGCCCCCGGCGTGAAATAAACCCTCTCAGCTCACCTCAGGCTACCAAATCACGGGGAAATAAACTACAAGGGCCAGGGATCCATCCCCCTACCTCCACCGAAGATTACGCACGTCGAGGACGGCGTTTCCTTGCGAAACGCCTCACGAAACCCCGCCGGCGCCCCGAACTCACGAACGAGCTCCTCGCCGTGCCTTCACCTCGATCCACGCTCCATCCTTGCCGCTCCTCACCCCACGAGCCTCGTCGCTTCACCCCCACCTTCCTATGTCGGCCGTCAGAGAAGAGAGGGAGAGAAAGAGAGAACGTGAGAGGGGAGGGGGAGAGAAATGAGAGATGGGGAGAGAGAGGGGGGTGAGGGTGGTTTAAATAGAAAAATAATTTAGGATTTTATAAATCTAGAAAATATAAAATTAGGAAAAAATACTACCCATGATCCTCAGAAAACGCACAACGCGCATGCAACGTCTCGGAGCCCTACAACACGTCGGTTCACCCTACACAGGGTTCCGCAGGCTCGATAGCCAAAAATCTAAGTAAATCACAAAACATGATCCGGGACTCACAAGGGTGCTCCGAAACCCACGGATTATGATACGAAAAAATGAAAAAAAAATCCGGGGTGTTACACGTACCATGGCCCAACTAGGGCCCAACAAAGCTCCGTCAGCCCATCGGAGAAATCATCGCGCGAGGTATGAGCACCGTAACATTCGACCAACAAGGAAGACACCACCATAGTTAGAGGGCTCTCTTCAGAAAGGACTAGGTCACACCCACAACACCGAGATTCCCGCCACGAGGCCCCTCTTATAGAATAGGCAAGTGCACAATGGGCAACTCTTCCTACGATTAAGGAGGCATTACTCCATGACCCGTGCCATTTCCCCGTTGAGGAACGAACGGCCACCACTAAGATAACCCATATAAATAGGTCCCCCATCGGACCTAAGGGGGTACACACGCACATACAGATATAGAGAGACACAAAGAGAGAGGCCAACACATCCACAAACTTCTCCAATGTGAGTAGAGGCTACATCTAGGAGCGATCATGTATCACCACACGGTTCTCCACGTAAACGCAAAGAGAGAAGAGGGTAGGCCCCTGCCCTCCTCCACCAAGAGTGCTCGCCCACTGGGAAGCAAAGTAGGGAGGTTCTGATGGATCTTCCCCTCTACTTCCCTAGGTCTTTGCCCACTGTTCCGAGCACTCCCCAGGCTCTCCGAGCACTCCAGGAGCTTTCTTTCATACACACAGGCTTGTCCACTCCACTCTTAAGCTCTCCTACCTCTCTCTCTCTTATAGTTCCCTCTGAAGTATGTCTCTGACTTAAGCATCGGATGGTACGTTGTCTCCTAGGGTCATGCCCAGGGTTCCTTTTGATGCCTTTTTTCTAATATTTGCAGGCTTTCACGGGTGGTCGGTTGCTCTTCCCCAACAAACAAATCTTAAAAGTGTGGTACAAAGATTAGGAACCACTTTTCTGCCTCCACAATATAAATAGACCGGTTACATCATTATGATCTCACCTTTAGGTGAAAACCATAACATGTTAGTAGTATACTTCTCTCCTAAATTAAAGATCAATTATATGATGGAACTAGCATAAATATGCAAATTGATGTCATAAGAAGTTCGTACCTCTGGGTATAGAAGTTTCTTAAGAGTCAATGTGCATATTAGTACTATTTCATCATGCTCATATCAAGAACATGAAGCACTCCATTGGGAGTAAGACTTCACTTCCAAAATATAACCACAATGATGGCATCATTTAAATCTTAATGAAGAAAATTTTTCATTCTTAATACTTAATGCCATTTTGGTGGACTACCTAAACACTTCATAACTCAAAAGTTTTAATCAATTCCCACAATGATGTCAAACAAACCACATGCACTTGCATTGATGTCATTTAACTTTTTAAGAGTGAATTTTATCAATCTTCTTGTCTAAGGTCACTTTGGTGACAAGCCTACGTAATTAGAAATTAAAAATTCTCAGCCTCTTAATAAACAACATCACAACAATCCTTGTGTGTAGCACACTATTTGATATCACTCAATTACATAATGGATACCGGGGTATCTAATGTGAAGGGTCACTTTGGTAGCAAACCTAAGCATAGAATCTTAGTATAATAAGACATCAGATATCTTAATGTGGACCGCACTAATATATCACTTTCACATAAGGGAACTGTTGGGTCCCGTAGTGCAGGGACACGGTTCTAGAGGGGGGGTGAATAGAACCTTTCCTACTAAAACTTATGTCCAATTAAAATCTTAACCGACCTCACAGCGGAATTAACAAACTTAATGAGATTGACTGATTTGGAATAAGTAGGAGTACTCAATTTTCTCAATCTCACCGAGCTCACACGATTGCATATATAGACTAAAAAGAGATGCACACAAACACACAAATCAAACCATGAGACACGGGGATTTTTAAGGTGGTTCGGGACCACGACGGGTTCCCTACGTCCACCCCTTACCAAACCGGTAAGGCTTTCTCCACACGCTGTGAATGCAGTAAACACGGGGATTTCTCCCCACACACACACGAGGTAAAAACCCCAACACACACGCTACTAGAGTAGCACACACACGGGGATGTACCCCAACACACACACACGTAGGACGACGCCTACATAGCTATACGGGAGTAAACTCCCAACCATACACGGGGAACACACCCCACAATATCTCCAAGCACACACACGAATAGCCTCCACCGCATACAACGCACAAGCGTCAACACAAACCACTCGGAGAACCCTTTCTCCGAACACCCACACAAGAAAATCGTTTAGGAATTTATGTGGAAATCAGATATGCATACAATCAACCCAGAACAATTTCTAAACACTAAACCACACAACAAAACTGAAATGTAAAGCTCCCCCTCTTTAGAACAATCTGGCTCTTCTCAGTTGGTAGTTGGATGAACACGATTTTGGCGTCCTCTTGTTCTTCTCCTCGAACCGCTTCTTTTCTTCTTCTATCACGAGCTCCAAATCACAAGGGAAGTAGATCAGATCTGCTGTTGAAGACCTCTGGAGCTTCTCCACCGTTTCAGCCCTTTCTTCTCCTACAAGGAAGAACACACTTTGATTAGGGTTAATTGCTTGTGAATCTCGTAGCTCATATATATATATAACTTAGAGAGCCCAAAAGACACATAAAACCCTCCTCACACATGTTAGAAACACCCTAGTATGATTTGGAACCATTGGGGGGTGTTTTGGTAAAGTTTCAAGGGGTTTAGGATGAGTTTTAAACACTTTCGTAAGTCCCGTCCGGAAGGGGTCGACCCTTGGGGTCGACCCTCGGGCAACAGGTTGCTGGAAAACACAAAATATCATCTTTTGTTACAGGGGTCGACCCTTGGGGTCGACCCTCAGCAACCAGGTTGCTGCCGGGGCCAAAAAATGAGCCAAGATTACAGGGGTCGACCCTATGGGTCGACCCTTTCAGTAGGGGTCGACCCTAAGGGTCGACCCTTTCAGGCAGGGTACAAAAACACAAAAAAATAGCACTGCGTGCTCCGGCGGCAGGAATTAATTCTCCTAGCTCCGAACTCCGATCGAAGCGAGACTGGAGGCGTTGGAAAGAGGACTTCCAGAGCTACAACATAAAATTTTTAGAGGGGAGATCCAATGGTTGGATTGAAAATGGTGAAGACTTTAAGACAGTTTGAGGTTAAAAAATAACTAAAACCTCCATCAAACCAAAGGGAAATAATTGATTAAATGTTACCATAATCCCATGAAGATCAACAATGATTTTGCATCCTGAAAAATATGATAAACCAAGAGGTTAGTTGAGAATCAAAATATATGAGTTATGCATTAACACTATGGACATGTTCACAATAAAATACATCATTGAACCTATTCAAACATGCGTTTTGCTTCTCAAATCAATCAACAAAAATATATTCCACCGAATGACAAGGTTTTGTTATGATGAACATGGATTTCTCAATCAATCAAATACAATGACATGGGAGCTCAACATTCAGTTACAATGCAATCAACTCTTCAATATCAAAATGCTTCATTACTTAAATGTTAACAATTATGCCAAATGCAAAGCATGCATAATGTCATGGAACCACATACATTTAAATGGCATTATTGTTGATTAAAAATTAACATTCATGAACCATTATCTCATGAGGAGCATTGATAGGTACAAGAGATCTTTTTGAATCGTTCATACATTTAAATCACAATAACCCCAACAATAATATCCATGAGCATACTCAAACATGTGCCAACCCTCAAAGGTCTCAAGTGAGCTTATGTGAAACATGAATGAAACACATCAACATTTTACCAAATCAAGTGGTCATGAATCCAAATAATGAGCAAGCATCATTAAGGTCACATTCATCAATTTTCAAGTTACAAGTGAGAGTCGACATAAGGTGAAGAATGAGTTAACTCCCTTTTGCAAGAAGATCGCCATTGATACATTTCTTTGAGTTCCAAACATGAACCGTAGATGTGGTCCTGCAAACCAAAATATTCAAGGCTTGAGATCTTTAAATACAAATCATTCATATGACCTTCAACTATGAACAAAGTTAACTCCCTTTTAGAAGAAGAGCTTCATTGATGGACCACGTTAGATTCCAAGTATGAGCCATGGATTTGTATACCTGCAAATCAACATAAAGATAGCATTAGTTCCTTAAACACCAAAGGTTCATATGGCTTTCAAGAGTGAACATTAAATCCATCTTTCAACTCATCGAATCAAGATATAAAAGATGTTGCTAATGAAACACATACACACACAATCACAATCGTTTTGATATCATTGAAACCAAACATGAACTAGGGGATACAACAATCTCCCCCTTTTTGATGATGACAAAACGATGTGTGTGATAATACAAATTGTGTAAACATTTGCAAACAACATTGAGCACATACACCAATTGTTAAACAACATTAACATTGAGCACGTACACCAATTGGTCATTTATGAAGTAAGAGCACACACCAACATTCTCCCCCTTTTTGTCATCGACAAAAAGTGAGGGGGTGAAAGAACAAGACATGAACATTGGTGGCCAACTACGCTCCCATATGCAAAATAGAAGTAGTGTGAACTGGAAGAGCTAAACATAGGCATTGTTGGGTTACAACCAAAAACCTGTGCACACCATTTAAGAACCATCCATGAATGGGAAAGGATGTAAGAGTCAAAGTGTCAAAATTGCTACCAATCTTCACAACCCCCATGGCACAGATAAAGTGAAACGATATTACCATACATACAGGCGATGCTGTAAATGAGGGCCAACCAATTTTTCCTGCAAGTAAGACAATGGAACCATGTGAGTTTCGAGTGAATAATTAAGCATTTCAACCATTCATCATACCAACGTCCACTTAGTTATGCATGACAAACTTAGCATGTGAAACCTGAAGGAATGATACCCATCTTGATAATAAAGGTTGTTGATTGTTTGCTCCAAAGATAGGATACAATTGTTGAATATTTATGCACATTGCAGATTCATGGCAAGATGATTGTACTCAAAATCCAAAGTCCAGTTGTGAGTTTCACAAAAAGTAAGAGCAAGGCAATGACAAGATGTTTGGCAAGAGAGAACAATATTGCCTAGTTGCCTTTATTCGTGGAGTTTCTGATTTTTTGTTTTTGTTTTTGTTTTAATTTTCAGATTTTTCTTTTGAAATACATGAACTCATGGAATCTATATGCGTGTTTCTTATGCATGAGCTATATGCATGTTAAAAATGCCAAATTTGCAAATATGCCCACGATGAACTTCATCTCTCAAATGCAATGAATATGTACTATGTGAATGCTAATCATGCAAGATATGAAACTTTGCACATGATAACTTCTATCCTTCAAATGCAAGGTTTATGCTCAGAATTAGACTCAAGGGGAATGCATGAACATGCAAGCACACAAGCACAATCGTCATGCACACAAATATTACATATAGTAACTCCCCCTTAATGAGGCACGGGTTAAGAAAAGAGCATGTGATTCAAATTCAATAATGTAAGACATGAAGCATAACTAAGAGATTTATGCAAACACAACTAGGAGTACTACATAAACCATGAATGTAGGTAAATTCATAAGATACATACATCACAAAAATGCCCATGTGAAATGTGAGGCAATGACTAATGAGCTTCAAAACATATGGATTTTCAGATTTTCTAAAGAACACTAGAAGGTAATCTCCTCTCTACACTTTCACTTTAGATTCTCGACTTTCGGTAGCTTCGCACAACCCCGATTTTGTTTCTTTTAATAGACTTCACCTTTCGGCGCGAGTTTCCTCATATGTCTCAATGGGGATTCCCGGCTACTTGGATTCGTCACACATATGGATTTTTGTTTCTCCTTTTGACGCGAGTTTCCTCCTTTGTTTCAGGGGGGATTCCCGGTTACTCGGATCCACATTCCACTTATTGAATTTTTGTGGGGTAGGCAGCTTTTTCCTCACGATTACTCTTTAATGTCCATGTAGAGATTCAAGTTCCCTTTAGAGTGTTGGAAAGAATTTCTTAAATCCTTATCAATGAAAGTCATTGAATTCATTATGTGCAAGAGTGTGAGGGTAAATTTTTGTTTTGCATGTATAAAATAAATTTGACAAGACACGGCTATGACTCCCCCTAAATGTATGCACGGTCGGAAACAAATCCTCCCCCTTAATATATGACATGTATCACATATGAATAAATCACTGCAATATTATTTATCAAGGAGGTGAGGTCTTAGAATTTTCCAAGAAAGGTTTTATAAGATAAATACATACATGCATGCAAGGATTTATGGAAGTATTCATGCAAGCATTCATGAGTCAAGATATGTGATTATCATGAAATATATGCATATGCCCTATATGCATGAGTATGCAATATGCAATAATTTTTTTTTTTTTGTAACTTAGACATTCAAGCACAACTAAGTCAAGGTATGCATGAGACTCAAATTCACAATGCATGCATGACCTATGAATAATATGCAAATATGCCAATGCATTCTTTTTATGCAAGTTTTCTGTTTTTACAAGAACTTGAGCATTTAAGATGGCATGAGACAGGTAAATGCATGAGATTGATCTTCAATGAGTTTAGCAATAAATCATGAGCACTTTATTTCAGATTTCATCATGAAGAATCATTTCCTTAAAACCCAAAAGTTAAACCATCATCATCTAAAACAGTAATGCTTAAGATAAAATTTCAGTTTGAATACATCGAGCAACTTTCATTCATCGAAAGTAACCACACAGCATCAATGAGCTTTAAATTGAGGCATGCTCAGCACTCAATACCAATTGTTACATTTCATCATGCAATTTCACAATTCAGAAATTTTTCCTTAAGAAACAAGTGAGTTTTTCAGATTCACTTGAGAGATTTTATAATGCAATGGCAACTTGATTTTATTCAAAGCATGTTTCCTCATAAGTCAAACATATTGAATTTCTGAATTTTGGTACTAGGCGGAGATTTTAATCCAAAGATCCAACTCACGCATAGTGATGGCTTCCTAACAGGCTTAACCTATCATTTCACACATCACCATTTGATATACCAAGAATTCATTCAATGAGTATATGTATGACTTGTGAAGAATTTAAAGCACATCATGAGAACACAAAGGAATTTCAAACCAGACATCAACACCATCAAGTTTGACAATGAAAGAGCGAAGTTGGGATTTTACCTTATGAGTGTGCCTTGTTCCATTTTATTAGAACCCCTTTCATTCTTTGTTTACCTCAAGACACACTAGCATCAAGGCCAATTCATTGAGCGAATTTGGGCACCCAAGCCTTTTTGGGTCCCTCAGAGTTAGTGGTATTACCACCAACTGAATTCTTCCACAGTCTCATTGCTTCCATATCATCATTTCTCATGATCCTGCAGTTCTCAATCACATGTTTAGAATTTCCACAGTAATAACAATGAGGAGGTTCAATTTCAGCAAAGATTTTCCTTTTGGGAGCAAAATGATTTTCAAAGGTATTCCATTTCCTATTTCCAAAAGATCTAGGTCTAACAAAATCAAACCTAGTATTCAATCTAGGAACATGGAAATCTTCAGTTTTTAAAGACCAACATTCATTCATAACATGACCGTATTTTCCACAATGAGAACAACAAGAAGTTGTGGGTCTATGGAATGACTTTCCATTGTTTGCATGAGTGTTTGTAAAGAAATTTTTCTTATTGGATGCAAACCTTTGAGCATGAGACCCATGTTCATTTCTGAATTTTCTTTCAATGTTGAACTTAGCATTCATGGCATGAAAATCATCATTTTGCTTCATAAAACAATTATCAATGACATGGCCAAGTTTATGACAATAGAAACATAAAACATTCCTCTTTTTCTTGAAAGTTTTTTGTTCATCTTTTCTCATAACAACGCATTCATCCATGACATGTCCAAACACACCACAATAGAAGCATTCAACATTGGATTTCAATTTTTGTGATCTATTTGGCATGGAAGACTTAATGTTGACATTTTTCTTTTTCACAAAATCATTTTCAGAAGTTTTTATTTGAGAAGTGGGAGGATGTGTTTTGGAGGTGCTTGGTATGTCAGAAGCATGAACAAAAGAGGTTTTCATTTTTGATTCAAAAGATTTTTTGTTGACCGGGATGTAACCAAGACCCTCTTTTTGAAAGTTGACTTTAACACCCAGCATTTTGTCCAATGTTTCCTTCCCCTTCACAAATCTTGACAAATCATCTTTTAACTTTTGCACCTCTTCCTCACAAGCAAGAATTTTATCATTAAGCAGACAATTGACAGATTTGAAGTTTTCATTTTCTTCCAAAAGCTTCTTGTTTTCAATGCTTATTGAGTGAAGTTTTTCAGTTAATTTTTCAAGTACTTTTTCAGTTTCAACAAACTTAGAAATCTTTGCATGCAAGTGTTCATTTTCAGATTTCAACAAAGAGTTTTCTTTTTCAAGCTTATCAAGACTTTTCAAACTTCCTTCAAGAAGAGAAATCTGAATCATCATGGCATCTTTTTCCTTTTTAAGTTCTTCATTTTCATTCTTGATGCACTTGCTATCTATTTCACAATCAAGGAGTTTTTCAAACATTCTCTCATCATCAGTTAGTGAATCAAGTTTATTCCTCAAGCATTTTTCAGTTTTCTCAAGCAGGGAGATTTTAGACAACAAGGTTTTATTTTCCTCACGCAACTCATAACAGTTATTTTCTGTTTCAAGAGCGGTATCAGATTTTCTCAACATTTCAAGCTCTTCATTCAAACAAGACATCTCATCTGAAAACAATTCAACTTTAGATTCTAAAAGTTCATTTTTGTATTTTAGGTTCTCAATGTTTGAATCTAGAGTATTGCAGTTTTGACATGAAAGATTATCATGCACATTCTCACTAGTTTTCTTTCTCAGACTTTTAGTTTCAGATTTGAGCTTCTTGTATCTACTCGACAACTCCTCATAAGCATCAAGTAGTTCTTCAAAAGATATTTCATCTTCATCAGAGTCAGGGTTAGAATTCACCTCTTTAGCATTTTCTTCACCGTGAGCCATTAAACATGGATCCATCACTTCTTCTTCATACTTTCGTGCCAACGCATCCCAAAGATCTCTTGCCGACCTACACAAGGGAATTTGTGAAAGTATGTTAGATTCAATGGCATTTATGAGGAAATTTAATGCTCTAACATTCATTGCATTTTTCTTGACATGCATATCATTCCATTTGTTCTGTTCAGTAGGGAGCTTGTATGAACCTTCACATATAACCTTCCAAACATTAGGCTCATGCAAACCAAGATAAACACACATAGCATTTCTCCATGAAATATAATCATGACCATCAAAAGTAGGAATGCAATTCAAGGAGATTTGATCAGTAGAGTAATTCATGATTGTAGAATGCACTAGGATCACTCTGTAGATCGTTAGATCTAAGGTCAACAGAGCCTCGCTCTGATACCAATTGTTGGGTCCCGTAGTGCAGGGACACGGTTCTAGAGGGGGGGTGAATAGAACCCTCCTACTAAAAACTATGTCCAATTAAAATCTTAACCGACCTCACAGCGGAATTAACAAACTTAATGAGATTGACTGATTTGGAATAAGTAGGATTACTCAATTCTCTCAATCTCACCGAGCTCACACGATTGCATATATAGACTAAAAAGAGATGCACACAAACACACAAATCAAACCATGAGACACGGGATTTTTAAGGTGGTTCGGGACCACGACGGGTTCCCTACGTCCACCCCTTACCAAACCGGTAAGGCTTTCTCCACACGCTGTGAATGCAGTAAACACGGGGATTTCTCCCCACACACACACGAGGTAAAAACCCCAACACACACGCTACTAGAGTAGCACACACACGGGGATGTACCCCAACACACACACACGTAGGACGACGCCTACACAGCTATACGGGAGTAAACTCCCAACCATACACGGGGAACACACCCCACAATATCTCCAAGCACACACACGAATAGCCTCCACCGCATACAACGCACAAGCGTCAACACAAACCACTCGGAGAACCCTTTCTCCGAACACCCACACAAGAAAATCGTTTAGGAATTTATGTGGAAATCAGATATGCATACAATCAACCCAGAACAATTTCTAAACACTAAACCACACAACAAAACTGAAATGTAAAGCTCCCCCTCTTTAGAACAATCTGGCTCTTCTCAGTTGGTAGTCGGATGAACACGATTTTGGCGTCCTCTTGTTCTTCTCCTCGAACCGCTTCTTTTCTTCTTCTATCACGAGCTCCAAATCACAAGGGAAGTAGATCAGATCTGCTGTTGAAGACCTCTGGAGCTTCTCCACCGTTTCAGCCCTTTCTTCTCCTACAAGGAAGAACACACTTTGATTAGGGTTAATTGCTTGTGAATCTCGTAGCTCATATATATATATAACTTAGAGAGCCCAAAAGACACATAAAACCCTCCTCACACATGTTAGAAACACCCTAGTATGATTTGGAACCATTGGGGGGTGTTTTGGTAAAGTTTCAAGGGGTTTAGGATGAGTTTTAAACACTTTCGTAAGTCCCGTCCGGAAGGGGTCGACCCTTGGGGTCGACCCTCGGGCAACAGGTTGCTGGAAAACACAAAACATCATCTTTTGTTACAGGGGTCGACCCTTGGGGTCGACCCTTGCACTGGGGGTCGACCCCTGGGGTCGACCCTCAGCAACCAGGTTGCTGCCGGGGCCAAAAAATGAGCCAAGATTACAGGGGTCGACCCTATGGGTCGACCCTTTCAGTAGGGGTCGACCCTAAGGGTCGACCCTTTCAGGCAGGGTACAAAAACACAAAAAAATAGCACTGCGTGCTCCGGCGGCAGGAATTAATTCTCCTAGCTCCGAACTCCGATCGAAGCGAGACTGGAGGCGTTGGAAAGAGGACTTCCAGAGCTACAACATAAAATTTTTAGAGGGGAGATCCAATGGTTGGATTGAAAATGGTGAAGACTTTAAGACAGTTTGAGGTTGAAAAATAACTAAAACCTCCATCAAACCAAAGGGAAATAATTGATTAAATGTTACCATAATCCCATGAAGATCAACAATGATTTTGCATCCTGAAAAATATGATAAACCAAGAGGTTAGTTGAGAATCAAAATATATGAGTTATGCATTAACACTATGGACATGTTCACAATAAATACATCATTGAACCTATTCAAACATGCGTTTTGCTTCTCAAATCAATCAACAAAAATATATTCCACCGAATGACAAGGTTTTGTTATGATGAACATGGATTTCTCAATCAATCAAATACAATGACATGGGAGCTCAACATTCAGTTACAATGCAATCAACTCTTCAATATCAAAATGCTTCATTACTTAAATGTTAACAATTATGCCAAATGCAAAGCATGCATAATGTCATGGAACCACATACATTTAAATGGCATTATTGTTGATTAAAAATTAACATTCATGAACCATTATCTCATGAGGAGCATTGATAGGTACAAGAGATCTTTTTGAATCGTTCATACATTTAAATCACAATAACCCCAACAATAATATCCATGAGCATACTCAAACATGTGCCAACCCTCAAAGGTCTCAAGTGAGCTTATGTGAAACATGAATGAAACACATCAACCTTTTACCAAATCAAGTGGTCATGAATCCAAATAATGAGCAAGCATCATTAAGGTCACATTCATCAATTTTCAAGTTACAAGTGAGAGTCGACATAAGGTGAAGAATGAGTTAACTCCCTTTTGCAAGAAGATCGCCATTGATACATTTCTTTGAGTTCCAAACATGAACCGCAGATGTGGTCCTGCAAACCAAAATATTCAAGGCTTGAGATCTTTAAATACAAATCATTCATATGACCTTCAACTATGAACAAAGTTAACTCCCTTTTAGAAGAAGAGCTTCATTGATGGACCACGTTAGATTCCAAGTATGAGCCATGGATTTGTATACCTGCAAATCAACATAAAGATAGCATTAGTTCCTTAAACACCAAAGGTTCACATGGCTTTCAAGAGTGAACATTAAATCCATCTTTCAACTCATCGAATCAAGATATAAAAGATGTTGCTAATGAAACACATACACACACAATCACAATCGTTTTGATATCATTGAAACCAAACACGAACTAGGGGATACAACAGGAACTTACTTTATTTTCCAGATCTAAGCCCACTTTAGTGGATATCCTAACAAAATGAGAAAAAAGAAAATCTCTTAATTCTTAAGAAATGATATTTGGTAAAAACAAGTGCAAATAGAAAGATTAAACCAAAATATTGTCATCCACAAAACATAGAGATAGCTAATTCCATACATAAATGAGATCAATGACTCAATGGCATCTCCTTAAGTATCTCTATATGATGACAATGAGAACTATAACAACATGGATGAGCACAACTTTATGATATTATTGTAGGAGGGATTCAACATACTTACACATTGTTCCAGCAAAGATTGTTGATTGGAGAACCCAATCTCCGCCCTCCACAACACGTGGGAGTAGACATGATCGCGAAGAACATGCCGAGGATGCGATCTCCTCTCCCACAAGAAGATCATCCTTGATTTCCCTCTCTCTAGAAGATCCCCTTGATGGAGCACATACACTCAAGATCTTCTGAGGAAAGGGACCAAGCCTCTTTCTGGTTCCTTACAAGTTCCTCTCCCATCAAGAAAAACTCTCGTGAGAGTATAATGGGATATCACACCTTTTCAGAAAAACCCATCCTTTGGTAGTTATTTTTAGTGTGAACATGTGTTTCCTTAAACCCACCTCTTGGACCCCTCTTAATGGGCCAACTCAAGTGCTATTGGGTCAAATAAGGGCCACACTAAAAGGGTAAAAATCTAACATTCTCCCACTTGGCCTGATTTGGCACAATACTAAACGATGGGTTACATTGTTCCACTAATTTTAAAAATACTTAATTATAAAATACCTAAAGTATGAGTCATGGTGAAAAATACTCTACATGTGAGTACGACCTTCCATGCATCACAATACTTCAAAATATTTTATAACTAGCTCTTTATGTGGGATATCCTTTATGAATAGGTTGAACCTTTATCCTATTCCTTGGTCTAAACTAGATGTCATTATTAACACTCTACTTAAACTTTATACATAAATAACCATATATGAAGAAAAAATAGAGAATGAGAATCATCATATAAATAAAACTGTATGTGATCACAAACTAGTGGTGTCATACTGTAAGTCACTACACAATGAAAGACCTAGACAGTCCCATATTCTTTACATGTTCAGAATACAACCTTGGAGCTAGCCCTTTAGTCAGAGGGTCTGCTATTATATATTATGTCCTAATGTGATCAATTGACACCAAATGATTCTCAACTATCCTCTCTTGGATAATATAGAGCTTTATATCCAAATGTTTACATGATGTAGAACTTTTGCTACCCTTGGAGAAGGACACCGTAGCCTCATTAATTATCACAATAGATCTTTAGTGGTTTCTCAATAGAACCCACTACCTTAAGACCCATGATAAGATTCTTTAACCAAATGGCCTGTGATGAGACCTCATGACAAGTAATGAGTTCAGCCTCCATAGTGGATGAAACAGTAGTCTTTTCCTTGATGCTTCTCTATAAAATATAACCTTCTGCCAGTAGGAAGACATAGCCTATAGTGGACCTCCTACTGTCAAGGCACCCTGCAAAATTTGCATTTGTTTAACCTGTCACCTCTAGATGTTGACTCTCTAGTAAGTGAGCATATAGTCTCTCGTCCCCTGAAGATAGTGTATAACCTTTTTGGTAGCTTAAGTATCTGTCAAGTACTCCAACAGTAAATGCTATGTCTGGACGAGTACATATTTGTGCATATTGAAGACAACCAACTGCAGAAGCATAGGGAATACCCTTCATTTGTCTTCGTTCTATCTCATTCTTTGGACACTGGTCCATGCTGACCTTATCTCCTTTTACAATTGGTGCAGGTCTAGGAGAATAATTTTGCATCGTAAATCTCTCTAGCACCTTAGAGATATAGGCCTTTTGTAATAGTCCAAGCATGCATTTGGATCTATCCCGATGAATCTCAATGCCAAGTACATAATTAGCTTCACCCATATCCTTCATCTCAAAGTTTGTAGAAAGAAATCTTTTGGTTTCATGTAGTAGTCCTAAATTATTGCTGGCAAGTAAAATGTCATCCACATATAAAATCAATATTATGAACTTACTCCCACTTACCTTTAGATATACACATCTATCAACGATATTTTTCTTAAATCCAAAGGCAATAATTACCTTACTAAATTTAAGATACCACTAACGAGAGGCTTGTTTAAGTCCATATATCGATTTCCTCAATTTGCAGACCAAATGACTATCCTTATCTAATGAAAACCGTAGAGGTTGTTTCATATATACCTCTTCCTCAAGATCCCCATTCAAAAATGTTGTTCTCACATCCATTTGATATAACTCTAAATCATAATGAGGTACAAGGCTCATGACTACTCTCAATGAGTCTTTCGATGAAACCAGAGAGAAAGTCTCATTATAGTCAATACCTTACTTTTGAGTTAAACCCCTATCCACAAGTCTAGCTTTATATCTTTCAATTTGACCCTTGAAGTCTCTTTTAGTCTTGAATATCCATTTGCATCCGACTGATTTGACTCTTTTAGGTAAAACAATAAGGTCCCAGACATGGTTCTTTTCCATAGAGGCAAGCTCTTCTTTCATGTCTTCAAACCATTGTAAATAGTTTTCACTCTCCATAGCTTGTGAGAACGACGTGGGGTCATCAATATTATTCATGTCATTACCTAACTCTTGAAGATACACCTCATAATATGAAGAAATCGTAGACTTCCTTACTCTTGTGGATTTTCTGAGTGTTATCCCTTGATCTAATGTAGGTGGTGGTTGGGTAAAAATCTCCTCGATCAGCTGCTGATTCCTCATGGGGTGCTTCTTGATCAACTAGTTGTTCCACTTGATTGTTACCTTGTGGTGTAACTATAGGAACCACCAATTGTGCATTCCCTTCAGGGATGAGAACTTGATCCTGAAGTTTCTCAAAGATAATGTCTTGAGGTTCTACACTCCCACTGGCAAAGCCATCCTCAAGAAATTTAGCTTTATCAGATTCCACGATTTGTAATGAATGAGATGGATAGTAAAATCTAGACCCTTTTGACCAATCTGGATAACCAATGAAGAATCCACAGATTGTTCTTGGGTCAAATGCCTTTTCATGTGGGTTATAAACTTTAACTTCAGTTGGACATCCCCAAATGTGCATATAGTTTAGACTTGGTTTCCTACCTGTCCAGAGTTCAAAGAGTGTATTTTGGATAGCCTTAATAGGCACTCTATTAATCACATGTGCAGCTGTCTTTATAGCTTTCTCCCATAATGAAATGGGTAAAGATAAATAACTAATCATTGCCCTAGTCATTTCTTTAAGTGTTTAGTTTATCCTTTCAGCCACACCATTCTGATTTGTTCTGCTAGGCATTATATACTAAGGTACTATGCCTTCTTCCTTGAGAAACTGTGCTAATGGACCGAGCCTACATTCCATCTCAGTGTATCTACTAAAATACTCACCTCCTCTATCAGAACAGACTATCTTTATCGACTTTCCTAATTGTCTCTCTACTTCTAATTTGAATTCCTTAAAGGCTTGAAAAACTTCTGCCTTATCAAATAGAAGATAGAGATACATAAAGTGAGACTAGTCATCTATGATAAAATATTTTTCTCAAGTAAGACATGATAGAAATGGACCACATATATCTGCTAACGTCCCTTCACTCCTTTTGGTACCTTCCTTAAATGTGTTAGTCTGCTTAGCCTTTATGCAGTCAACACATATTTCAAAATCTGTGAAATTTAGAGGTCCTAAAACCCCATATTTCACTGGCCTTTTGATTCTTTCTTCAGAGATGTGCCCTAATCTCCTATGCCAAAGTATGTATGAGTTGTCATTAAATCTCTCTCTTTATGCCACTATCATGCTGAATACCACAATGCTGGAGAGTAAAGGATTGTTCATATTGATGATTTAGGGAAAATTTATATAAGCCATCGACTAGTAAACCAAATCCTACTACTTTAGAGTCTTTATATATAGTGAAACCAAAAGCGGCAAATGTAATAGAAAACCCAAGTATATCAAGTTTAGGAATAGATGCAAGGTTTCTAGATAAAGATGGAACATAAAATACATTCTCCAGGACCAGGATGAAACTAGAATCAAGGACCAACCGAAAGCTCCCAACTGCCTTTACAAGTGAACACATTCAATTTCCAGTAATAATGTATTTTTCACCTTCAGTTGGTGCCCTTCTGGACAGGAAGCCTTGTAATATTGTGACAATATGAACAAAAGCACCAGAATCAATCCAAAAGGTAGATTTAGGAACATTGACATAATTAGATTCATAACAAACATAGGACAAAGCATTACATTTCTTTTCAAGCCACTTCTTGTACTTAGTGCAATCTTTCTTCAAATGTCCTCTTATATGGCAGAAGAAGCACTTAGCATTTATTTTATTGTCAACAACATTTTTGGCCTTAGCTAACACTTTCACCTTTTTCCCTATAGCCTTTAGAGAACGCTTTCCCTTAGTTGCACTTCCTGATCCTTACTGGAGTACAAGGTGTGCATTTTCAGCCCTCACTCTCTTAAGTCTCTCCTCTTCCTCAAAACACTTAGTCAAAAATTCATTTACTAACCAATTCTCATTATGTGTGTTGTAGGACACTTTAAAGAGAGCATATTCAACTGGAAGAGATAGCATGATGAAATGATCAAGAAATGTCTCAAAAAAGTTAACCTTCATATTATTAAGTTGAGTAGTAATGTCCCTCATTTCTATAATATGTTCGTGAATACTACCATTCTCATTATACTTCATAGAGGAGAGTCTTGACATTAGAGTGCTCACCTTGGACTTATCAGAGTAAACATACTGTTGCTCAACACCCTTATGTAACTCAGAAGCCTTAGTAGACTTTGCGAGTGTACCTCTGATGTTCTTTACTACATGAGCTTGTATGAAAAGGAGACAGACGATTAGATCGCTCCCACTTTTCATAAAATTCTTTCTTTGTTGGAGTCATTGTAAGTGGTGAAGGCTCATCTACTCGGAGACACAAGTCAAGATCAACACATCCTAATGTAAACAACACTCTTTCTTTCCATTCATCAAAATTATTGCCATTAAGTAAAGGAATGCATGGACCATCAAGCACAGTACTAGGTAAAGCTGCATACCACATAAAATATGCTCACATTACTATATACTAAAGAGAAATAGAGTAATCATTCAACCATCAACTATAGAAATATGCTTTATGGGCAGTCTTAAAACATCATCATAATATCTCCTTTGGGAGATAATTATTATATGATAGTGGACTTACCCTAGTGAAACTAAGAGGCCATGCAATTTCTTACTCAAATGAACATCATACCTTTCGACATTAAAAGTCATTTGATTAGAAAATACATTCCTATTATTTCACACCACATGAACATCGAACATAGTAGCTCTTCTTTAGAAGAGACAAACTATTTTATTAGTCAAAGTGAAAACAATAGTACTATCATAATTTGCAGCAAAAAAATAACAAGTTTTATGCAATTAGAATTAATTAATCCTCATGTTTTAGGTCACTCTGGTGATCACACCAAACAATTGAATTAATAGAATTATATGCACATAGTACTAGTGTAATATGAAATATCTGATAACATCATCCAAATCTCATGCAACATAGACCTTGAACACATAACTATTTGATTAAAAAAATAATCAACTAATCTAAATTATCACAATCGTTCTGCATTTGTATCCTTTAATACTTAAAAGGATAATTAGATAAAGGTATCCTTATATTTACCCTTATCACATATTAATTCGTAACCTTTCTTTAATAAAAAGATCTATTTTCTTTAAAGAGAACATCATAATGGGCTTTGATCCAAATTCTTGTACAAAATGGTCTTTAAATAAATCTTTTGCCCATTTAACTCTTTGAACTAGAAAGGATATTTTTAAATCTGTTATGTGCTTTACAGGATACATTAATCTATAAGGATACAATATTAGAAAATTATTTCCAAAGATCAAATGATTTTCAGAAAATATATTTGGGCCTAAAATTATGCATTTTCAAAAACCCAACCAAAGAATCACATAAATCTTTGACGGAGTTGAAGGAATTGCTTCAAAAATCATATGAAAGAGGGTTAAATATTATGAAGATTCAAAAGGAGGGTGCTACATAAAAAATTCAAAAGGAAACCTGATCTTCGAGAAACCTTCTCCCTCTTTTACGGTGGCCCTTCCCTCTTGCGAGCGAGTATGGGTTTCATTTTTTTGTTGTTGTTTACATCAGGATTTGTCAAACCGAGACGGGACGGTTTGAGTCGCCCGTCTCAGATCGTCCCAGTCACAGATCGGAACGACCGGTCTGTGGTACGTAATCGAGACGCTTTATATATATTATATTTTATTTTAAATATAAAATATTTTATAGGTAAGTTGGTTGAGTGTTTACATCGGTTGGGAGCGGTCTGAGTTCGAAACCTACCGGTCTATGGTATGCAATCGGGATGCTTTATATATGTTATATTTTATTTTAAATATAAAATATTTTATAGGTAAGTTGGTTGAGTGTTTACATCGGTTGGTTTTGGTCTGGGTTCGAAACCCACCGGTTGTATAATTTTTTTTAGTTTCTTTTTAAGATTTTCATTCAAAAAACTTAAAATCCCAAAGACATTTGTGAGATTCAATCTTAAGGCACCTTAAATAGAGCACACAAACCGCCTAACCAACCGACCTAAGAATTCTTTTGTATTAATTTACATATATAATATATATAATGGCTCTTTTTCTATTGTGGCACCTTGAGGTATGGAGTGGTATGGAGCGGTACAGTATCGTATCGTCCAGTCCCGGGCCGTGATCGGGACTGCCGGTTCGGTCGGGACGGCGAACCTGGGTTTACATTACAACACTTATGGTACGGTTTCTTGTTTACTATTTCTATTCCTCCCAAAAACTCTTTCACACAGCGACAACAAAAATGAAAAACGAAAGAAGCCGAAGAGTCCCACGGGTCTTGAGACTACTCGGCGGCAATCTCACACAGTGGTCGCTGGTCAGATCCGTTCCCCACACCCTTGTGCTTTTTTTTTGAATCCACAGCAATCTATAAAAGGGCGGAGGGGAGAGCCAAACACCACTGTGGGCGGTGCTGGCTAGCGCACCTGGGCACTACTCCGGTTGCGTCTGTCCCTGCTTGATAGATCGTCACCTCGGTGCGCCTCTCTGAGCATTGAAGCATCCCGGGGATGCCACGCCCTTGCTCTTGCTCCCTTACGGGCTACAACTGCTCGCCCTCCACCATTCCCTCGTGGTGCATGGCATCGACTCCCAAAACTCGTCACCGTCCATAGAAGATGAGCAAGAATATGACAAATAGCACCACCATGCAGAGACCGATGGAGGTGAGGTCGACTGGCATTGGTCTTCCCCTCGGGGCATTAGGTCCACTGTAAACTGAGCAAAAACACGGGGAAAAAACTAGACCATTGCACAAACATATGCAATAGCGTCGTGACTATAATTATCTATGCCGAACTAATCATAACTTGGCACTCTGATACTATTGTAGGAGAGATTCAACAAACTTACACATTGTTCCAGCAAAGATTATCGATTGGAGAACTTAACCTCTGCCCTCCACAACACCCGTTTTTAGCCCGCAAGTTACGTCATTTCTCTTGTTCATCATTTTTGATGCCCCGAATTACTCATTATTTTGGAGCCTTTCTTGGATGGATTTCGAGCCCATTTCATTATTCTATTCCCTTTGAACATTGGAGATCATTATTTCATAGAGCCCTGGAGCCTATCTTGTCACCTTCCGGCCTTCAAAGTCGCCTTACGGCCCATTTAGGCCGGCTTCCCTCAAGCATTCAGCCCCCTTTCGTTGCGTAGTCTTGAAAATGGTCCTTTTTCACCCCCTTCCTTTCCTCTGTTCAAAATGTGTCTTGCACCAAAGTTGTTCATCTTTCAAATCCCTACAATTTCTTCTTCTACGTCATTGGCCAGTTCTGCACCGATTTCAAGTTATTTACAATTTTTTTACAGATTACACTGTTCACCTATGTCCCGATATTCTTTCTCTCTCTTCTAGCCCAATTTTCTATCTCTTATGATCATTTTCTCATCTTCCTTTCTTCCTAAAAGTTGTTCATTTTTCAGTTATCTATAATTTCTTCTTCTACCACTTTCGCTAGTTCTGCCCCGTTTGAGAGATACGCTTCAATTTCTAAAGTCACGCAAGGTCTACCTTAAACGGTCGTGCTAATGGCCGTTCATTGTTGCAAACTGTCGATTGACGACCGTTTAACCCTTAACGGTCGGTCGTCCGACCGTTTATCTAATAAGAGTCCAGCTTGCTCTGGACTCTCTCCACGAACCTGCGCGATGTGCCTATCTTGCGGCGGCCATAACTTCTAGAATACTTATCCAAATTGATCCCCGTTTTTTCCTACTTCTAGCCCTTTGTATTATCTTTAATTTGGTTCATAGAAATCAAATTTTAATGGGCTATATCTCCTGAAATTGTGGCCGCAATATTAGGTTTTTCTACTTTTCGTGCAACCAAAAAACCCTGCAGATTAGGTTTCAGAGGCTTCTTCTAAGAGCCATAACTTCCACAATATTCAACCAAAAAGAGTCATGTTTGTTCCTACGCCTTATCTTGACTATTATCTCGAGAATGATCTAGAGATGTTGAGATTTGGTGGACTCTATCTTTTGGAATCGTGGGAGAAAGTTGGGGGTTTCACCACTTTTTCTATATAAACCTGCCCAGATTTCCTGTGCGACGGGGGCGTTTTCAAGGCGACGGCGAAGCCATGCTGGATTGTTGACTCAACCCTTCGACCCTAACCTGAAGAGGGAAGTATAAGCTTCATTTTGGTTTCTTGTTTGCTCAATTTCATCAATGTTTGCCCTCTCAACTTCGCCCCTACTTTTGGTAAATCATCACAGTTTGCTGATTTCTGCTATAAAGTCCACGACAGGGGCCTGTTCATCAAGCCGATTTCTTGCGACGGGGGCATGTTTGCGTCGCCGGTGCGAGGCCGTGGGGCACTCTTGATCCGTCCTTTCAACTCCAGGCTCTAGAGGGAAGTATAATCTTTGTGTTCCTTGGTTTTGGGCTCGTTACCTCATCATCTTCCTTCATATTTTTGTCTATGAGTTTTGCACTTTCATTCTATTTTTACACTTAGTCATTTTTCTCCCATGTTCTGCACCCTTCTGTTTTCTTGAGTTTTCCACCCCATTTTTCACTGCTGTCTTCCCCGTTTTAAACTCTCCTTTTTACCCTAGTTTCACCACAACCCTCCCACCTTTCCATAGCATCCACTCTTTCCTCTTTTGGTGTTCTATCTTGTGAGATATTCATCATTCTTTGAGACCATTTTGTGCACTGTTCTGAATTTTCTGCACAGTCCATATTTTTCCCAAATCTCCGGTGTCATAACTTTCTGTCCCGACCTCCTTTTTGAGTGATTCTTGTTCCTACTTCTTTACAACACTCAAGTCTTCGGTCATCTCAAATTTCTCCCCATTTGGACTTCGTGTACCCTACTATTTGGATCAGTCTTTGCACCCACTTTACACTGTTTGCACAGTTTTTCTTGTGGCATGCACTTTTGCACCTTGTTTATCTATGTTCATCATGGCATATGAAATCAATTTCTTCATGTTAATCTCATCACAATATACACACCTATTGTTTGCACCCTTCCATAGGGGTTAAAAACCCTCCCCCGGTAAGTTTACCCTCAATCTTTCATGCTACTTTATGCACTTGGACAGATTTCTACACTTAGCATTTTCTAATGGATTTTACCTCTTGTTTTGTGTTTGTTTCGCAGGAAAGCATAGAAAGTGAGGCCCTTACCTTCTAGCCAGCTGGAAGGCAAGGAGAGGTAATCCACATAGTCCCCGCATCTTGATATTGAGCGCGATCATCCTCTTTTTCCAAGGTACACAACGCACTTAGTATTTTATGTTCTTTTGGCGTTATCATTCCTTGGTGGCGATCACGGTATTCTTTTACATCTTTTATCACCTTTGTCTTGATTGTATGATCATGCTACCATGTTTACATAGCCACATATTCATGTTATTCACTTGATTGGTGCACATATGCCTTCATGCTTATTCATGTGATTTGTGGGATCGGCACGCATATACACATCCACATTTTCCACATCTACACCCCCTTTTTTGGCGATCACGGTGGGACATCTAGTGCCCATCACTTGTCTCATGCTTTGCTACGATTTTGGTGTGTATGTCCATGTTTAGATAGCATTTCATGCTCATATTGTTCACTTTGTTTGCATCCATATTTTTATGTTCACATATGTTCATTATATCTTGATTTGTTAGATTTAGGCTCGAAATTGCATGCACTCCGGTGCACATAGGGTCATGCATATTACCATATTGTAGTTGCATTCCCCCTCGGTAAGTGATCCTCTCGCTCCCATATTCCTTGGGCTCGACTAGGTGATCTTATCCGGGACCTCCATAATTCCCCGCGAGCCGTGGATTCCCACACGGACGTCGGGCCGGTTGTACCTTTCCACCCCATAGGCTTGCATTTACATATGTTGTGAAGGAGTTAACCCTAGTCAACCCAAAGTTTGGACCTTATTCCCTATAGGATACCTATCTTGAGGGAATTAATCTTAATTTAAAAACATTTAAAGGCCCACCAAAACATTGACAATAAAATATTTCCCATCATATTAACTTGGTTGACTTGGGTGAAATCCCGCGTATTGTTTGTGTTGTTTGGGCTTGTCCAAGCCCATTTGTGTCATTTTGTGTTGCATCCCCACTATCCATATAGGTTTTGTCATTAGGCCCACTTAGGCTAGTCCATTCTGTGTGTCCATTTGTCTAGTCACATTATCCTGGGTCCTTTTTTTTCCCTTTGCATTATTGAGTCAGCCCCCTCTCTGATTCTCGAGCCCTCTTACTTCCCTCATTGTATTCCCTTGATTTTTCTTGTATAAAGTCTCCATTTGCCTTCATGGAGCGCCATTTTTCTCCTATATATTACCCTTCTTCATCCCCATCTTCCTATTCCCGCGGGGATTCCTCTTTCCACACGGGCCCATCTCCTCGTGGCCCTTCCGACTCACAAGCAAATCTCATGGCCCACTTATCACCTCTTGTTTGCCAAATGGACCCGGTCCAGGCCCAAAAACTCACCGCTAATCATCTTAATGGGCTTCATCCTCATAACGGGCCTCATTCATCTAATGGGCCTCCTTCCTTTAATGGGCCATATTCTTCGAGTGGCCCATCTTCCTTTATTGAGTCGCAATCTCTTAGTGGGACTTATTCCTTCAATGGGCCTCGCTCTTTTAATGGGCCCCCTTCCTTTAGCGGACCTTCTTATTCCATTAATGAGCCTGCTTCTCTTAATAGGCCCGCTCCTTCTACCCATGTTACTGCTGGCCCAATCAGTTCTTATTCCCACATTCATGATCCTTCCAGGCCTACATATTCTTCCACTCCAAGAATCGGATTTCCTTCTTCTCAGTCCGGATCTCTTTATCTGGCCCAATATCATAACCCTGGTCCAAATCCACAATCTCTTACTCAGGCTGGCTTGCGTCCTTCCCGATCTCTTCTCATTGAGGAGATGATTGCTCAAGCCCAAAGTCAGCTTGATGAACTTCAACGTCAAATTGATCCCCAATCTTCTTTGAGTGTCCCGTTTGCATTCCAAGGTCTTCAACTTCCACCGCGTTCACAAATTCCTACCTATCGTCACTATGATGGAGTTGGTAACCCCTATGTGCACTTAAAGGAGTTCATTTATGAGTCGGCCCAATTTCGACATGACCAACGCTTGATGTCCTATTTATTCGGTCTGTCGTTGGAAGACCCGGCTCGGGATTGGTTCTTTTCTCTTCCGCAAGAGCAAGTTGTGGATTTTCAAGTCATCCAAGAGAGATTTCTTCAACAGTATCAAGACCAGGTTGGGCCCAAGTATTCTATGGTTGATCTGGCCCATGAGAAGATGAAGCCCGACGAGGAGTTCTCTACCTTTGCTGATCGCTGGCGTCACTTGGCCGCCCAAGTCCCGGGGCATATTTCGGAGGGAGAGCAGATCAAAATGATCATTTCTAATGCAACGCCCGAGTACCGCTTTATCTTAGCCTTGAATGATATCACCTCCTGGCAACAATTGTATAGCCGAGCCCGCTTTATCCGCCAACAACTCCTAGTTTCCCTTGACCCAGAGTCTCCTCCACCTTCTACACCCACATACGCCTCCTATCTATCGCCTTCCATGAGTCAGCCCTCCACTACATATCCTTCCGCGAGTCAGCCTTCCGCTCCCCCACACCCATATACCCCCACATATCCCTCCACATATCAAACCTCCACGAGTCAACCTTCCACCTATTTATACCCACATGAACCTCCACCTCCGGTCAAGGGAACATCACACCCCGAGTAGGTAGATGCCGTCCACATACCTCCCACCTCACTTTTCGCTCCACACGTGCCTCCACCAAATCCTTCCCCTAACCACGCACCATTACCTATGCAACCCCCACTTCCTTCTCCACTTCCATCTCCATTACCTTCCCATACCCCTCGACATCCACCTTGCCCGAAGTAGGCTCCTCATCGTACTCCGTTGCCGGAGTGTTTTTCAGCAATTTTCAGGGCTTTGATGGCCGCTCACGCGTTGCTGCTCCCTCCAATTGTGCCTTGCCAACCCGCGGTCGGAGATATGCTTCAATTTTGTGATTACCATCACCAGCAGGGGCATTTGGTTGAGGATTGCCCCAAATTCCGAGAGTATGTTTATGGCTTAGAAGATGATAAGAGGATTAATTGGGCCGCCATGCATAAGGCTGTTCTACATCTCCGCAAGCAGCAGCAGCAACAAACAGCGACGCCCAGGCAGCCGTCTCTACAAGACCTCGGGCACCCCCATGATTCTTTATCGGGCATTGCACCTGCTCCGTCACCCACTCCACCACCCGATCCATCACCTATTTCATCACCTACCCCAGCACCATCGCCATCTCCTACTCTGACTCCATCGCCGCCACAAACCCAAGCCTCTGTTCAGGCTAGTGCCTACCCTTCTTCTCCCGCCGCCACCTCTACTACTTCTATCCCTAACACGGCTCGACGTGTTGTGTCGACACGTCGACGGTGGACACCACAATCTCCCTCTTCACCCCCTCCGCCTTCATCACCATCCTCGCCATCTCCATTGCCATCGCCATCATCTCCATCTCAACTGCCAGTTCTGCCATCACCACTTCCATCTCCACCCTCACCTCCATCTCCGCCATCACCTTCGCCCGAGCCTGAGCAAGCCATGCCTTTACCTTTACCCTCAGCCACGCCTTCACCTTCGCCACCACCCGAGCCTATCATTGCCACATTGTTTGCGCTCTCACTTTCCATCACCATCTCCACTGAAGCCCCCATGCCTTCCAAACCATCGCCTAAGCCACCCAAACATAGTCCCTCTACTTCTCCATCCACTTCCACCCCACGGAGCGGGTGTGCATTATCTCCGATGCCTCTTGGGTCAGGTCCCCATGATGATGATGAGCCAATCCAGGTTTCAATCGTGCATTTCAAGATCCAGGATGTTATTTCCTGCATGCCCATCCGAGTCCTAGCCCTTGGCTGTTTTGGGGATGATGAGCCTACATATTCAAAGACAGTTGCTAAGAAGAGTTCCCTCGCACTAGTGCCAGTTTCTTCTCTAGTGAGGCCGATGGCAATCTCATTGCTCACCGGAGGATTCACCATTAATGTTGTTATTACTCCTCGCTCGATTGCTGTTCAGTTCACTGGCCAAGAAGGGTTCTCTACTTAGATTGTGTTAACCCATGCGGCTGCCAAGAGCCTGATGGATTCCCTATTCAAGGGGCAATTGGCCATATCTTCTGCATTTTCCAAGAACATTCTGCACATCTTATGCAATCTTCCTCGGTTTATTGGTGAATCGGCCACGTCAACGCCGCGCATTACTCTCCCTCAGTTTTGTCCTGCTCTTCTGGTAAGGGAGTTATGCTTCATGCCCGATTGCCGAGTGAAGATGCCGAATCTTATGCTGCTAATACTGAGTGATGAAACTCCACGGTTTTCTGATGTTCATCCGAAGGAGTCATCTATCCGAGAATGTCTGCCTATGGTTAGCACTGGGTATCTAGGGGCAATCGTCGCGACGAAGCTGCATATCTATGACCGGGCTAGGTTGTCTGCCAGATGGGCCCGTTATTTGAGGAGACATTGCATATCAAGAAGGTCGAAGGTCCGGGTCAGCACCAGGCATACCCGTGTTCAAGAGATTGCTGCTAAGAAGAAGCGGCGGCGTAAGTTTAAGGGCCGTCGATTGTGCACTAAGGGGTCCACTTCTTCCTCTTCCTTTCGTTCATCCTTTATATTGCTCAGCTCCCACCCTTGGGTGGTGTACCTCCCTTCTTTCAATCCCACATCTATGATCTTCTCCTCTCTTTTCAGGTCTGTAAACCCCCATTCTTCTTTCCCCACTCATCCGGAGTCTCCGAATCCTCCATTCACTCATGATTTTAGGCCTCAGCCTATGTCATCCTTTCATCCCATTTTCGGGACTTCTTCTGATCCTTCCCTTCCGGTATCCCCGAGCTCTGCTTCAGATCTTTCCCCGACCCTTTCGGGTGACCATCAGTCTTTTTCCCCGACCCTGTCGGGTGTCAATCATTTTCTTTCCCCGACCCTATCGGGTGATTCTAATTCCTTTTCTCCGACCACGTCGGATGATTATTCCTCTTCTCCCTTATCTTTGCCACAATATTCTCATGGTCTCTCTATTCTTTCCTCCTCACCCTTTCAGGGTCATTAATTACCCTTTTTCTTACTATTTTCGAGACTTTAGCCCGCCTTGATCTCAGTTAATCCCTGGTTATTCTGTACTTGGTTCCTTGTTATCAGGGCCTCAGTGTCTTAACGAGGGAGTTCTAGCCCTCGTCTCTCTTCCTTTTTTATCCCTTCTTCGTCCAGTATGATGTCTGCCACTCCTCTATGTCGAGAAATCCAATCCTTTGCTCTCCTTTCATCTTTTATCCTGACAAGCAAGGAAAATAAAGTTCGTGCTCCTCAAAGCTCGATGATCGAAATCGCTTCAGGAGGCCGGTTTCCACGTCATCGATTTGCAAAGGTATCTTTGTTTTTGTGCCAGAACATGTTATAATTTCTATTACTCTGTTATTTCTGCACGCGCTTATAATATTGGTTCCTTAAAATATGGTTGAGTGGCCTTAGGCTTTAGTTAGTTTGCTTAGTCAAATAAGTCGCTTCTGCAGCATCTTTAGGCTAGTGATAGCTCCGCACTGGGAGTCTAGTTTTCTTCCTGATCATTGAGGGTGACCTTTGAGTATGGGTTTTTCACACACAACACGGCGAGCCATAGCTGACCCCTCTAGTGCAACAACGTTGCTACTTTGGCCATACTTTGGGTATGCACAAAAGTTTTTTCTTTTCTATGCCCGGCCAAGTGCAGGGGCAAGAGATGGATGGATGAGATGACTAACCTAGGCGCTCCCTAATACGAGAGAGGTCTCAAATAGGGGCAGTCTTGGCCCTCAAAAGTAAGCTTTCATGATATATCTGACCAATAAGAGCTACCAAAATGAGAAAATGAATCAATGCAAAATTATGAATCAAAGGCATGGCAAGAGTGGCAGTACATTTCCCCACGGGACGAAATGAACGCGGTCGCATGCGTGCCTGATAAATATGGGTCTAAAAATTAAAGACACAAAGTCTCAGCGCAACAGGTTATCTCTTTGAGGGGTAGTGCCCTGGAAGGAATTCAAGCCTTGATATCTCCCATCCTGCACGAAGCTTGTCTCCAATTTTTCTTCTACTTCTCCCTCTTAGGCTGGGTTGTATCTCGGGTATGGCTTTAGTAGGGGCACCGTTCTTTAGAAGCGGTTGGTTGTGGTAAGCCACCCTCACATGCACGCCCTACTTAAGGGCAGTCTTTAATGAGAGGGGAGGGACAGCGATCCCTAGCTAGTAGTTCGAGCCTGTCTTTGGGTGTTGCGGATTGCTATGTCGAAAAAAAAAAACTAAAAAAATGAGATATTGTCAAAAATCTAAAAAAAATGAGATATGTCAAAAAAATCCAAAAAAATGAGATATTGTCAAAATCCAAAAAATTGAGATATTGTCAAAATTCCAAAAAAAAATCAAATACCTCAAAAAAATCCAAAAAAATTAAATACGTCAAAATCCTAAAAAAATTAAATATTTCAAAAAAAACTAAAAAATCAAATATTTCAAAAATCTAAAAAGTGTGTCTTTTGTTTTCTTTTTCATGCATTTTGCATTTGTTCTAAGAACAGGTACGTAATCCGTTTGTTAAGTGTGCAGGTTGCAGGTGCTTCAAGTCTCCTTGCTATATCTCTCGTTTTACATCATGTCTACATCTTTGATCTGTTCTCTTCTTCAATCCACTCTCTCGATCTGTTCTAAAGCTCATGTTCTTCTCAACTTTATCTCATCTTATCTTTATTAGAGGGCTCTGCCTCACGATTATGAACCAGGCGGTTCTTCTTCATTCTGATCTTGGGTTTTGATTGAAGAGCGTATTTGTCATGTTCTTGTCCCAACCGTGTGTTATCTCACGTGTTCTTGTCCCAACCGTGTGTTGTCTCACATGTTCTTGTCCCAACCGTGTGTTATCTCGCGTGTTCTTGTCCCAGCCGTGTGTCGTCCCCCCACATGTTCTTGTCCCAACCGTGTGTTGTCCCACTGCATTGTTGTCTTATCTCACTATGTTCGTCTTACATGCATATTGTTGGTTCGTATCTTGCATATGTTGTTTGTTCCTTCATTCTTCGTTGTGTTATGCTCATTTTTTTGTCTCGTTATGTTCATGCTTGTTTATTCATGTTGCTGGTTGTCTTATATTGAAAACCCATAAAAATCTGAAAAATCAGAAGAAAAAAAAAGCCGCTTCGCTTGGCAAGTAAGTCAGGTATGACTCTCTATCCCTTCTAATTGTTGCATAACTATATGGTATCTACATTATTATAGCCTCTCAAGGACCGGCTGGTTACCCGTGTGTTCTGGGATCTGATGTTCCCCTTTAACAAAAATGATGATGATCTAGGAGCATACGGTTAATCGTTGGATAGGCCGCTCAGTTGAGTCGGGTGGGGAACGATGGACTCTGTCTCGCATGCCATGGTTGCAGACGACTCTTGACCCCATCTTGGCTCAGTCTAGCAATATTATCATTGAGTACCTTCTATTTTATGATTTCTTTGCATTTATTTTGATGATTTCTTTATTTTAGCCCAGCATGCATCATGTCATTTTGAGCATTAACGTCTCGTGATCTATTCAAGGTTTCTCCTCAATAATGGTTAGTTGCACTTCATGTCTCTTGGATAAGAGATCTTCATTCCACTCTGAATTTGAACGATTTCTCTGATCTTGCTGCATGGTCTGGTTGGCCAGCATGATTCGTGTCTGGATTTTATCTCAGTTATATTTCTCATGCTTTTTACGTTATGTTCCTTCCGACCCCCTCATTGTCTATGGATTGTGTCCCCGATGAGGCTGGTCGTGTTTCTTTTTTTCCTGTTAGTTTAGTTATCCAGACATGTCTCATTCTTGTCATCCAATCCTATGATTAGTTCGGCAATTTTGGGAGAATTCCTATCACTTGTTGGTTAAAACGGGTGTCTTTTACCTTGATGCCCGCTTATCAGTTCTCTCTGCTTCATCTTCGCTTCATCTCCATTTCACGTCGCTGTCGCTTTCGCTTTATCTCCTTTCCATTTCACCTCCGCGTCGCTTTCGCTTGCTCCCTTGCAAAGCACACATCAAGGAGGGGCATCTGTTGACACCCGTTTTTAGCCCGCAAGTTACGTCATTTCTCTTGTTCATCATTTTTGATGCCCCGAATTACCCATTATTTTGGAGCCTTTCTTGGATGGATTTCGAGCCCATTTCATTATTCCATTCCCTTTGAACCTTGGAGATCATTATTTCATAGAGCCCTGGAGCCCATCTTGTCACCTTCCGGCCTTCAAAGTCGCCTTACGGCCTATTTAGGCCGGCTTCCCTCAAGCATTCAGCCCCCTTTCGTTGCGTTGTCTTGAAAATGGTCCTTTTTCACCCCCTTCCTTTCCTCTATTCAAAATGTGTCCTGCACCAAAGTTGTTCATCTTTCAAATCTCTACAATTTCTTTATCTATGTCATTGGCCAGTTCTGCACCGATTTCAAGTTATTTATAATTTTTTGGCAGACTGCATTGTTCACCTATGTCCCAATATTCTTTATCTCTCTTCTAGCCCTATTTTCTCTCTCTTCTGATCCTTTTATCATCTTCCTTTCTTCATAAAAGTTGTTCATTTTTCAGTTATCTACAATTTCTTCTTCTACCACTTTCGCTAGTTCTGCCCCGTTTGAGAGATACGCTTCAATTTCCAAAGTCGCACAAGGTCTACCTTAAACGGTCGTGCTAATGGCTGTTCATTGTTGCAAACAGTCGGTTGACGACCGTTTAACCCTTAACGGTCGGTCGTCCGACCGTTTATCCAATAAGAGTCCAGCATGCTCTGGACTCTTATCTCTACGAACCTGCGTGATGTGCCTATCTTGCGGCGGCCATAACTTCTAGAATACTTATCCAAATTGATCCCCGCTTTTTCCTACTTCTAGCCCTTTGTATTATCTTTAATTTGGTTCATAGAAATCAAATTTTGATGGGCTATATCTCCTGGAATCGTGGCCGTAATATCAGGTTTTTCTACTTTTCGTGCAACCAAAAAACCCTGCAGATTAAGTTTCAGAGGCTCCTTCCAAGAGCCATAACTTCCACAATCTTCAACCAAAAAGAGTCTCGTTTGTTCCTACGCCTTATCTTGACTATTATCTCGAGAATGATCCAGAGATCTCGAGATTTGGTGGACTCTATCTTTTAGAATCGTGGGAGAAAGTTGGGGGTTTCACCACTTTTTCTATATAAACCTGCCCAGATTTCCTGTGCGACGGGGGCGTTTCCAAGGCGACGGCGAAGCCATGCTGGATTGTTGACTCAACCCTTCGACCCTAGCCTGAAGAGGGAAGTATAAGCTTCATTTTGGTTCATTGTTTGCTCAATTTCATCAACGTTTGCCCTCTCAACTTCGCCCCTACTTTTGGGAAATCATCACAGTTTGCTGATTTCTGCTACAAAGTCCACGACGGGGGCCTGTTCATCAAGCCGATTTCTTGCGACGGGGGCATGTTTGCGTCACTGGTGCGAGGCCGTGGGGCACTCTTGATCCGTCCTTTCAACTCCAGGCTCTAGAGGGAAGTATAATCTTTGTGTTCCTTGGTTTTGGGCTCGTTACCTCATCATCTTCCTTTATATTTTTGTCTATGAGTTTTGCACTTTCATTCTGTTTTTGCACTTAGTCATTTTTCTCCCATGTTCTGCACCCTTCTATTTTCTTGAGTTTTCCACCCCATTTTTCACTGCTGTCTTCCCCGTTTTAAACTCTCCTTTCTACCCTAGTTTCACCACAACCCTCCCACCTTTCCATAGCATCCACTTTTTCCTCTTTTGGTGTTCTATCTTGTGAGATATTCATCATTCTTTGAGCCCATTTTGTGCACTGTTCTGAATTTTCTGCACAGTCTATATTTTTCCCAAATCTCCGGTGTCATAACTTTCTGTCCCGAGCTCCTTTTTGAGTGATTCTTGTTCCTGCTTCTTTAAAACACTCAATTCTTCTGTCATCTCAAATTTCTCCCCATTTGGACTTCGTTTACCCTACTGTTTGCATCAGTCTTTGCACCCACTTTACACTGTTTGCACAGTTTTTCTTGTGGCATGCACTTTTGCACCTTGTTTATATATGTTCATCATGGCATATTAAATCAATTTCTTCATGTTAATCTCATCACAATATACACACCTATTGTTTGCACCCTTCCATAGGGGTTAAAAACCCTCCCCCGGTAAGTTTGCCCTCAATCTTTCATGCTACTTTATGCACTTGGACAGATTTCTACACTTAGTATTTTCTAATGGGTTTTGCCTCTTGTTTTGTGTTTGTTTCGCAGGAAAGCATGGAAAGTGAGGCCCTTACCTTCTAGCCGACTAGAAGGCAAGGAGAGGTAATCCACATAGTCCCCGCATCTTGATATTGAGCGCGATCATCCTCTTTTTCCAAGGTACACAACGCACTTAATATTTTATATTCTTTTGGCGTTGTCATTCCTTGGTGGCGATCACGGTATTCTTTTACATCTTTTAGCACCTTTGTCTTGATTGTATGATCATTCTACCATGTTTACATAGCCACATATTTATGTTATTCACTTGATTAGTGCACATATGCCTTCATGCTTATTCATGTGATTTGTGGGATCGGCACGCATATACACATCCACATTTTCCACATCTACACACAACACGTGGGAGCAAACACGATCGCGAAGAACATGGTGAGGATGCGACCTCCTCTCTCACAAGAAGATCGTCATTGATTTCTCTCTTTCTAGAAGATCCTCTTGATAGAGCACATGCACCCAAGATCTTCTGAGGAAGGGGACCAAGCCTCTTTATGGTTCCTTACAAGTTCCTCTGCCATCAAAAAAAACTATCCTGAGAGTATAATGAGATCTCACACCTTTTCAGAAAAACCCACTCTTTGGTAGTTATTTTTAGTGTGAACATGTGTTTTCTTAAACCCACCTCTTGGACCCCTCTTAATGGGCCAACTTAAGTGCTATTGGGCCAAATAAGGGCCGCACTAAAAGGGTGAAAATCCAACAATTATTCAATTATCTCAAGAGAACAAATTATTTCTCATGTGTAAGGTCACTTTAGTGGACTACTTATACACTTACAATACCAAAAGTTCTCTCAATTCCACAATAACAATATCAATATCAATATCACTTAATGGCTCGTACAATTCTGCACATTATTTCACACCTTAGTCCTTCAAAAGACTAATGAGCAGTTTAAAATATATTTAACTGTTCAAGTAATGACCCATATTATTCCCATATAGAGTTTCAAGTTTTACAATACATACTAAAATTAAATATTTCTAAAATTCACCAAAATAAGACTAACAACGTATCCTACTGCTCTTAAAATTGTAAAAGTATAGTCTGCAACTTAATTTACAAAACTATCTATTTTATCCAATTTATTTGAATGGGTCTAATTTTTTTAAATGAGTTATTAGATCCTATCTTGAAATTTTGAGACACTATATATAAGGGTTTAGTCTACCAGAGTTATTGGACACCATTAATTAATGAGTCAAAGATAAATCTTAAATTCTCAGGTAGACAATGCTACATGGCTGCCAACAATCCTGACCCTTCAAGTCTAATAGGTTATATGAAGTCTTAACTGAATGACTTCAAAAGACCAAAAGATTCCACTCAAAATATTTATAATATTAGACTTCGATGCTAATAGCCCACTAAACTTAAGTATCCAATAAAGAGAACATCTTAATGATAGATCATGATTTACCAATAATATAAGATCTCAAAATTACTTTATAGATCTAGAAATTCGGTTCTATTAACGGTAAAGACTCATCCCAATGTCTTAGTGAATCTTGTATTAGAACCTTCTAGATCTTTGAGATCCACAAATAAGTCGTCAATATCCAAACAAGGATATAATGATAAAGATTTATTATCTCTATGTCAAAAGTAAAGATAATTATTCCAAACTTTCTTCGTTAAAGAAATCATTAATAAAATCTTTACAGTGATTGATAAAATATGTAGCATGCATCAAACATCAATTAATGGACATGAACGGATAATTTAAAGCATGCATTTCATATCATGTTCTCACAAACTTAATTTAATAAATAATAATCATGTAAAAATATATCTTAATTTGCACATGCATCCATTCACATGTTAACAGTGTTTTGCATATATACCCCTTAATTTATTCACAATTCTAGAATATACCTTCTCTTATAAGGATTTCTTAATAGATTTTAAAAATCTAACCCTTAATTAGGTAAGAAAAGTACTAGTTGGATGCAAGGTTTGCAGAGCCGTTCGTACTGGTCGTACCGGTTTTTTATCGGTACGGTACGGTAGCGAACCGTAGTGTACCGTTAGGTGCCAATAAGACTATATTACTTCATAAATATTATTATTGGTAAAAAAATATTAAATTTTTATCTATGGCTCAGTTGGTTAAGATTTTTTTTAATTGAGACGGAGGTCAGCGGTTCAAATCTCACATGTTTCATCATTTTTTGCATCAATTTAGAAGAAGAATAAAGGGCAAAAAATGAAAAAATGGACCGTTCATGGGATTCAAATCTAAAACCACCCCCAAACCCACAAAGCCACTCAACCAACTCACCTAATGAAGCCTTTTGTATTTAAAATAAAATACTAAATATATATAACGTACCGGTTGCATACCACGGTCCGGTATCGACGGTTCGTCCCGTACCGGATCGATTTATAAAACTCTGGTTGGATGTTAGAATGCATTAATCTTATTGTCAATTTTCCTAATGACAATATAAATAAAATTTTAGATACAAACAAAAGACTAATCTAAACAATTCATTGCATTTCAAAATTAGAGATATCATGGCATAAAGTGGAACAAAAGATATGCCAAAAATTACAAAAAGATATTTAACTTTAATACAATAATATTCACACATAAACAAAAGGGACATAATTGTCAAATTATTGTAATATGAAAATAGAGACATTTAGACCTAATTGAGAGCTAAAAGAAGGTCCAATTTTACAAAAATGTCTCCAATATTTACTGTAATAATTAACAATTCAATATTATGCTAACACTTAAAAAAAAGCATAAACTAATTTTTTTAGCATGATTACTTAAATATCCTGAATACATTATAGCAATACCCTTTTGAATTGCTTTTGTACTCAAACTAATTGTAAATCAATATTTGTTACCTTTTAAAATCTAGTAATTGAGTCAAATTATCTAAAACTTAACGGGCCAAAATTTCTCAACTGAATGGACTCTTAAAAGATCGTTTATAGGGGCTTTAAAGAATAACATACACTGAAAACCGAATTAATATACACATTTGGACAAAAGGGTATAAGTTGCATTAAGAATATGAACCAATGGTGATTGTTGCAATAATAAACAATAAAATGCCATTCTAAAACTCAGCTAAAAGAGCACAAAAATTTGAGTTTCAACATGCCGTTGCATTTATATCCAGTCCTGATTGCATTTGTATCGTTCTGAAATATTTTTATACCCAAACTGATTATAAAGAAGTCCTCTTATCCTTTAAAGCCTTACCAATAAACTTATAAAAAGTCCAGAACTTAATGGGCCAGGGTCCAATACTGAATGGGCCCCTTACCATTCTCTGTTAAAAGGTATTAAAGGATAAAAAGATAGTAGACAACTGAATTATATATCAGTTCATAGTAAAAGGATATATAAAGCATTAAGCATATTAAAGCAAAACATATCCATTTTCAGGTCTGGTACAATACGGATTCAGATCATCATAGTTATTGGTTCGGTTTCTTGAGTGAGACCCAAAATCGATCTCCATGTAAAGACCCAAAAACCCAAACCAGAAACCCATTATCCAAACTTAAAAGATGATCCAATATCTAAAGCTCCAGGGGTAAAAGGGTAAAATGATTTTCTTCTTCCCCAACCGACGATACCCTACGCAAACCCTAGCCATATGCAACCTGTGTAGCGCCGCCGTGGGAGGATGGGAGCCTTGGGGCACCGCTATGTTAGGAACCATTTATCCTTCCCCAAAACCTAAGTATTGAGGTAGGGGTTCCTTTTTATATAAGCCCGGTCCAACTCTTTGTGGAATCCAATGTGGGACTAAAGTCACTAGCAACTATAGTAGGTTGAGAGACTCACACTCCCTCTGGGTGCTCACACCACCCACCCGTAATAATACCTCCCCCTTTACAAGGTCGACGCCCTCGTCGACTAGGTGCCGTTCGAGGTTACGTCCGTTCATGCGCAGCAGATAAAGGGTGTATTGATACGCCACATTAGACGGACAAAGGTTGGGCTCAGAACACCATTTTATTAGGAACCATTTATCCTTCCCCCAAAACCTAGGTATTGAGGTAGGGGTTCCTTTACTAAAGTCACTAGCAACTATAGTAGGTTGAGAGACTCACACTCCCTCTGGGTTCTCACACCACCCACCCGTAACAATACCTCTCCCTTTACAAGGCCGACGCCCTCGTCGGCTAGGTGCCGATCGAGGTTACGTCCGTTCATGCATAGCAGATAAAGGGTGTATTGATACTGTCACGCTCCGAGAGCGGAAGATACCCGGAGACGCGTGACGAGTTTCGCCCCGAGAGCAGAAGATACCCGGAGACGCGTGACGAGTTTATATCAATCATGTCAATCAGAGTATTAGTGTATTCGACACCAAAATCAGAGATGCGCAAAAGTAAAGATAACCCAAATCCTTTATTCCTTTATAAGAATATGTCTATTACAAACCTTTGAAGTACTAACTAAAATAAAGGAAAAATATAAGGTTGACTCAAGAAAACATGAAAAAGACTAGATAACACGGAAGAAGCTCTATCTCTTTCACTCTTGATTTTTCCCATCCGTTTGAGTTCCCTCATCGTCGGACTTACCTGAAAAGTAGGGAAACACTAGGTGAGCGAACGCTCAGTAGGAAATTATATCTCAAGAACTAGTAATGGGTTTAAGTAATTACATCTTTCATGAATGCACTATAGCTATGCATGCTCGCATAAAACGACAAGATAGAGAGTGTATAACAATAAGATAGCGACGAGAACTAGTCATGAACTTTCAAGAACTTATATCAAAAGATATCAAGATATTCAAGCAAGTGTATTCATCATGTCATGTTGGAATTTGGCTATCACGTTCAAGCACGCAAGTATGAAATTACCCTTTTTCGGGTCACGCAAGTCATGTAATATCAAGTCAAGTACAAGTACAAGATTTGTGGAATGTTCAATCAAGCTAGTCATGCACTTCGGTATAATGCCAATACCGTGATCAATCAACTCCCATGGGCACAAGTACTTTCGGGTGCTCCTCCTAGGACCAGATCGGGCCCTATATGCGCAGACATTAATCATGTATTTTAACATCCACTTTTGTGTATAGCCAATATGGAATTTCAAGAATAAAGCTTGTAGACATGTAGGGTAAACTTGGATAGAGTAGAGTCCAAAAATATGACACTTGACATAGAATGGCGATAATAACGGTACAATCACGATTATCGATAAAACTAGGTGGAATTGGTTCCCTAACTTGGGTACCATGACAAGCAAGTATGGACACTCTTTATATAGAATTGAGGTCCACATGAACAGCACATCAATGGCAAGACGTCCTCATTCTTAATATAGAATTGCGGTCCACAAGAACATCATGTTGAATATAGAATTGGGGTTTACAAGAACAGCATCAAATGGCATGATAACCTCATCCCATTAAGAGAATTCTCATGATACACACTTTGCATAACATGAGGGCCGGTATACCATGTTTCTATAGAGTGACATGGCAAAATAGTGTAATGGGTTTTTATGGTACAACCAGCTCAGTCGGCCTTGAGGGAATCCAAGGCTCGAGGAGTCTTATGGAGGTCTCTATGACTAACTCGCTAGTCCAAAGGAACGGAATGTCTAATGGAGAGCTTGTATGTCAATGAGAGTTAAGGGGGTAACGTTAAAACATCATGAAACATGGGACTATATTCACGGACTGGAATATAGTGCCGATATATATATATATATATATAACCCTTCGGTTGACAGTAATCAGTGTAAAACAGTAATACAGAAAATAGCGACTTAAACTAAGTCATTAATTATCCAATTAACGCCTTTCTCAGGGGCGTTTATTCACAATTTGACGACGTATACAGCAGTCGTCCATTCTTTATTTCTATTTTACCAAAATTTCTAATATTATGGAATTTAACAAAAACGCGCCCTGGTCAGGGGCGTTACCTTTCAATTTGCGCCCTGATCTGGGGCGTCGGTTCAATAAGAAACGCCTTTATGCAGGTCGTTAATTCAATAATTTTTTAAATTTCAGATATTAAATTTTCAGGAAATAGGTACATGGTCAGGACCAGAAAAATAGCAGGATTCAATCAGGATGAACATGCATTAAATTAGGTTCATGGTTTCATAGATATAGAATTTTAAACATGGGTAATTATCAATTTATATGAAATTGACGACTCCTGGGTAGGGCGTCAAAACAAGAATTAGCGCCCTGGTGTGGGTCGCTTATTTTAAGTTAGCGCCCTGGTCAAGGGCGTTGCTTTGAAAATTGCATAGAAACAGTTGAAACCACAATAAAACTATATGCATGGAGGATCGATGATATTATTAAAGATATTAAGCTAGTTTGGGCTACGTTCTTGAGAAAACCTACCTGATGATTATCAACTGGTGATCTGTTGAAGTAACGTGAAGGACTTGATGGGAATCCGATGCTCTGTTTCTAATGCAGAAGCAGAGACAGCAACAGAGAAGAAACAGCCGTTGCAAAAATAGAGGAAAACTTCCTCCTTTCACGGGTGTTGGGCTGTAAGAGAGAAAAAAACGAGAAGAGGATTAATTAGCCTTTATAGTATACGGTTGATGTCAAAGGATGAAGAAGAACTTACCGGTTCTTCACGTTTGATAGGAAAACTCGACAGGTAATCTACCCACGAATGAAGAACCCTCGTTCTTTAAGGAAGACAGGAGCTCCTCAATCTGTGATAGAAGAAAACGAAGAAGCATTAGAATCCTCTTGCTCCTGTGGTTTGAAGGAAACAATAAGAAGAACAACACCTCTCCTTTCAGCAGAACGATAGCTCAAATCGCCAAATAGCGATCTGGGTCGATCAGGAGGGTATTTATAGGATTTTGGGAATCCTAATAGGGTTAGAGTTGTATTGGGAGTAATACTTCCATGATAGAGTCCTTACCATACTCCACCTTCGACGTAGTTATCCATAACTTGCCCTGGATAGACTCCTGGGTCGACAAAACTCAAACTGAATTAACGTCTTAAGCGAGGGCGTCGAATTTAAATTGACGCCTTGTCGAGCGTCGTTACTTATGTAAACGCGCCCATGTAGAGGGCGTTTCATTCCCTTTCCTTAATTTTATTTTTCCCGTCGTTTGAAATTTGACGCCCTATTGTCCCGACGTCCCTTTTAAATTAACGCCTTATACAGAGGCGTTTTCTTTTGAATCAGCGCCTTGATAAAAGGCGTTATTTTCCTCTTGATCAATGATTTACTCATTTAGGCTCTTTGTCATTTCTTTACTTATCTTTTATTTTAATTTGATTTATTTAAAAATCTTATTTTTATCAAGGTTGCTACACCCTCCCCCACTTAAAAGAATTTGGTCCCCAAATTTAATCGTATATATAAGTGGAGAGTGTAGAGTATATACCTTAAAATAATTCTGGAAATCGCTTCCTCATGGATTCCTCGGTCTCCCATGTAGCTTCATGTTTGGAGTTCTTATTCCATTGTACCTTAAGCATGGGAATAACCTTATTCCTTAGGGTACGTACTTCACGATCTAGTACCTTCATAGGCTTCTGTTCATATGTGAGATCCTTCTGGATCACTAAGTCTTCATGATCAATAATATGTGATGGATCGTGTACATACTTCTTCAACATAGATATGTGGAATACATTATGTACATCGGACAGTTGAGGAGGCAATGCGATGCGATAAGCAACCTTGCCAACTCGTTCCAGTATCTCAAAGGGTCCGATGAATCTTGGTGTAAGCTTGCCCTTAACACCAAATCTCCGTATGCCACGTCCTGGCGATATCTTGAGAACTACATGATCTCCAACTTGGAATTCAAGATCTCTCCTCCTTGTATCGGCATAAGCCTTTTGCCTAGACTGAGCAACTCGCAGTCTTTCTCTAATCAATTGTATCTTCTCAGTGGTATCCCTTATCATGTCTGGACCTAATAGTTGTTTCTCTCCAACTTCGTCCCAGCATAAGGGTGATCGGCAACTCCTTCCGTATAAAGCTTCGAAAGGTGCCATTTGTATTCTTGCCTGGTAGCTATTATTATATGCAAATTCCACCAACGGCAAGTGATCATGCCAGCTTCCATCGAAATCAATGATGCAAGCTCTGAGCATATCTTCAACCACCTGGTTAGTTCTCTCGGTCTGACCATCCGTTTGAGGATGAAAAGCTGTACTAAAGTTAAGCCTTGTTCCCAACGAATGGTGTAGTCCCTTCCAAAAATGAGAAGTAAAACGGGGATCTCTGTCAGACACGATTGAAACAGGAATACCATGTAATCTGACTATGTCCTTGATGTATAATGCAGCCAAAACATCAACTGACCATCGGCTCTTTATTGGCAAGAAATGCGCCGATTTAGTCAATCGGTCAATAATAACCCATATTCCATCATGTCCTCCTTTTGATTTAGATAAACCCATAATGAAATCCATGCTAATATTCTCCCACTTCCATTTGGGAATATCTAGAGGATGTAATTTTCCAGCAGGCTTTTGGTGTTCCGCCTTGACCTGTTGGCAAGTGAGACAGCGTGATACATAGTCTGCTATTTCCCTTTTCATGTTGGGCCACCAAAAATTCCTCTTCACATCTTGGTACATTTTGGTAGATCCAGGATGAATCGTGTACCTTGATCTATGAGCTTCATCTAATATCTTCTTCTTTAACTCGGGACAATCCGGTATGCAAGTTCTATTCCTGAATATTAATCTTCCCTCACAAGTTATTTGGAAATCAGATTGTCCTTCCAGTTTGCCTTTGATTTCCACTAATATTGGGTCATTATCCTGAAGTGCTTGTATTTCAGATAATAGGTCTGGATGAATGCTTATATGAGATAATATGACATATTGAAAGTCTGTGTCCATGCTTATATTGAGTTCAGAGAATTGCTCCAGCAACTTCCATTCTTGAATCATACAATTGGCTAACAGTGTTCTCGGCCTTCGACTAAGGGCATCAGCTACATGGTTACCCTTTCCGGGATGATATTGTATATTGAAGTCGAAGTCCTTGAGATATTCTAGCCAACGTCTTTGCCTCATATTTAGTTCCTTTTGAGAGAAAAGATACTTGAGACTCTTGTGATCAGAGTATACAGTAAACTGTACTCCATAAAGATAATGTCTCCATATTTTGAGTGCAAATACCACCGCGGCCAATTCTAAGTCATGGACGGGGTAGTTCTCTTCATGCTTCTTCAATTGACGAGAAGAATAAGCTATAACCTTTCCTTGTTGCATTAGAACACATCCGAGGCCAATGCCAGAAGCATCAGTGTATACCTCGAATTTCTCTCCTTCCATTGGTAATGCTAAGACCGGAGCTGTAGTTAGATGATCCTTGAGATTTTGGAAGCTTCTTTCACATTCCTCACTCCATTCATAACGGATCTCCTTGCGAGTTAGCCTAGTGAGTGGTACGGCTATCTTGGAGAAATCCTTGATGAATCGCCGATAGTAGCCCGCAAGACCTAAGAAACTTCGGATCTCGCTAGCATTGGTCGGTCTTTCCCAATTCTTCACAGCTTCAACTTTTGATGGATCTACTGATAAGCCATCCTTTGATATAACATGTCCGAGAAAAGTCACTTCCTCAAGCCAGAACTCACACTTGCTGAGTTTGGCATATAATCGGTTTGTCCTTAATATTTGTAATGCAATCCTCAAATGCTCCTCATGCTCTTCCTTAGTCTTGGAATAAATTAATATATCATCGATGAAGACCACCACGAATTGATCTAAATAAGGCCTGAATATACTATTCATTAACTGCATAAAGGCAGCAGGGGCATTTGTTAGTCCAAAAGGCATAACAACAAACTCATAATGGCCATACCTGCTTCTGAATGCGGTTTTATGAATGTCATCATCCTTGATCCTTAGTTGGTGATATCCTGACCTGAGATCAATCTTTGAAAAATACTTGGATCCAGATATTTGATCAAATAACTCATCGATTCTCGGTAGTGGATACTTGTTCTTGATAGTGAGATGATTCAACTGTCGATAGTCGATGCATAGTCTCATGGATCCATCCTTCTTCTTTACAAATAGCACAGGCGCTCCCACGGGGAAGTACTCGGTCTAATGAATCCTTTCTTAAGAAGTTCCATTAATTGCTCCTTTAACTCCTTGAGTTCAGCAGGGGACATTCTATAAGGTGTCTTAGAAACAGGTCCAGCACCAGGGACTAAGTCGATGGTGAAGGCCACTTCTCTTTGTGGGGGTAATCCAGGCAAATCTTCCGGAAACACATCCGGAAATTCTTGCACAACTGGGATATCTTCTATCTTAGTTTCCTGAGCCTCCTTAATCGTGATAAATGCAAGGAAAGATACACATCCTTTCCTTATTAGCTTGCTAGCTCGGAGAGTCGAAATAAGAGGTGACTCGCTCCGACTCTTAGGGCTAGAATAGACTAGTTCTGGAAAGTCCTTGAAAGTAACCTTGCTATTGCGGCAATCGACTGTTGCCTGGTATTTGGATAACCAATCTGCTCCAGTATGACATCATACTCCTTTAGATCTAAACATATGAGATCGATAGGAAGATTTCTTCCTTTTACCAAGACTTCACAGTTTTGATAATGGTGAGTAATATCGGTTTCGTTTCCGAGAGGAGTAGATAAAATTATTTTCATCCATTCTGGTTCCATAGGTAGTGGGTTAGCAAACTTCTTGGAAATAAAAGAATGTGATGCACCCGTATCAAATAAGACATGTGCATACTTGGAACAAACTTTCAGTGTACCTTCTACTAGTCCGCCTTCTTCTTCTTCGGTCTCCTTAATTGCGTGAAGACGAGCGTTTTTGGTTACCGGGCGCTTCCCGTCACCGGTTTGATCATTAAGTAATGGGCAATCGGGAATCCGATGCTCACGGCTCCCGCAACGGAGACATGCTCCAAGTTTCCTCCAGCACTCTTCGGCTTTATGACCAGCCTTGTCACAATGCTTGCATATTATATTCGAAGGTGTAGTAGTGATAGAGAAGGGCTTGGTCTTCTTAAATTTCTGGTCTTGAGAAGAAGTACCTCCAGTGCTAGGCCTTTTCTTGAAGTTGGGTTTAAAGGAACCCGAACTTGTGACTTGTTCTTTCTTATCCTTCCCACGGATTCTATCTGATAGCTCCGTGGCATCTTCTAACAATTGAGCTCGGCGTACTATCTCTGAGTAGACCTGAATATCCATTGGTGCCAGCTGGGTAATATATTGGGGCCTGAGCCCGTTTAAGAACCTCCTAGCTTTCATCTTCTCGGTGCTAACTAAGTGCTTAGCATACCGAGACAATCTAGAGAATTGTGCCTCGTACTCCGCCACCGATAATGACCGTTGCTTGAGTGCGGCAAATTCGGTAGCTTTCTTTTCTTGGACTCGGTCTGAAAAATATTTATTGTTGAAATGTTCAACAAATTCCTCCCAAGTAATTTGGTCTTGATTTAAAGTAGCTTCTATTGATTCCCACCAGCATCGGGCATCCCTTTCTAACTGAAAGGTAGCTAATAAGACTTTATCTTGATCCGTGCACTGCATAACACGGAATATACGCTCCGTCTCCCTGATCCAGTGCTCTGCGTCATCCGGATCCGTAGAACCCATGAATTTGGGAGGGTTCATGTTCTTGAAGACTTGGTGGAGACTTCCGGCTCGTTGTGCACCTCCCTGTGCTACTTGTTGCAGCACTTGAGTCATGCCTTGAAGTGTACGCTGCATGTTGCGCCACTGAGCACGTTCGGCAGCCATCGTCCTACAATTACAATAACTATATTAGTATATACTCGCGTTAAGGGCTTTTAAGTTAACTCAACCCTTGGTTCTACCCAATCTCACTGGTTAAAGGTTTGAACCTATCCTTGGACTTGGGTTTTCCTAGGAATTGAATACCCTAGGCTCTGATACCACAAAAACTGTCACGCCCCGAGAGCGGAAGATACCCGGAGACGCGTGACGAGTTTATATCAATCATGTCAATCAGAGTATTAGTGTATTCGACACCAAAATCAGAGATGCGTAAAAGTAAAGATAACCCAAATCCTTTATTCCTTCATAAGAATATGTCTATTACAAACCTTTGAAGTACTAACTAAAATAAAGGAAAAATACAAGGTTGACTCAAGAAAACATGAAAAAGACTAGATAACACGGAAGAAGCTCTATCTCTTTCACTCTTGATTTTCCCCATCCGTTTGAGTTCCCTCATCGTCGGACTTACCTGAAAAGTAGGGAAACACTAGGTGAGCGAACGCTCAGTAGGAAATTATATCTCAAGAACTAGCAATGGGTTTAAGTAATTACATCTTTCATGAATGCACTATAGCTATGCATGCTCGCATAAAACGACAAGATAGAGAGAGTGTATAACAATAAGATAGCGACGAGAACTAGTCATGAACTTTCAAGAACTTATATCAAAAGATATCAAGATATTCAAGCAAGTGTATTCATCATGTCATGTTGGAATTTGGCTATCACGTTCAAGCACGCAAGTATGAAATTACCCTTTTTCGGGTCACGCAAGTCATGTAATATCAAGTCAAGTACAAGTACAAGATTTGTGGAATGTTCAATCAAGCTAGTCATGCACTTCGGTATAATGCCAATACCGTGATCAATCAACTCCCATGGGCACAAGTACTTTCGGGTGCTCCTCCCAGGACCAGATCGGGCCCTATATGCGTAGGCATTAATCATGTATTTTAACATCCACTTTTGTGTATAGCCAATATGGAATTTCAAGAATAAAGCTTGTAGACATGTAGGGTAAACTTGGATAGAGTAGAGTCCAAAAAATATGACACTTGACATAGAATGGCGATAATAACGGTACAATCACGATTATCGATAAAACTAGGTGGAATTGGTTCCCTAACTTGGGTACCATGACAAGCAAGTATGGACACTCTTTATATAGAATTGAGGTCCACATGAACAGCACATCAATGGCAAGACGTCCTCATTCTTAATATAGAATTGAGGTCCACAAGAACATCATGTTGAATATAGAATTGGGGTTTACAAGAACAGCATCAAATGGCATGATAACCTCATCCCATTAAGAGAATTCTCATGATACACACTTTGCATAACATGAGGGCCGGTATACCATGTTTCTATAGAGTGACATGGTAAAATAGTGTAATGGGTTTTTATGGTACAACCAGCTCAGTCGGCCTTGAGGGAATCCAAGGCTCGAGGAGTCTTATGGAGGTCTCTATGACTAACTCGCTAGTCCAAAGGAACGGAATGTCCAATGGAGAGCTTGTATGTCAATGAGAGTTAAGGGGGTAACGTTAAAACATCATGAAACATGGGACTATATTCACGGACTGGAATATAGTGCCGATATATATATATATATATATATATATATATATATATATAACCCTTCGGTTGACAGTAATCAGTGTAAAACAGTAATACAGAAAATAGCGACTTAAACTAAGTCATTAATTATCCAATTAACGCCTTTCTCAGGGGCGTTTATTCACAATTTGACGACGTATACAGCAGTCGTCCATTCTTTATTTCTATTTTACCAAAATTTCCAATATTATGGAATTTAACAAAAACGCGCCCTGGTCAGGGGCGTTACCTTTCAATTTGCGCCCTGATCTGGGGCGTCGGTTCAATAAGAAACGCCTTTGTGCAGGTCGTTAATTCAATAATTTTCCAAATTTCAGATATTAAATTTTCAGGAAATAGGTACATGGTCAGGACCAGAAAAATAGCAGGATTCAATCAGGATGAACATGCATTAAATTAGGTTCATGGTTTCATAGATATAGAATTTTAAACATGGGTAATTATCAATTTATATGAAATTGACGACTCCTGGGTAGGGCGTCAAAACAAGAATTAGCGCCCTGGTGTGGGTCGCTTATTTTAAGTTAGCGCCCTGGTCAAGGGCGTTGCTTTGAAAATTGCATAGAAACAGTTGAAACCACAATAAAACTATATGCATGGAGGATCGATGATATTATTAAAGATATTAAGCTAGTTTGGGCTACGTTCTTGAGAAAACCTACCTGATGATTATCAACTGGTGATCTGTTGAAGTAACGTGAAGGACTTGATGGGAATCCGATGCTCTGTTTCTAATGCAGAAGCAGAGACAGCAACAGAGAAGAAACAGCCGTTGCAAAAATAGAGGAAAACTTCCTCCTTTCACGGGTGTTGGGCTGTAAGAGAGAAAAAAATGAGAAGAGGATTAATTAGCCTTTATAGTATACGGTTGATGTCAAAGGATGAAGAAGAACTTACCGGTTCTTCACGTTTGATAGGAAAACTCGACAGGTAATCTACCCACGAATGAAGAACCCTCGTTCTTTAAGGAAGACAGGAGCTCCTCAATCTGTGATAGAAGAAAACGAAGAAGCATTAGAATCCTCTTGCTCCTGTGGTTTGAAGGAAACAATAAGAAGAACAAAACCTCTCCTTTCAGCAGAACGATAGCTCAAATCGCCAAATAGCGATCTGGGTCGATCAGGAGGGTATTTATAGGATTTTGGGAATCCTAATAGGGTTAGAGTTGTATTGGGAGTAATACTTCCATGATAGAGTCCTTACCATACTCCACCTTCGACGTAGTTATCCATAACTTGCCCTGGATAGACTCCTGGGTCGAACGAAACTCGAACTGAATTAACGTCTTAAGCGAGGGCGTCGAATTTAAATTGACGCCTTGTCGAGCGTCGTTACTTATGTAAACGCGCCCATGTAGAGGGCGTTTCATTCCCTTTCCTTAATTTTATTTTTCCCGTCGTTTGAAATTTGACGCCCTATTGTCCCGGCGTCCCTTTTAAATTAACGCCTTATACAGAGGCGTTTCCTTTTGAATCAGCGCCTTGATAAAAGGCGTTATTTTCCTCTTGATCAATGATTTACTCATTTAGGCTCTTTGTCATTTCTTTACTTATCTTTTATTTTAATTTGATTTATTTAAAAATCTTATTTTTATCAGGGTTGCTACAGATACGCCACATTAGACCCGACAAAGGTTGGGCTCAGACACCATTTTGTTAGGAACCATTTATCCTTCCCCCAAAACCTAGGTATTGAGGTAGGGGTTCCTTTTCCTTTTCTTATAAGCCCGGTCCAACTCTTTGTGGAATCCAATGTGGGACTAAAGTCACTAGCAACTAAGGTAGGTTGAGAGACTCACACTCCCTCTGGGTGCTCACACCACCCACCCGTAACACGTACGCTGCCGGCCACCTTCCCGCTGCCGGCGGCGCAGTACAGCGTCGAGGAGGCAGTCAGCCGCTCCCTGCAACCCTTTTTTTTTTGATCGAGTTTCAGCCCGGTGCCCGTGGCCCCAACCATCTCCGCTCGGGGTGCCGCGTGCAGGCAACCTACAGGCGTTTGCCGGTGACGCCGGCCACACACTGTGGGTGTCCGCCTGCCCCCCGCGACCGCTGTGCACACTGCGTCAACTTAAGATTTTGATATCTCTCTAGTTTTTTTCAATCCAAAGAACCGTTAATGTATGTGTTCTCTGTGAGACAGACACGAGTCAATATTTATAGAGAGAGATATCAACTTAGAATTTTGATCTAATTAAGTTACTACTCATAATTGGAATCTATGGATCATATATATGTTAGACTCGTTAATCATATCTCGTCGATTAAATTTAAACGTGTTATATGATTCAATAATAGTGATAAGTGTACCGCTAATATTGATTAAAACCTAACACATTATTCTTCTTATTGACGGGCCCTGATGACCATGGGCAGGCGCTGGCACCGACCCCAGCATGGATGGTAAATAATTACAAGTCCCATCCCATGCATGCATCTTCAATTAGTCGATTTGATTTTCCAAGTACGTTAGCTTTCACTTAATTGGTAGTCTAACTACCGGAACATCTACAACATAACATGTTTTACTAGCAAACTGTTGCTTCTTCTCTTCCCTTTGTCAATGCAACCAAGATGGTCGATCAAGGGAATATTGCTTACGTCCTTCTGCTTGTTACCCTGATTGTCACCTATCTCGACGTCCGTTGATGTGGATTTTCATTGTATGTCTATGAAGCCCGAAGGAGGGGATCGATATAATTAATCTAATAAAGTGATGGCCCAGCAACCAAACGTAGTGTACCACAGTTAATGACGTGTAATGAAATATCACTGGGACTCTCTTGTTCCTTTTCTTAGCTCCTTTTTCCTTCTATCGGATGAGCATGACGATGATAAGGCTATCTGTTGAGGTTTCAAAAAGGAGGGTCAGTCCCATATGGGTTGCAGCGGAATTGGGCATGTGATGATAAACAAGACTATGCTCCTTCTCTTTTGATACGTCCATCTTTGGGGGGGGGGGGGAGGTGTGTGTAGAGACTTCAAAAGGAGTGGGGGGGGGGTGTCACGAATATAGTCATCTACGGACATAACAAAAGACAATATCTCCGGAGAGCACACAAATTTTCGCATCAATAAAATGGCATTGTCCGTGGAAACACCCGACCCAATACGCATGTGCCCAATTTCACCGGGAGACTGCATCGAGACTTCAGACTTCAAAAGGGGGAGAGCTCCTTAAATTTGCACATCAACACTATCAGTCTCACCACTTGTCGCATACGAGTTAGGCATTCTCAACACAACAAGACATTGTCATCACAGTTTCCTTCCCCGATCGTCTCCCTCATGTTGGAGAGGGAACTCGTAAATATCGGAAACCAATATTCTTATAAAGATATGTATGGTGCCAAGGAAGATATACATACTTATTTGTTTCTTATTAGAGGTAATAAGAACGGTGCACTAGTCTGACCGTGATATCGGGACGCCACCTAAGTCACTCTCCCTATCATCGTAGGCTCACACCCTCTCTGATGATCCCTGCCCCATTAATGACTGGCAACCTTATCACATTAATGGTGAAGTTACCTCTCCGGCGAGAGATGGCTGGTCAACGTCGTCGGTGCCTATCTTCAAAATATCAATTATCCTATCTTTAAAATATCAAGGTTCATGCCATTTATTAGTCTTTTTACTCTGAATCTATGTTGGAATTCAAAAATTGAATGTGCTTATAATTAAAGGGGTAGCGATCATGCATGGTAGAACCTGGGAAGTGCATCTAATAGTATATTATGACTTACATACTATATTTATTTCTTGTTTTGATTTGCTTTGAGTCTTAATCATAATATTCATGATTTCACATTGTGTATGTAAGACTGTTCAAATGAATGAAAAGTGAGGTTATATAATAAAATACAACACATGGATAGAGCCACCGTAAGGAAGGTAGGACACCGGATAAGCGTCTGCCCAGGGTGACTCTCGTCTGAGGACGGACGGACTGTATCCGAAAATTAGGCCGGACGATGACCTGGTGGAAGGTGGGGAAGAGTCCCCCCCGATCCTGTACAGTTTTGAACAAGATTGTGGGTTCATGCATTGGGCCATCCGGCCTAGCCCGTGCCTCTCTGAATTGCAATGAGTTTTTAACTCCTTGTGTCGTAGATTAAATGCATGTCCAGAAATATGCGAGTTTAGATGATTCCCAAAATTTCATGTAGGTGGGGTTTAAATTGTGTAAATGAAATGATTGAATTGTGTGTAAGGCATGTGCAAATAAATGGTTACTTGTAGGCGGGCGACCTTAATGAAACCGACCTGCAGGCCCCTTAAAATTCTGAAAACCCAAATAATGGAGTTATTTTTGTATTCACTCTCTTGATTTATATGTATACGTTTGAACGGCTACAGAACATGTGGGTGTTTATATCTATATGTTATGCATGAATGCCTTGAGCTCTTTGTGAAAAAAATTTATTTTATGATATGTATATGTATGATTTTGTTAGTCTTAAGACTTACGCCTGTGACTTAAAATTTTCAGGAGATTAAACGGCTAGCCCTTTCACACCTCGAGCAAGAGCCCTGAGAGGAGGGCTTGGGGAAGCTTGTTACAGCCACCTAGAAGCTTTTAAGATTTACTTTTCATTATCTTCATGAGGGCCTTTTGTAAGCTTACAATTTAAGAAATGTGGATCAGATCTAGGTCTGATTGTAGATCTTAGAAGATTTCCTTTTAGTGGGTTGTGTAGGGGCTGAATATTGTGGTTATGTAATGTCATCAGACTTGTGAGATTTCAAATTTTTTATGAGGTCCGTGTGTGGCTAATTTGTGTATTTGTGCTTTCAAATGTTTGTGGTATGATTTTATGTATGGAATTAAAAATGTTATGGCCATAAGTGCCAATGGGACAACCAAGCTCACAATGATTGTTGAGTGAGGTTATGTCTCCCCGATTGGGCACCGAGTGACTCGGGAAGGGGGTGCTACAGTGAACCTCATGCAGATCTAGTTTTTTTTTTTCTAAACTCTGTGGATCGGGTTACTTGAAACCTACAAATCCTGAACTTCAAGTCCTTACGATTTGGATGTTAAGATCCCTGTGAACCACAACTTTTATTTCCCCACAACTATGGTCATTAAACCGAAAAGTGTAATAATTTAAAAAAAATATGCGACGTGCTCAGAAATTTATGAAAATTTTAGCATATGTTATATATCCCTTTATCATGTTGAAATTAAAGTTTCATGAATTTTGAATACTCTTTGACATATATTAGTCTTAATTTATATTAAATAATAATTATTGGTGAGTTTGAGAATATAATTATGGGACATTGCTATCTTGGAGATGATATGGACCGTACCCCTAATAGCACCTTTTAGGGGGGAAGTCAATTATGGGTCCGAGGGCAACGAACCAGCGAACGGTTGTCATTGATGGGCACCGTTGGCATTAAAATCCCTAATGTGCCATAGAGAGGTCATTAGGTGGGGATCCGTCCCTCGGCAGTGCGCACGGCCAAGACTCCTATAGTGCCATTGCCTAGGCATGGAGGTGATATGTGTATATTATATGGCCTCTTATGGTGGTTCAAGTGCATGTCCATTCTATGAAAAGCGGAAATATGTGATGTATAAAATTACGTGGAATATTTCAAATATGATGAAAACATGACATAAAATTTATGTGAAATGTATGAATAAGAATCTTTATGAAAATTTACATTATCATATGTTTTATGTTAAACTCTTGACTCATGCATTAAGTCTCGTTCTATGCAAATTTAGGAAATATGATGATCGTATGCTAAGCACACTTATAGCTCTATCTTTTGTTTTTCTATAACTATATGTTAAAATTGAAATTTTGATCATGGATAAATATGATTACCATATGTTCTTCCAATTTAGTATATGTTAGAATCGTGGGAATTATCACAAGTTTCATTTACGGTGGGGGAGGTGGGAGCTCCCACCTACCCCCCGGAACCCTCACCATCCCCGGCGGCGGTGGCTCTGCTTCGCTGGATCGCTCCAGCGGCTCCCTCACCGGCGCCCCATGCACCGATGGAACACCGGGCGGGGGGAGCTCCCGTCGAGAACTCCCCCCTCCAAGTTAGCCCCCTCTCCCTCCCCTAGCATCCCATCCCCCTCTCCGCCAGTCCTCCGCCCCTCTCTGGCCATCGCCCCTGCCCCCACACCTCTTTCCCCGACTTCCCCTCCTCTCTCTGTCGGCCCTCAGCCCCTCCCTCCTCTTTCCGCCGGCCCTCCACCCCCCCTCCTCTTTCCCCGACCCCCCTGCTCCGCCGGCTCTCCGGCTCTCTCCCGCCACCCCCCCCCCCGCCCCCCACTTCCCTGCCTTTTCCGCTCCCCCCGCCGACCGCCGCTCCCCATCCTCACTCCCCCATCTTCGAAGACCCCCCCACCACTTGCCCTCCTTTCGCCCCTGCCCCTCCCCCCTCTCCCCCCCTCTCTTCCCCATCGTCGGCTCCTCCCCTCCCCCAAAGCCCCCATCCTCCCTCCACCTCCCTCCCCATTCTCGCCGCCTCTGTGCCCCACTCGATCATCCCCTACCTTCCACCCCATTACCCGGCTCCTCTTCCCCGTCCCACCCCCCATCCCCCGCGCCGCACCCACCCCCCTCGCCGTACCCCCTCCCCCTCTTAGACCGTTTCTCCAAGTTCCTCTTCTGCACACACCCCAGTTCTACCCCCCCCCTTCTGCTCCCTCCATGTTCTTCCCTTCTCGTCACTCCCACCCACAGTCACCCTTCTCCCCGACTCACCCGTCCCCTGCCGACCCGCTGTGTCCCCCCTCTTTCAGTTCTCGCCCCCCTGCCCCTCCCCTCTGCTTCCCCGTTTCATTTCTCCCTTTTTCTCCGCCACCTCCCCCTCTAGTAGGTCCCCCCCGTCTCTCCCTCTCCCTAGTTAACCTCTGCAGGATCTCTTATGCCCCCTCCGCCTTACCCCTCCATCTCCCCCTCCTCCTGCTGTCCCCCCCTAAACCTTTTGAACCATACCATCTATCCCCCACCCTACTCTACTCCCCTTGATTGGCTCTCTCCCGACGATGGGCATTTCCTTGGGCACCAGACGAAGCACGGATCGTGATGCAGGTTACGGGTTTCCACCCTCGGTCTCAAAAGGGCTCGGAGATAATGAGCATCCCCCCCATGCATCCTTCGTGATGCTGGCCTCCCGAGCACCCTCCTCACACCGCCAACTGTCAGAGCAGTTCGGTAGCCTCGCGCTCCGTGAGGAAGAAATCCGTCACCCTCAGAAGAGGTCGTCTCTTCCTCGGCGCCTCCAGGAGTCCCCACCCTCCTTGGGGGTCAGTGTTCGCTTCAGTTCTTGCTTTTTTCTTCTATATCTCCATCGGGATGACGATGGTATGGGCTAGATATGGCTGCACATGTATGGTTTGTTGTCAAGGCAGTCCATGTACTGCAACTATCGTTTGCTTTGAATGAAATATCCTTTCTTCCAAAAAAAAAGAATCGTGGGAATTGGTTTGATGCCTATTGAGTCTTTTGACTCACAATGCTACTAACCATTTTTCAGGAGAGTCTAAGGTTGGTGAGGTAAAAGCCAACGAGGTAGGGGCTATGAAGTCTCAGGAGTGAGTGGCTAGCAAGTGCGCCATAATTCTGCTTATTTCATAGTAGGTGATTAGTTGCAGTCCTCGTAGATGGATTTTTCATTGGACAATGCAATTTGGTTGGTGTGGTTATTATTAAAGAATTTTATTATAGCTATTTATCTCAATAGTTTATTTTAATAGACGATTATGGCATCTTAATGTCTTGTGGGATGGAATGTTATTCTCTCAACATATGTATGTATGATTTCATTTAAGTGTGGCGTTCCAAGCACCGAGATGAGCATCAGTTGTTGTGTCGGTGCCTTGAGACATTACAAAGGGGGTATCCCCCTCTGGCGATAGTGGAGAAGGAAAGAGAGGGAGAGAGAGATAGAGAGGGATGAGAGAGAAAGAGCGTGCAGGGGGAGTGGGGGGACGCCGAAGGAGGTCTCCCCCTCCAGCGACCATGGAGAAAGAAAGAGAGGGGGGAGAGAGAGAAGATGGGCGTGAGAGAGAGAGATAGCATACAGGGGGAGTGGGGGGGACACGGGAGGGGGTCTCCCCCTCTGGCGATAGTGGAGAAAGAAAAATAGGGAGAGAGAGAGAGAGCAGGGGGACGTCGGAGGGGGTCTCCCACTCCGGCGACTATGGAGAAAGAAAGAGAGGGAGAGAGAAAGAGGACAAGGTGTGTGTGTGTGTGAGAGAGAGAGAGAGAGCATGTAGGGGGAGTGGGGGATGCCAGAGGTGGTCTCCCCCTCTGACAACCATGGAGAAAGAAAGAGAGGGGGAGAGAGAGAGGGGACGGGAGGTGAGAGAGAGTGTGTGCAGGGGGAGTGGGGGGGACTCTGGAGGGGGTCTCCCTCTCCAACGATAGTGGAGAAAGAAAGAGAGGGGGAGAGAGAGGATGAGGGGTGCGAGAGAGAGCGTGCAGGGGGAGTGGGGGGACACCGGAGGGGGTCTCCCCCTCCGGCGACAATGGAGAAAGAAAAAGAGTGAGATAGAGAATGAGAGAGTGTGCAGGGAGAGTGGGGGGACGCAGGAGGGGGAGATCGCCTTCGGATAGTGGGGACATAAGGAGAGGGAGAGAGAGAGGACCAGGGGTGGTGGGAGAGAAACTCAAAGGAAGTCGCTCTGTGTGGATCAACTTCACATTTGGGAAATAGTGATTAGTATTTAAAAGCCTAATAAGACCAATTTATTGAGACAAATGACTCTTCAAGGAAGTAAACGGAGCTGAGTAAGATTTTTCAGTGTTGTATCAATATAAAATTGTTATGCATCTGATTCCAATTTAAATATGCACACAATGATGAATTTCTCAAATTTTTCTTGTAGAAGATGCATATTTCAAGCACTCATATATAAACAATCTAAATGAAGGAGCTATCACATGGTTTACTTCTATTATATTACATTCTGCTCATCAAATACTTCTATTATATTACATTCTGCTCATCAAATATTCCCAAAGGATACCGTTTAGGAATAAATGTGTAAAGGATTAGATTAAACTCAAAAAAATAAAAAATGTAATTAAGAATAGGGGAGCCCCACTGGCATTCTGACAAGCCAGGTGACGATGTTAGATGTTTGAAATTATTATTAATATTTTATGACAATATTGATTGTAGAGAAGGGAAAATGGTCTCTTGGGGCTCGTACCACACTTGTAAGATTTGTTTGGTTAGGGAGAGACTCCCAGCCATCTGTGGAATCCTGCAAGCACTAGAAAAGTGATGTCGAAAGGAACTCTGGATGTTACCCTAGGGGATAACCCTCCGATGCTTAAGTTAGAATCAAGCGAAGAGGAGAACAATAGGGGACTGAGAGAGAGAGAGAGAGAGAGTGGAGCGGATAGACCTATAGATAGTCATTGATTCCCAGGAGCGCTCACTGCGCCCAGCGAGTGCTCGGAGAGTTCTCGCTGGGCAAGGGATGTGCCCGAAAGGTTACCTCTTTCCCTCGTGTGCCAGGTTAACCCGAGGGTATGGGTCTTTGTCCGTCTCTGCGGGCGTGTCTCTATGTGTGTCCATGTATCTCCCTCCCCTTTGTAAGTCCAGCGGCCTATTTATAGGTTGTCTAGGACATGGCGCCCGTTGCTTAACGGGGAAAGGCATGAGTCATGAGGTAACGCCCCCTTGATCGTGGGAGGAGTTTCCTATAGTTCTCTTACCCAACCGAGAATTGTGATCTCGAGGCGAGGACCATGGCATAGTGGGTATGGCCTTGTCATCGCCGAATACATGGTCTATAACTCTGTAACGGTGGTAGCTACCTTCGGTTACTGGAGAGTTATCCAGCATCTGGGGCACCCGTATTGAAGCCTCTTGGGAGATTGTAGGTCTACTGGGCTGCCCGATTTTGGGCTATCAATATTCCAGCGTTGGTCCAACCGGACCAGGCCGGAGCGGGCTCATTGCTAGTGGGCTGCAATGGGCCTGGTGGGTTTCACCCTCCTCACTAGCTCCCCACTCTCAGGGGCTGAGCGCGCTCGGAGCCCAAGAGGATCTCCCAACGGGTCGATTGGGGGAGGCTTCTAGGAGGATCATCTGCATTGTCTAATTCCTTGGCACGTGGGCCCCGACGTCTGCTGTGATTTTTGGAGCTCAAGACAGCGCCCATCGGGGTGTCAGGCGGCGTCATCATCATCATGGTGAGGCCGTTTTTCTTTTGGAAAAGCGGGAGCGAGCAGTCGCTTGGGTTACTTGCTACCAACCTCAGTGGCGACAGTCACCTTCCGTTGGCATAACCCTTGAGGTGGCCACTTCACCCCAGTGTTTATAAATTAGGGCGAACATGCACTGGGAGGGGACTCGCCCGTTTTCTTCCCCTAGGGCATCGCGTCTCTCGGTATTTTCTTCCTCTGGAACTTTCGGATTCTTTCCATCATGACCCTTCCCCTTTGCCTTCGGACCCTCCGGATCCTCCTCTTTCGATTTATCAATTTCTTCTTCTAATTCCATCCAAACCCGGGTCTGACCTGACTCCTTCAACATCCATTGTTTTGGGCATCTGCCCGTTCTCTCACTATTTTCGAGGCTTTAGTCTTCATTCCTCCCATCGATTTTCTTTTTCTTCTGTAACCCCTTTCCATGTGATCAGGGTCTCTGCGACTTAGTGAGGGAGTCCTAGCCCTCACCTATTTTCCTTAATTTTCTCCTTATTCGTCTGAGTCCGATCTAGGCGCCACTCCCTCTTGTTAAGTCGCTTCAAGTCTTTGCCTCCATATCTCTTATCTGCCATGGACAATAAATCCCATGATGATCAACATCGCCTCTAGCATGTATTTCTACAACAAGGTCGCAAGGTAAAATGTTTGCATAATTATGCATTTTTATGATGTCATTATCTCATTCATCTACGAATAATTTTTTAAAATGAAGTGCTTCTTAACTTGATTAAGAATGGTAGTTTAGGCCTTTATCCTAGGCTTATAATTTAGTCTTATCAAAAGAGTCTTTAGACTTGCTTATGCAGCATCTTTTGGTGATAAGAACCCCGCGCTGGGAGTTCAGTATTCCCTCCTCGCTTATTAAGGCAACCCTTAGCAGGGCACTCCACACACTTCACGGCGTCCTTAGCCGTCTCCTTTGGTAAAACACCATTGCTACTTGGGCCATGCTCGAGGGCGCGAGGTCTTTTTCTCTTCGTTACTCGGCCAAAATATGAGGGTAAAGATATTCTGAGCAAGACAACTAACTTAAGCACACCCCGACAAGAGAAAGTCTCAAATAGAGGCAGTCTACTATGACATTATTCTCAATCTCAAGTTCAATTTCAATATCTTTCAAGTCCAAAGGATAACAAAATAAATGATGATAAAAAAAGCAAATGGAAAGAAAAAAAATTAAAATTTTTGGCATGGCAAGAGGGCAGTACAGTTTCCCCGTGGGACGTCATGAGCCCAGTCGTATGCATGTCTAAGAAAGAATTAAGGTTCGATGATAAGACACAAAGCCCCGACGCAACAGACCGAATCTCTAGGGGTTGTGCTATGGACGGAAGTCAAACCCGATTTCTTCTTAACTCATATAAGGTTTATCTCCAATTGTTCTTCTCTTCTCCCTCCAAGACCGAGTGCTTCTCAGGTATGGCCTTAGAAGGGGCACCGTTAACCTAGGGTAGCCGACTATAGGGCGCCACCCTTTAATGAACGCCCTACTTTGGATAGTTCCTAGCGAGAGGGGAAGGAACAAGGACCCCTAGCCAGTGGTTTGAATTACCCTTTGATGCTACAATTAGCAATACCTATTACCAAAATAAAAAAAAAATACCAAAATCTAAAAAAATGAATATTACCAAAATCTAGGGCTGTCAATGGGCCGGGCCAGCTCGACAGGCTCGCGGGCCTGGCCCGATTTTGGGCCGGACCGCAAGGTCTTTTACGGCCCGCGAGCTTTTAGTCGGGCCTAAAAGCCCGGCCCAACTAGGCCCGCCGGCCGGCCCGGCCCGGCCCGTTCTCTTTTTTTATTCTCACTTCAAAATTTAAAAATTACTTAGTTAAAATTATGTTATTTTACTTAATTAAAAAATTAAAACTTTCTTTTCATACAAATTATGTATTTAATATCAAAATTTTAATTAATTTAGTTAAATTATAATGTTTATATTATGAAATATATTTATTTTTATTATTTTATTTAAGTTGTCGGGCCGGGCTGGGCCTTAGTCGGGCTTTGTATTTTTTAAATAGTGTTGGGCCCGACCCGGCCCGGCCCGACAGAAGTCGGGCCCGGGCTGGACTCGGGCTTTAATATTAATAAGTCAGGCCCGGGCCGAGCCGACCTAAGCCCGGCCCGGGCTCGGCCCATTGACAGCCCTACCAAAATCCAAACAAAAATTAGATATTTTCCAAAAAATGTAAAAAAATCAGAATATTTTCAAAAATTCAAAAAATTGAATATTTTTCAAAACTCATAAAAATTTGAATATTTTCAAAACATAAAAATTTGTATATTTTAAAATTTTATAAAATTACATTATATTTTTCTGATGGTGTTTTTTTTACAGTGACAACTTTTTGCAAGGACCAAGAACACGGGATGACTCCTCTCCTCATATTCACATCAATCTTTTGATTCTTCCCTATGTTCTCAACATCAACATCTTCGTGATTTTCCACTCTAGGCATCAATTGGTTATCATTTTCAAATCTTTCTAACTCCTGCTGACTTCTTTGATTACTCCTATCACTCTGGGCATCACTTCAGTCATGATCATTCAAGTTCAAATCTTATGACTGGCCAAGTTGTCACCCACATGATAAACAACAAAAATGTAATGATGCTATGATAATGTGTGGCCCATTCTATGTTGCTATGACAAGCTTATGTTGCTTTACAAGCTTTCATACTATGCTTTTGCTATGCTGTCTATGGTGGTCATGTACACTTTCTCATACCATCTATGCTATGCCATGCTACGCCTTCTCATGCTTAATGCATTAAATTCATTGCATGTTTCATTATATCTTGGCTAACAAATCTTTGAGCGCAAGAAGAAGTTCTTTGGTCCCACCGTATGGGCAACATCAATTAGGTCCCATGGTGCTTGCACCTCATTTTCTCAGCTCCCTTCATGTTCATTACTTCACCATCTCCTTGTATGTATTTTACTATATGTTACATACGCTATTAGATTATATCAAGGACATTGTGGCTTTGATAAATCTAGAATAAGAGTTCCCCTTCATCAAAAATGATGATAATTTCAGAGGAATCTTAGTCATACGGATAGGCCGTTGAGCCGTCCAAGACTGAGGATGATGGTTCCCTTTTGCAAGTTAGTGTGCGGATAAACATGTTTCGGCTTAAGATCAGCTCACAAATTGGTATCTTGACTCAGTCTCGATAGCTTAACAATATTATCCTTAATTATTTTTTATTTTTAGTTTATTTTAATTTTTCCTTTTAAACCCAGCATGCATTCATATAGCATTTTGAATTAACTTTGGGAAAATTATTTTAACTTGATTTTGAGAGTCAATTGATTACTAATTTTTAAGATATGAGATATTCCATGCTGAATTGAGTCCTCAGCTTACCTCGTTGCTGTTTTGGGCTATTTCCGTGAAAAATCTTTGTTTGGACTTCTATCCTTTTATTTGATCCTTTCCCCTTTGATACACCTTGGCTGCAACACGTTCACATTGGCTGATAACCGCTCTCCAATGGTGAAACCTACAGATTTATGACCTGGGATACTTCCACCATGCTGGAAGTTGATCGTCCTCTTTTATCTCCTTTGTGCCCGCGTGCACACTCCTTCCTTATCCAAATAATTATTGTTTTCCTTGAATCTTCCCAAGATTGTTTCATTTCGAGCTTTTGAATTAATTTTTACCAAGTGGTGTTAATTACGTATCTCATCACACCTTGGCGTTTACTTTTCAGTTCGCTCCACTTCATTTCACTCTTTTTCATTTCATTTTATTCCATTCCATTCCTTGTCACTCCCCTACAAAGCAGATGCCAAGGCGGGATAACTATAGACACGCCAAAATTGACATCATTTTGAGTACATCTCATATTACCTTGTGATGTCCTAATTGACCCTCAAATCAACTTATTTGAGTGTTCTTCCCTTTTTTTTGATTAATCAGCCTCCCTCAGCTTTTCCACATTTTCCCCTATTTTTTCTGATTTTTTGTGGATTTTTCTCCAATTTATCGGGATTGTTCTAAATTAGAGTCAGGCACAGTGGACGACATTTTCTTCTTGAAAGAATCAACACCTGTTCAAATAGACGCCAATTCTTATGAGTCGACACACCTTCTGTTGAGTCGACGTAGTCTTGAAATTCGCATCCAGTATAGCGGACGCGTATTCATTTTCCTATTTTTGGCCTGTTTTATTTCATGAATTAACGCCTTTTTGGAAAGTCTTCCACTGTTGAAATGGCGTCTGCCGCAGTGGACGCGTTATTAAATTCGCGTCCGCTGTAGTAGACGCCAATTCTTCCTTTCCCCATTTTGAGGCCAAAATTCATATTAACGCCTTTTTAGAAAGTCGCCCATTCTTGAAATGATGTCTGCCACAGTGGACGCGTTCTTAAATGTGCGTCCGCTATAGTAGACGCCAATTCTTCCTTTCCCCATTTTGAGCCCAAAATTCGTATTCTTGATGAATTAACGCCCCTTCACAAAGTCGCCAATTCTGTAATTGACGTCAACTTTCTTGACGTTAATTCACTTTCCTAATTTTGGCCTTTTAAATAATTACCAAAATCCCAAAATTTTAGAATTCGCGTCTTCCCTGGTGGACGCCGTTTCCTTTCCGACTTTTGGTAATTTTTGACTTTCCTAAAAAATTGAAGAAATGGTGTCTGTATGGACGGTCGCCAATTTTAATTCGCGTCTAGGACCCTTACGCATTTTACCTTGCCCAATTTATGTTCAAAATTCGTATTTATTGCTAATTGGCGTCTCCCCCCCCCCCCCCCCGAGATGCGAATTCTTTTCTAATTTTATAGATTTCTACTCTTTTCATATTTAAATTTCAATTAGCGCCTCTTTGAACTGACGTTAATTAATTGACGACTTCTGGGCTTGACGTCAATTCTCACAGAATTCCGAATCCAACAGAACCTCATTCTTTCCTCATTTCAAGCTCCTTTTCTACTTGGGAAAGGGTTCCTGTCACTTTCTAAGGTTGAGGGGACACATGGCAGCTGATTTTTTCTCTCCAAATCCAACTAAAACTTGATTTAATATTTTTAATGGAATTTAAACTCCAAATTTTCACTCTATAAATAGGGACCCTCTCTCCCTTGTTGTTTAAGGCTGCATTCATTGATCATGGGCAGGTGCTGCTGGACCAAGGGGTCAAGGAGAGAGTCTCCCATGCTCAAAGCTACATCCTTTAGGAGATCTTCTTCCTCTCTTGAAGATTTGAAGCTCTTTTAGAGAATAAATCAATAAGCTTATTCTTTCTCATCCCCTCTCTTTATTGTTCTTTAGTTTAATTTTTGCATTACATGCATCACACCTTCTTCCTCTTTTATTCTTTTATCTCAACATTGAGATCTCCAATTGTGCAACACTTTCACCCTCACTCATCACATCATATTTTTTTTCCACCCTTTGCATAAGGGTTTTAAGGCCAAAACACCAACAAGGTATGTTCATCTTCATGTTTTCACATTTATCTTATGTTAGAATTTGATGATCCACATCTTTGGTTTCTAATTCATATCTTTCTTTGTTGGTGTTTGTTATTTTTTCATGGGTAATCTTACAAGAAAAACTCTCTTCATCGGCCAGTCGATTGGAAAAGAAGGTCAAGCACTCACATCCCCCACACTACCAAAGGTATTCTTCACGATCCCTCCCTTGTTCTTTAATTGTTAATTCATTTGAGGCCCGCGTGTCTCTAGCAATCACAACCCCCATTAGCATCTACGCATGCTCCCTTTCTCTTCTTTCCTCTTCTTTTTATATTTTATTAATTCTTTTTTTAAGTGGATTTCTCTTAGAATCTACATTGACGATCACGGTGGGACCCCTATTATTTTTCTTTTGATTACCCTTTCCCCTTGGCACCCGCATGTACCCTTTCCCTCTTGCACCCACGGTGCATCTCCTTTGGTGCTCCACGTAGCACTCTCCCTTTTTTTACTATTTTTATCCCTTGTGCACCGCGTGCACAACCCCCTCCTTTATGTGATTGTTAATTTGTTAGATTTTAGACAAAAAAATCCCTTTCTTTATCCTTTAAAAAAATTGAGCATGCCATGCTTCATATTATCTCCTCTTGATTGCCATAATTTGTGTGGAGCTTTGTGAGTGTTTTTACCCTTTTTCCCATTAGTTTTCTGCATTTTTTTAACCTTTCTGGCCGCTGTATGTAGGGTGAACGCGGTCAGCAAGGGGACCGCGTTCTGTTGAACGCGGTCTTGTAGCAGACCGCGTTCTGCAAAAAAGAAGAAGAAAGAAACCACTTCTAGGGTGGTGGACGCGAATTTGAAAATCTGCGTCCACTGTCCATGACGCCAATTCTATTTATGTTCATACATTCATTTTCTTATTCCTTTGCATTAGTTCTTGCATATTGGACATTTGGCTTGGGAGACCTTCTCTCCCCACACCTTCTAGGAGATCGTTACCCCCTCTTGGTGAAGGAAGGACCCTCCAATTGAGAATTCCTCTCATTGGACTGAAATTTCCTAAACCAAGGCCTCCGTAAGTCCCCGACATCGAAGGATTCCCTCTTCGATCACTAGGCTGGTTATACTTTTGAAGTTCCCAGGTTTAGTTGGCCTAATACGTGGTGAGAAGATCAACCTAGTTGGCATCGGAGTTGACCCCATATTGAAACTAGGTTCTTACCTTGAATAAATCATATCAAACTTTGTCAAAATACTTAATTCTCCAAGGTTCAAATAAGAAAAATCAAGTGTAAACATCTCATTGTTTGATATCTTTGCATCATTACTTTGATTGAATATTGTTTGATTGCATGATGTTTCTCTTTGATAGCAAAACCAACATGTTTAATCACACTTACACTTATGAGGATGATCAACCAAGCACATCCTATGATCCTCAGATTTATAATTCTCACCACAATTTCTCTAAGGGGCCACGTCCTCACTCTCATGGTCTTACCCGCCCCATGGGCAATTCTCAATCTTTTGGCCCCTTACATCAATCGCGAGTCACTATTCTCCCGAAACCATCTCCTCCACCTAGCGTGATGGTCTCCCAAAATTTGCATCTCACCCCTCAACAAGCCTGGGCCCTTAAGGCCATTGTTGAGGGTTTAGCTTCTTCATCTCATCCTCATTCATCTCATCCTCCTTCCACTCCCTCCCGGGTGGCCCATCACCCGTCTTCTTTGTTGTGCCCCTGGTTTTGATGATGACAACCATGAGATGTGAATGTAGTATTCAACCCAAAATGTTAAATAAAGTCTTGATTCAGTAACGCTTCCATTTGATTTCCTTTTGATGCAAGAAAGGAATAGGGTCGATGCTGGGAGTTCAAGGCGTCGACACATCAGTTGAAGAGGGATTCACAGATTCACTTCACTGTGTCAACTCCACGCTATTGCAGCGTCAACTCATTAGCATAAGGAGCAAAGGCATTCACAGACCTACTTCACTGCGTCAACGCCACAATAGAGCAGCGTCGACGTAGCAGTTAAAAAGGCAGTGTTAATGGTTCACTGGAATACCCCAGTGCATCAACGCTACATAAGGATAGCGTCGACGCAGCAGCTCATTCTGATGTGAAGTTGGCTCTGGGTCAGTTCAGTGGGTCGACGCAGCGACCCCATGCGTCAACGCATCCAGTCTTACATTCAAGCCATATGAGGCATCTCAAGGCTGCGTCAACCCTGGGGACTCAATGGGTTGACGCCATCTGAACTTCCTTCGAGATTAGTTGGGTGGACCCCAATCGTAGTGACGTCAAAGGCCACATCAGCCAAAAAGCGCTTGAGATCTCATCTTTTCCCTCGCGATTCCAGAAGGCTCTACACGTAGCAATCAGGGGACTAACCAGAATATCTGGTTGGGGCCCACTAGATGTATATATGCATGGATCTGGAAATGAGCGCGGAAATTGCTGAATTGCGGAAGGTGTTAGAGATTTCGAAGCTGCTGCGGACAAGGCTAAGGAAGAGAAGCTCACGAGAGGAACTGGGAGTTCATCTTCATCCTCATATCGATCTGCTGAAGACTGGAGGAGATCTAGGAGCAGCGATCCTTGGAAGCTCATCTGCATTTCAGAAGGAGAAGATCAGCTAATCGTTGAAGCTTCTTCTTCCAGTTTTCTGAATTCAAGCCAGAGATTCGGCTGCTTCACAGATCTGAGATTGCCTTTTTATTTACTGAGTGATTTCGTTTATTACTTGTCTTTTTTGATTTGAACTCTATTATATTGTTTCTCCCTCGTACTGGTTTGAGTAGAGGGAGGGGTTGATCCAGCAGACTGTGCTTGGATCAAGGGAAGTTGGGCGTGTTGCCTGCAAGCTGTTTGTCAGCGGGTTAGAGGATCTGTTCCTCTGGTTAAGCCAAGCTGTAATGCTCAGCGGTGTATGTGAGGAAGTAGTTCCTCGGTGTAGCTAAGCTGTAAAGCTCAGCAGGGATCCTCGCTGGTTTAGTGAGGGGTGGACGTAAGTCTCCACAGGGAGACCGAACCACCATAAAAATCTGTGTTCCTTTTGTGGTTTGATTTCTCACATTATCTACCTTTCGTTAGATGCTTGATTAGGCACGATTCTCATGCTGTTTGGTTATTGAACTTCTAATTATCATTCTGCTCTTTAATTCGAGTGTGATCTTGCATAAAGTTTTTTAAAGGGTCAACCTATTCACCCCTCCCCTCTAGTTTGACATTCCACCTAATCCAACACGTGGTATCAGAGCTCGGCTCTCTTGTCAAGGGTCTAACAACCCATAGAGATTTGGTAGAATGGAAAACAAGGGGCGCATGCCTGAAGGGTATGCAGTGAATAGGTCACCCTTCTTTGATGGCACTAACTATGCGTACTGGAAAAATCGGATGCAGGTATTTCTGAGAGCTCAGGACCATGAGATTTGGAGAGTCGTGAGCAAGGGACCATATCAGATAGAAGGAGATGAAGAACTGTGGGTGAAGGAGCAGATTCGGAAGTCCAATGTCAATTGGCAAGCTATGAACATCATGCAATGCTCATTGCATCCTATGGAGTTTTCACGAGTATCCTCATGTGCAAGTGCCAAGGAAATGTGGGACAGACTCCAAGTCATTTATGAAGGTACGTCTGAGGTAAGGGAGACAAAAGCCAATATGTTAATTTCTGAATATGAAGCTTTTAGAATGAAACCAGAGGAAAACATATCTGAAATGTATGCTAGACTAACCCTATTAGTGAATGGTCTTAAAGGTCTAGGAAAGGCTTACACAGATTACGAACTGGTTAGGAAAATTCTTAGATCCCTAACTCCAGTTTGGCACACCAAGGCCACTGTTGTTGAGGAATCTAGGAACCTTCCTACCACTACCCCTGATGAGCTTATCGGATCTTTGATGGCTTATGAGCTGAACTTCAAAAGGACAGATGAGGATGTGAAAAAGAAAAAGCCTCTTGCATTGAAGGCAGGACCAAGTAGCAAGGATAGCTCAGATGACAGTCATTCATCTACCTCAGATGATGACTCAGGTGAGATAGCAATGCTCACCAGAAAATTCAGGAGGTTTCTAAGGAAGGAAGGTAAATTTAGAAACAACAGAAGATCAGAGGTAAGAAAGAGTTCAAAATTCAAATCAGAAAACTCTAGGAAATCTGACAAGGTTGTCTGCTACCAATGCAGGAAACAAGGACATATAAAATCTGAATGTCCAGAGAATGTGAAGAAAGTTCAACCGAAATGGAAGAACAAGAAGCCTAGGGCAATGATAAGTACGTGGAGTGACGAGGAGAAAGATGAAGATGAAGAAGAAAGCACTTCTGAAGAAGAGGTTGATGTCAAGTTGTGTTTCATGGCTAATGGAGATGATAAGGATGAGGTAACTTCCTCTTCTGAAAACTTCTCTTGTAGTGATTGGGAAGAAGCATTTAATGAATTGCTAGATAAGTATGATCATGTAAAGAAAGAAAATAAATCACTCAAGAAAAAGAAGAATCTGACTAATCAAGAAAATTCATTGAATGATAAAATCAAGTGCCTAGAAGCTGAAATAACCAGTTTAAGAAAATCTCTTGATGAAAGTGACCAACATAGAGATAAATTGATAGAAATGAATAGAGAAAACGAATATTTACTGAAAATTCAGGATGACCTGAAACTCAGAATGCAAAAATTGGAGAGTGATGTAAAAATTACTGAAGAAAAGTATGAAGCCATTCAAGGAGTAAATCAGGAACTCCAAGAAAATTTGAAGAAACTGGAAGATGAGAATTCAAGCAAACAAACCTCTCTTGAGAAATTAACTCAAGGTAAAAATAATCTTGAAGCTGTCATGGGAATAAGAGGTAATTTTGGAAAAGAAGGACTTGGTTATAATCCAACCAAGAAGAAGGATCTAGGAACTAGATTTATAACATTTGTTTCTGAACAAGGTACGTCTGAGCAGAGTCAAATGGCTGAAAAGAAGTCTTGTGAGGAAAATCAGGAAGAAGGAAAACAGACAAATGAAATCAGGGAAAGAAAAGGGCAAAGAGAAAATGTATGATACTCTTAATGCCAATCATCATAAGAATGTGCCCAAGTTCAGAAGAAAATCCTCAGGTCAACCTATAGACCCTAGCTCATCAACCCAGCATAAAGAATATAGAAATTCATGGAGTCATAGGACTAGTACACGATAGTTGCGTCAACGCACTGAATATCCTACGTCCACTCATCCCATGTCCCAGGGGTTCTACAGAAAAAATGCTAGAACAAACCATTGGGCGCGTCAACGCAGTGTCCACACTGCGTCAACGCATACACCCTTCCCTGGTGGGCACTCTTTCAGAAACATGAGAATGAGTCGACGCAGCCACTATAGTGCGTCGACGCACCCTATGTACCAGAACCCATATGACCTAAAGGCTAGGTGGATGAGTCAACGCAATCATGTGGTAGGGTCTACGCAGCGAACCTTCATTCCTTCAAGACCTTAATATTTTTCTAGAACTTCTCATCCCAGGTTCCCCAATGCCTCTTGGAGTCACAATAACTATTGGAATGAGAACAAGAATAAAATTTCATACTTCTCTAACAACAGAAATGGCTCAAAAAGGGAATTCCAAAGGGTACTTCAACCAAATCAGAAAAATTTCAAATCTATGAACCCCACATATCAAAAACCCTCAAAACAACAGATTTGGATTCCCAAAAGTATGATGTCTTACTTGACGCAATCATATGGTCTGATGGGACCCAAGTGTATTTGGGTTCCAAAATCTCTTGTTTGATGTGACTTGCAGGAGTGCCTTGCAGCTGTACACAATAGATGGTACCTTGACAGCGGCTGCTCAAGGCACATGACGGGAGACAAGGTAAAATTCTATCTCCTGGTTGAGAAAGAAGGAGGACATGTCACGTTTGGGGAAACAATAAAGGTAAAATAATTGGAAAAGGTAAAGTTGGCAAAACTCCCCTGAACTCTATTGATGATGTGTTACTTGTTGAAGGATTAGAATACAATCTTCTTAGTATAAGCCAACTGTGTGATAGGGGGCACAAAGTTGTGTTTGATTCCCATGCATGCACCATTATTGAAAAGCAGTCTGAAAGTGTCAAATTCTCTGGAAAAAGAATAAATAACATGTACATGGTAGATTTAGATGATCCTGCTCATAACAATCTTTGTCTAGCTGTGAATAAAAGTGAACTGGCTTGGCTGTGGCATCGTAGACTAGGTCATGCTAGCTATAGTGTCATGCATAAGTTAGCCAAATTCAACATGGTGAATGGTCTGCCTGATGTTTCATTTAAGCAAAATGACAAAATTTGTAATGCATGCACTCAAGGCAAGCATACTAGGAAATCATTTAAATCCAGAATTGAAAACCAATCTTCTAGACCTCTTGAACTTGTTTACATGGATTTGTTTGGACCTACTAGAACAGCAAGTTTGAGTGGCAATAAATATGGATTTGTTCTGGTAGATGATTTTTCTAGGTTTACTTGGGTGTTCTTTTTAACTCATAAGAATGATGCATTTGAAGAATTTCAGGTATTCTTCAGGAAAATTCAGCAGGATGGTAAGTACACTATTTCATCTATCATGTCAGATCATGGAGGAGAATTTGAAAATTCAGAATTCGATGGTTTTTGCAGGGCAATGGGAATATCTCACAAATTCTCATCTCCAAGAACTCCTGAACAGAATGGAGTGGTGGAAAGAAGAAACAGAACCCTTGTCGAGATGGCTAGAACTATGTTGATTGAAGGACAACTCCCAAGGAAGCTCTGGGCAGAGGCTGTAAACACAGCTTGCTACATTGTAAACCGGGCAATGGTAAGACCTCTGTCCAAAAAGACTCCATATGAGCTGTTGAAAGGTAAGAAGCCATCTGTTATACACTTCAGAGTTTTTGGATCTAAATGCTTTGTTCAAAATAATAACAAACGGGACTTAGATAAATTTGAACCTAAGAGTGAACCAGCCATATTTCTAGGGTATTCAAATCACTCTAGGGCCTATAGAGTCCTAAATATCAAAACTCAATCTGTTGAAGAATCTCCACATATTATCTTTGATGAAATGAATGTCAGGTCTGAAAATGAACTATCTTGCAGGGACAAAGATGATGGTGAATTTCTTGAAGAAAAGGAAGAACAACATACTCAAGAGGAAGAGCCAAGGTCAAATGAAAATCTAGCTGAATCAAGTACTAGAGGTAATGCAGATGACAATGAAGGTAACTCTCTAACTAATGTTAGAATGTTAAGGGACCACCCTCTATCAAGCATTATTGGTAATCTGCATGATCCTACCAGAACTAGATCTCATTTCAGAACAATTGAAGAAATGGATAATTTGGCTCTTATATCTCAAATTGAACCAAAAAATATAACTGAAGCCCTGAAAGATGATTGCTGGATTAATGCAATGCATGAGGAATTAAATCAATTCAAAAGAAATAAAGTGTGGCACCTTGTGCCAAGACCTAATGAACTTTCAGTAATTGGAACTAAATGGGTCTTTAGAAATAAACAAAATGAAAATGGAATTGTGATAAGAAATAAAGCAAGACTGGTTGCACAAGGATATAACCAAGAATTTGGCATTGATTTTGAAGAATCCTTTGCACCAGTAGCTAGATTAGAAGCTATCAGATTATTACTTGCATATGCATGTTGTCATGGAATAAAACTCCATCAAATGGATGTAAAAAGTGCATTTCTCAATGGTTTAATAAAAGAAGAGGTGTATGTTGAACAACCCCCTGGTTTTGAATCTATAGACTGCCCTGACCATGTTTACAGATTAGACAAAGCTCTCTATGGGCTCAAACAGGCACCTCGAGCATGGTATGATAGACTCAGCTCCTATCTCACTGAGAAAGGATATTCAAGAGGTAAAGTGGACCAAACCCTATTCACCAAGGTGAGAAATAATGACATTATTCTGGTTCAAATCTACGTCGATGATATAGTTTTTGGATCCACTAAACCAAGCATGTGTGATGAATTCTCAAATTTGATGACCACAGAATTTGAGATGAGTCTCATGGGTGAGCTTCAATTTTTTCTAGGTCTACAAATCACCCAAAGCAAGGATGGATGCTTCATCAACCAGGCAAAGTACATTTCTGAATTATTGAAGAAATATCAAATGGAGAATCTTAAGGCAATCAGCACTCCCATGAGCACCAATACAAGTTTGGATGCAGATCAGCAAGGTAAATCAGTAGATGCAAAGACGTATCGAGGTATGATCGGATCACTCCTCTATCTTACTGCATCTAGGCCAGACATCCAATTTTGTGTATGTATGTGTGCTAGGTTTCAGTCTGATCCTAAAGAATCCCACTTGATTTCTGTCAAGCGTATCTTTCGATACCTTGCTGGAACTCGAGACTTAGGGATTTGGTATCCTGCATCTTGCACTTTTGATCTTGTATCATACTCAGATGCAGACTATGCTGGATGCAAACTTGACAGGAAAAGCACAAGTGGCTATTGCCAATTTTTGGGAGGGTGTTTGGTTTCTTGGGCATCCAAGAAACAACACTCAGTGGCACTATCCACTGCAGAGGCAGAATATGTCGCTGCAGGGAGTTGTGGCACTCAAGTGTTGTGGATCAAACACCAACTCCAAGATTATCAAACTGATCTTGGATGTGTCCCAATATTGTGTGATAACACAAGTGCCATTAACCTGGCAAAGAACCCCATCCAGCACTCTAGGACCAAACATATCGAAATAAGGCATCACTTCTTGCGAGATGAAGTTAATAAAGGTAGCTTTAAATTGATTTTTGTAGACTCTGAACATCAACTAGCTGACATTTTCACCAAGCCACTGAATAATGAAAGATTCTCTTGTCTTAGGAGAGAGCTTGGTTTGTGCAATCCTCATTTTGTTGCCTAAATTGATTGCTTGATTTCTTCCTTGAAGCTTGTCTGATCAACCTTGCCTAGAAATAAATTGATTGCATGTCCTGCTTGAGTTGCAAATGCCTGATCTCTAAATAAGTCAAAGATTTAGGGGAATTTAGTTTTGAGCATATCTGTTTAATAATTGCATCTTCATTCATATTGTCTGTCATGAATAAATGGAGGGAAAGTTTGCATCAGTTTTTAGACATGAAGTGTGAATGTGCATGCTAGAAGCAATGTATGGACTTGCTGGGTTGTAATGCAGAATGCACTTGAACAAATGCAATGAATGTATAGAGTTGCTTAAGCTAACGCATGGAACAAGTCTGTATAGACTTTGATGTTCAAGTGCAGTGTATGGACTTGTGTACGCAGGGCAGACAATGTGTAGACTTGCGTGATGCACAACCACATGCAATGTATAGACTTGGATGAGTTGCAAAGGCTGTACAGACTTGACAAATGCTTGAACAAGCCGATGTATAGACTTACACGATGTATGGACTTGCAAGACGATGCATTGTATAGACTTTAGAAAGCTTGAAGCACAGACACACTGCAATGTATAGACTTAGCGTGCTTCAAAGCAACCATGTGCAGACTTTACCGATGTACAGACTTAGTGTTCTGAACGTAGGTAACGCTAAGAAATGCAATTCTGTTCTGTTAGAGTCAGTTATCTGGGTATCTGAAGAGTGGTTTATGAGACTGAGTCAACACTGAAAGACAACTTCTGAAAACAGGCTGCAAGTTAAACTGACTGGTTAAATGAGTTAACGCAGTCACTTGGATGAGTTGACGCACTGATGAAAACCTGGTGCAAATCAGTTCTGGAATTAATTGGATTACTTCAGAAGGGTTACCGCAGCTCTGAAGTTTGGATCTCACATATCCTTTTCTTGGTGTCGTCTTCTCAATCCCTCATCAACCTTGTAGCTTCTACTTTCAGTTTTTCAACTTGTAGTGAAGAACCACTCAATCTTGAGTATGAGGGAAGTCTCTTGAGATCTGAAATGTGAATTGATGTCATAGATTCAGGGGGAGCTAAAATGATAATTCCCTTATAAGAGGTGGTGATCTTTATTGACTGTCTCTAGGCTGTATTAATGGTTGGAGCTTTATAAATCTTCTGTTCTTTGAATGCTAAAATTCATGAACACAAAAGTGCTGTGCATATGGAATAGTTTCAGAACTATTTAATAAAACTGAGAACTCCTCATTTCTTGAACTATGATGATCAAAAGTAAAGAGACCTTTGTGCAAATGAATTTAACATCTGTATTGATTTTAAACTCAGCATAGGGTTAATAAAAGCTTAAGAAACATACCCTATATATACAAATATACATATAATAAATTGTAGAGCAATGGCAAGCCTTCACTGAGAAACTGTCTCTATGCATCAAAGAAGTGCTAATGAGCATGTCATGATGTGGGCTGTTACCTCTGCTTTAAAAGAAAAATAATTCATTGCAGAGCAATGGTACCTTTCCACTGAGAAACTACCTTCATGCACCAATGAAGTGCTAAAAGGCATGTCATGAAGTGAGTTGCCAACTCTGTTTCAGTTGTGCAGAATAGTTAGCTATGCTAAGTAACCGGGGACTCTGGTGTCTGATAAACATGTGCACCTGTGTCAAAAGGCTAGCTACACTTGACTGCAATTGATGAAAAATTAAAAATGTCAATGTTTATATAGGGTTGACCTGAAGCTCAAAAATGAAATCCGTTTGAGTTCATCCTCAATTCGAGTTAAATTCACAACTATAAGGGTATCTTGAAATTGAACATTCTAGGGATATGATTTGAGAAAGTTCCAAGTGTGCAAATTGTTCAATCCTTATTCCATAATCATGCTCTTCTTATTCAAGGATTTTTCTCAAAGTCTTAAGATTGTTTTACTCCACATCATTAAATGAATTAGGGGCTCTCATAATTTCTCATCATATATCTCATAAGGGAACTTGAATTTTATCGATTAAAAATCCCTGAATATAATTTCATCTCTTCCAAATTTCAATGTCATTAGAATGCCTACATACTGTGGATCTTCACTATTTCCTGTCTACTTCACACTATAATTCTGACTCGCCTTGGTGGCGTCGACGCAGTGTCTCACTGCGTAAATGCAGTCATTCAATAACTCCCATTTCTTCTCAGTCCAGTTCAGCACAGTGAACCGGTTCACCTTTTTGAACTGAACTCAAGTCATCACCTTCTTTAAAATCCCGCAGCATAAACGCTGCCGTCTACTTGTTCCTTCCACAACCTAGTGGTTTTCTATCTCTCCGACTCTCTTCGTCTTTCCTTCTCCGCACTTTCTCGCTGCCATGGCGCCTCCGGAACAAAAGAAGAAGGGGAAGAACAAGACGGGTCTACAGAAAAGAGATCCCATCTTTGCTACGGGCAGGATTGAGCCTCGAACTAAATATCAAGCGGAGACGCCGTCTGTGTCAGCTCCACCACAACAAAAAGGAAAAGAGAAAAGCTGGCCGGCAAAGACAAGAGCAGCAAAGCAAAAGGGCAAAGACAAGGGCTTGGCAGATCCTTCAAAGGAAATACCGTCTCCTTCAGCTCCACGAAAACGGAAAGGCAAAGAGACAGAGTTCTCTCTTCGGAAACGCCGTCTTCATCCAAGCCCGCCTACCAAAAAGAGAAAGCTATCTACCGTCAGGACAGAGGAGCAGGTTACATCTTCAGGTGCTGCGAAGGGAAAGAAAGGTGTGGACAGCTCTCATGCACGGTCTTCTGATCCCTCTCTCACTATCAACGTGGAAGAACCTCTGAAGGTCCTTATTCCACGGTATATTGTTGCTACCGACGATGAGATGCTTGAGGTTTTTCCGCAACTATTCCCTACTTTGGATTATCAGGGTTGGTGGTCTTTTGTTACAAATCATAAGATTTATTACCCCACCCTAGTCAGGGAATTTTACCACAATTTGAAGTATGAACCTCAGATCCCCAAAATTTCTTCAACTGTCAGGAATGTTAGTTTCGAATTGACAAACAAACTGTTTGCCAGAGCTTGGAAAATTCCAATGAATGGGGTTCAATTACACAGTTTTCAGTTTGATGAACATGCAGCTTATGCTCTTTTGACTGACAAACCCAGTGATCCTACAGTCATTAGGGAGACTTTTTTATCTAGTCTTAAAGCAAATCAGTTCCCTCCATTCAATAGACTGCTCCACCATATTTGCACATCAATGATAACACCTCAGAGCAGTGGTAGGGAACGTGTCACTGAGATGCAGAGATTTTTACTGTATTGCATGCTAAAAAAGATAAACATTTCATTGTCAGATGTAGTCATTCAGACCATGGGAACTTGCTTAACACAATCTAGGACACTCCCATATGCTGCTCCATTAACTGCCATTTTTCGAAAAGTTGGAGTAGATTTTGGTAATGAGAAGAAACTGACTATTCCTAAAGGGAACATATACTCCCTTTCCTACATTCAGAAATTCATGGGATTTAAAGTTATAGATGGACAGCCTGTTAGGGTTCTGCCAAGTCAGAAACCAGTGCCTACCTCAGTGGAGACTGGTCATGAAGCCAGAACTGCAACACAAACTCAACAAGAGGCCAGTCTAAACAGAATGGAAAGACCAGAGGCTAGGGCAGATAGACCTGAAGCTAGTTCAGCCAGAATGGAATACCAAGAGTTCAGCAATATCCAGGATGATTACTATGTACAAGATGATACTCCTGTGTTTCCTGTTGATTCCAGAGAACTTGTCATAGTACAAGGTCCTCTTCCAGAACCCTCTCCACCAAGGGGACCTGCATCTACTTCTGAGGAGATTCCAGCCAACTCTCAGAATGATTTTTCTGGTATCAATCCTACTCTCATTCAATTTTTGGAAACAAAATTCAAGAGTATTGACTCCTCCATAATGCACCTAAGTTCAACAACGGATATGAGGCTGTCACACCTTGAACAGAAATTAGACAGCAGATGGGAAAAGTTACACGTGATAAATTCAAGTCAGACAAGAAGCTTCATGAATTTATGGAATCTCTTCTTCAAGCTTGTCAGAAAGCTGGTTCAGTCATGCGTAACTTACAAAACGTGCATCAACAATGTCTGCACAAGATACAGAGTGTACAGACATACACAACTATGATGTCAGAGAAAATCAATCCAAGTTGAACTTGAAATATTCCACCCTGATTGACAAGAACAATGAGTTCAGTGAAAAGGTTCAAACTTTGTTTGAAAAGATTACATCTTTTGGTCAGGACATTGCTAAACTGTTTGAACGAACCACTCTAGTCGGTGATGAGGTTGTGGATGTGCTGCATATTTTGAAAGAAAACTTTCCACCCACCATTGAAGATCAGCGTGATGTGTACTGCCCTCCACCAACTGAAGCATCCTCCTCTGCACCTGAATGGGGATCTCAGCAGAAAGCTCAGGTGGACTATCTGTTTGATATACTGCACAACTGGTTTGATGGTATTTCTACTAAGCTCAAAGAATACCACAAGTTTGTGGTGAACAGAGATCAGCTGCTTTCTGAAAGGATGGACACTATGGCAGCTTCCATGGCTCAGCTTCAGCAACAGTTGGATATTGTGTCTGCAACTGTACTTCAGGCTTCCTCATCTACTCCCCTTCCTGATGATGTCAAAGGGGGAGAGACATGAACTCGAGTCTAAACTAGAACTGCATTGCATCTGCATCAAATGTGTTGACTGACTAAAATTTCTTACTTTTTGTCTTTATCTATGATGTAAAACCCTGGACTTAAATGAATGACAAAAATTGGTGTTTGTTTCAGTCACTGAATTGAATTCCTTGTTGATCTGAACTTTCTTGTTTGATCTGGATGATACATTTGTTATTTAGATGCAATGGCATTCACCTCATAGTTGCCATCATCAAAAAGGGGGAGATTGTTGTGCCCCTGGTTTTGATGATGACAACCATGAGATGTGAATGTAGTATTCAACCCAAAATGTTAAATAAAGTCTTGATTCAGTAATGCTTCCATTTGATTTCCTTTTGATGCAAGAAAGGAACAGGGTCGACGCTGGGAGTTCAAGGCGTCCACGCATCAGTTGAAGAGGGATTCACAGATTCACTTCACTGCGTCAACTCCACGCTATTGCAGCGTCAACTCATCAGCATAAGGAGCAAAGGCATTCACAGACCTACTTCACTGCGTCAACGCCACAGTAGAGCAGCGTCGACGCAGCAGTTAAAAAGGTAGTGTTAATGGTTCACTGGAATACCCCAGTGCGTCAACGCTACATAAGGATAGCGTCGACGCAGCAGCTCATTCTGATGTGAAGTTGGCTCTGGGTCAGTTCAGTGGGTCGACGCAGCGACCCCATGCGTCAACGCATCCAGTCTTACATTCAAGCCATATGAGGCATCTCAAGGCTGCGTCAACCCTGGGGACTCAATGGGTTGACGCCATCTGAACTTCCTTCGAGATTAGTTGGGTGGACCCCAATCGTAGTGACGTCAAAGGCCACATCAGCCAAAAAGCGCTTGAGATCTCGTCTTTTCCCTCGCGATTCCAGAAGGCTCTACACGTAGCAATCAGGGGACTAACCAGAATATCTGGTTGGGGCCCACTAAATGTATATATGCATGGATCTGGAAATGAGCGCGAAAATTGCTGAATTGCGGAAGGTGTTAGAGATTTCGAAGCTGCTGCGGACAAGGCTGAGGAAGAGAAGCTCACGAGAGGAACTGGGAGTTCATCTTCATCCTCATATCGATCTGCTGAAGACTGGAGGAGATCTAGGAGCAGCGATCCTTGGAAGCTCATCTACATTTCAGAAGGAGAAGATCAGCTAATCGTTGAAGCTTCTTCTTCCAGTTTTCTGAATTCAAGCCAGAGATTCGGCTGCTTCACAGATCTGAGATTGCTTTTCATTTACTGAGTGATTTCATTTATTACTTGTCTTTTTGATTTGAACTCTATTATATTGTTTCTCCCTCGTACTGGTTAGAGTAGAGGGAGGGGTTTGATCCAGCAGACTGTGCTTGGATCAAGGGAATTTGGGCGTGTTGCCTGCAAGCTGTTTGTCAGCGGGTTAGAGGATCTGTTCCTCTGGTTAAGCCAAGCTGTAATGCTCAGCGGTGTATGTGAGGAAGTAGTTCCTCGGTGTAGCTAAGCTGTAAAGCTCAGCAGGGATCCTCGCTGGTTTAGTGAGGGGTGGACGTAGGTCTCCACAGGGAGACCGAACCACCATAAAAATCTGTGTTCCTTTTGTGGTTTGATTTCTCACATTATCTACCTTTCGTTAGATGCTTGATTAGGCAGGATTCTCATGCTGTTTGGTTATTGAACTTCTAATTATCATTCTGCTCTTTAATTCGAGTGTGATCTTGCATAAAGTTTTTTAAAGGGTCAACCTATTCACCCCTCCCCTCTAGTTTGACATTCCACCTAATCCAACATTCTTCTATTCACACTTCCCTTCGGGTGGCCCATCACCCGCCTCCCTCTTCTCATCTTCCTTCCACTCCCTCTAGGGTGGCCCATCACCCGCCTCCTCCTATTCATATTCCCTCACGGGTGGCCCATCACCTGTCTCCTTTCACCCATCCTTCCTCCCAGGTAGTCCATCACCCGCCTCCTTCTATTCCTCCTCCTCCACGTCCCCAAGGCCCTTATATTCATTGCAACCCGGCCCGTCCGGGTACTTTTGCGGGTCAACCCCTTCACTCCCCATGGCCTCCACATCAAGCCGCCCCTCCAAGGTCTCAAGGCCAACCCTCGGTTTCCCAAGTCACGCCCCTCCAACAAACTCTTCTTGAAAAAATCGCTTCGATGGCGGAACAACTAAAGAGGGTTTCGAGCCCGCAACCTCCGCCTCCTCCTCAAGTCGACCCTCTTCATGCTTTTGAAGGGATTTACAAGTAGCTTCAGCAAAACTATCAAATAGATATTTATGTTTACTTGTCTCATGTTAATTGGGCCACATGTGTGGGCCTAATGGGTCATGTTTTATGTTTTATAGGAATTATGTCCACAACCATCATGTAAGAGTCCTTTTTTTATTTATGTCTTTTAGTCTTCGCAAGAGAGTTATGATGAGTAGAGAGTAGGAGTTAGGTGTTGGTTCAAGTTTTAATGAGTTGTCTTTTGGTCTTCTTTGTGGAGTCTATAAAATGTAATGTAACCGTGCTTTAGAGTAAGAAGTTGAATAGAAGTTTTAAATATCCTATGTGAGGTGAGATGCCTTCTTTGTTCTTCTCCGAGAAGGAGATGGGGAGAGATGCCCCGGTGTGAGATGCCCCTTTCTATCCACCGTACCGTACTCCCCACCTTCCAATGAAGCAATCCCACCTCTGCCCCACTCTGAGTTGCCCGCGACCCTTCCCTTCCCTGTCCACCGCACAGAACCCCTGCTGGCCCCATCCCATCCTGCACCCCACCCACCACCACCGCCACTCTGTAGCAACATGAAGCCCACTAGCAGCCATCTCTTTCGTCTCCCGCCACGACCCATACATGCAACGTCACCGGTACCCACACCGGATGGTTACTAATCTGCCCCCATCGTCCACCTTCTTCTGGTCGTCAGACCACCAGGCCAACCACACCGTCCCTCCCGTTCCCACCTGTGCAGCAGAAAACCCTACTCCATCCACCCTCACTACCCTCGGAACAGCCCCCCCGTTGCTGCTCCATTTACTCCCCTGCACACACCGCCGCACCTGAGCCGCAGCCACCCCCTGCATTGGACGCCACCCCCCACCCTGTCCTCCCACTACACCCGGTTGTCGCGAGCCCACCGCTGCTACCATCCACTTCCATAGCTGTCGCCTGTAGGTTCTGGGGGATGGTTGTTTGGAGAGTGTTGTGCGTTGGTATCTCCTCAACCTTCCGAGCTGGACCTTAGCACATGCTAAGAACAGCTTCAAAGCATTAAATTTACACGTGATCGCCAGAGGTGTTTACCTGAACCTCACAGGGGTGAAGATCGCGGGGAGATGTTTGAAACACGGAGAAGGTGGGGTCCCTCTTCATCATCCTCGGTCGGCCAAGGGCAAGGAGCCCTGTGTAGTCCCACAATGCCGAAGTCCTGAAAATATTTAAGCTCAAGAAAGGAAACAAAAATGAACAGCCATTAGCATGAGAAGGTGTAGCATCTATTCTAAATAGACTGATTACCATGGGAAGAATGGCAGAGTGATTACCTGGGGTGGTGGGAAGGGGGGATGGCCCAGACTTTCGACCACCCACCTTCCCGTTTGTTTGGGAGAAAACCTCTGAAGGGAGGGGATTAGGAAATTTATAATATGATGAATGCACTTACTAGGGAGCCATGATGCAATAAGCGGAGAATGAGAGTTTCGGAATCCCAACCAGGGGCCAAGAATGAAGAAGAAGGAAAGGTCTCCTCCATGTCCTCTTTCTCTGCCAACTGACTCATCGAAAAGCCTCCCGACCGACTGACTGACCGACCTCCTCTCTCGACTGACTTACCTCCTTCTTCTCCTCTGACTGGAGATCCAAAGTTCAGTCTTTGAGGTGGGAGTTCAAAAACGTGGGGAGATCATGCTGGATAGGGGAAGATCGTGCTTAGGAACCGAGCCACATTCTCTGACCAAGTAAAACCAGGAAGGCGGCCAAATAGTTGGCCTTCTGCAAGGGCTGGGAGGCCAAAGAAGTGGCCACCCAGATGAAGGGGGCGGCCATCGCTCTGGCCACCCAGAAGTGAGGGCGGCCATTGCTCTGGCCGCCCAGACCCTGGAGCTTGGGCCCCCTAATGGGTGAGGCCCAATAACAAAAGGTGTTACGGGCTGGGCTTTAAATTATGGTACATTGATAAACCAGGTGCAACAATTGTGCGTCACTCACATGAAGGTACACTGGGGATCCGCGGGATATCCAAAATTAGGCGTCTACAAATGTCCCTCCGGAATGCCCGTTTTGCAAGGGAGCCCGACGGACTGATAAATGGGTGTTTCGGAAAAGAAACGAGCCTAATGAGGGCAACACGCTCAAGGAGATTCTTGAGCGGAAAACAAGCTTCACACTGGGAAGATTGCTCCACCTATGTCTGTAGGTGCCCTCAATGCCAACTCCACGTGGACAAGATTCATGCTCCTGCTTCATCTCTCCATCCTCTTTCTGCTCCTTGGCCATTCTCCATGTGGGCTTTTGATATTGTAGGCCCACTAGGTGATCCAAACTCCCAGATCAAATAGAAATCCTTCATTCATACAGCTACGGAGTACTTCACCAAGTGGGCAGAAGCTGAAGTGTAGTGCCCCAGAATTTATATAAATAATTTTAGATTATAAATGGAATTTTCTGAAATTTATTAGGAATTTATAAGGGTTAAATAGATTAATAAATGGGTTATTGAACTAATAAATGGGTTATAAGGCCCAATGGTGTTAAATAAATAGCCTAGCCTACTCAATTAAGACCCAAAAGGTTTAAGGACCTAGCCCATTAAGTTTGGCCCATATTCTAGAAGGTTATTTAGCTTATTCACGAATTTTAAGGATAAATACTATTTTTATAGATAATTATATAGATAAAACGAATAAAAGAGTTTTATTAAATTGAAACTCTGCACACATTGAATGTAACAGTCTATCGTGTGACCGCTACATATACGTAACGCACCTAGACACGACCGTTACACCCTGTTGATTCCGTAAGTTGAAGAACTTGCAAAAAGATTGGAACTTTAGGATCCTATCTACTAGAGACCTAATTAGAAGGATGTGTAAGGCTGCTAAGGACTCTTAGGGATCAGGTTTTGGCCAACTAAGGACTCTAGAATCGATCTAATCCTCAAACCCTAGCCAAATCCCTATAAATAGAACCCAGTTCTGAACTGAGCGACCCTTACTTTTTGCTCTTGAAGAATCAAGATAAGGAGATAGAATTTTAGGTAAGTTCTTTAGAACTTTTTGTTTATAATACTTTAGACTAATAGCTCTCAACATTTCGTGCTAGGAGACCAACTACACAAGGAGTTAGGACCTTCCCAAGTTGTTGGTTCCATCACATCAACTCAGGAAACTGTACAACAGGGCGCAGAAGATCAGGAAATTAGAGTGCCTAAACGAGGTAATTAGAATTAGATGCTTTAGAACTTTTTGTTCCCAATAATATCATCTTCCTAAACCTAAAATTTTCATCTCTTTAGGTCATGGGATTGGAGAGTTAGGGCAACGTTGTAGACACCCAATTTTAACCGATAAATTGAGCATTTTCTTTGTTCTCCTAGTCGATGCCCCAATTGATCCTTAATTGGTTGATTTTCTGGGATTCTTCCCCTTTCTTGGCCCAGCGCTTCAATTCCATACCTTGGATCTCGTCTCGAGTCTGGCATTCCCGCGCTATTTGTTCTTATCGCTTTTTTGTTCATAGCGCGTTGTGGGGCAAATTAAAATTATCCATTGATCAATTGTTATTTCTTGACATTTGATCATTATGACATCAATTTTGGGTGTTACTCTCCGTCAACATTTGATTAAATGACTGCCCAATGGTTTTTTCTCCGTTTTTATACCATTTAATGGGCCTTTACTTGTTGCGCTATATCTCCATAGCGCATTCTTCATTATCGCGCTATGGAAGTATAGCGCCTTATCAGACAGAGTCCCTCTCCAGGCCGGACTCCCTTATTTCGATTCAGAGGCCTTATTGGGTAAGTTGCTGACTGTGTTTCTTATCCAGGAAGGTTTCTAAACCTATCAGGAGTCTTTCCCCCTCATTAGTCGGCAATATTACCTCGATTTGAGCCGCCAAGTCATCGGATTGAATCAAACTCCGACCTAGGGTTTGTGTTCGATCTTCTTCCTATAAATTCACTCCTTTGGCCGTCGTTTGAGGGGGATGCAACTCGAGTTATTGACCGGGAGGAGGAAATACTTCGTGCACAATCAACAAATCCTCGCTCCTCGCACGTTCAAGGGAGTATTTAGGGCTTTTCCTTGTGTTCTTCCTCTTTCATCTTTCTTTTCCCCTCCGGATTTTTAATCTTTGCATCGCATTACATCCTGATTTCAAAACACTCCTTTTACAAGATACATGCATTCACACACCACACCTATCTTTTGCCCATCCATAGGGGTTTAAAAACCACCAAACCCCCAGGTAATTGAGCCCCTTTTTACATGCTTTTGATTAAGGATAAGGGCAGATTATACTCAAATCTCGATCTAATGGGCTTTATATTTGTTGTTTATGATTGTTTGCAGGCACTAGAAGATTGATACGTGGAGCCCTTGCACCTTGGCCGGCCTTGGAGCAAGGAAGGAACGAAACCAAATAAATCCCGCTACCTGTCTGATATCGCGCTGTACTAAGCTAGCGCGACCTGGAGAACGCGCTAGGACGATATAGCGCGTTAATCTCCAGGACCACGGCTCCCCTTTATGGATTTCTGAGGTATGTAACATGCCCCATCCTGATCTCTTATTGTTTGGCATGTTTCTAGCTTCAGTGGCGATCACGGATCTTAGTTGTTGCATATGATTTTTCCCCTTTTTCATCATTAATTGAGTGCGATATCTTGTTTTAAAACATCTCCTCCATCTTTTATCAATTTGGGGTTAATCATAATTATTTGCACATCTACAAATTGGCGATCACGGTGGGACACTTTGTGCTACCACGTGCATTCTTCTTGTTGCCTGCTTATCAGTACATCAGTGTGTGTGTTTATTGGATTTTGAGCCCTTCCCCCACTGTCGAGTATCGCGCTATGTGTCCATAGCGCCTTCTGTAGATCGCGCTGTGGACATATAGCGCGATAATCACCAGAGGATATATTCACCTATATCCTCTGTCGGGGTTCTGATTGCCATCTTCTCTGGTTGCATCATTGTATACTTCCTGTTGTATATTCACTTCTTTCATCTATTTTCCTTTTATTGTGCTAGTTTAGATTTTTCTTCCATAGCATTGCATTCATCCTTGCATTTGGTTTGAGAGACCTCCTCTCTCTACATTAGGATTCCACACACCCCCTTGGTGAAGGAAGGACCCTCCATTGAGCATTCCGTCTCTTTGGATTGGAAGTTCCTAAACCAAGCCTCCATAAGTCCCCGCACCCGTGGATTCCCTCACGGACGCCGGGCAGGTTGTACCCTTTTGAAGTCCCGAATTAGTTGGCCTATACGTGGTGAGAGAGGATCCCTAGTTGGCATTGAAGTGACTCATTTTGAAATTAGGTTCCTCCCCTTGTGTGAATCATATCAATTTGCATAAAATCATTAATTCACCAAGGTTCAAACAAATAAAAATCAAGGTAACCATTCCAACTTGTGTGTTTCTTTACAAATTGTTTGCACATTATTTGGATTGCGTAATGCCTTACTTTGATAAACAAAACAACATGTTCAATTTAATTCATGAGGATGCACAACCTAACACTTCTTATAATCCTCACTTTCAACATGTTCATCATTCTCACCATACTTTCAAGGGACCACGTCCTCATTCTTATGGTCATGCCCGACCCATGGGCGATGTCCATTCTCATGGTCCCCCTCCTCAATGGCGAACCACTATTCCTCCGGGACCGTCTCGTCCCAATGATGAGAAGGTCTCCTAAATCTTGCATGCATTAGATCATCTTACCCCTCAACAGATCCAAGCCCTTAAGGCTGCCGTTGAGGGTACATCTCATGCATCTCTCCCTCCTTCCAATTCTATTTGGGTGGTCCATCACCCATCTCCCTCTAATTCTGTTCGGGTGGTCCATCACCCATCTCCCTCCAATTCTGTTCGGGTGGCCCATTACCCATCTCCCCCCAATTCTACACGGGTGGCCCATCACCCACCTCCTCCTTCCAATCCTGATCGGGTAGCCCATTACCCATCTCCTCCTGTTCATTCTACTCGGGTGGCCCGACACCCGCCTCCTTATATTCCTCCTCCATCACGGCCCCAAGGCCCATTTACTCATTGTAATCCGGCCCGTCTGGGTTCTTTTACGGGTCATCCCGTCAACTCCCCTCCACGGCCTTTTTATACGGCCCCTCCTCCTTCAAGGCCCTGCCAACCCTCTATTGTTCATGTTACTCCCCTCCAACAAAACGTCTTGGATAAGATTGCTTCTATGGAGGAACAATTAAAAAGGGTCACGGCTCCTCCTACTCCAGTCAATCCTCTCTATGCGGCTTTGGATGATATTACAAGAATGGAGAGAGAATGGAAGGATAGGATAGACGACTATGGCGTTGATATTCCAAGTGAGCAAGAACCGGCAATTGAAGAATACGAGCCGGTATATGATGATGAAGCTCCGCAGGCACCCTTTCCGAGTTTCCATAATTTCCCACTCCCCCCACTATCATTTGATGAACCCCCTGCTCAGGACGAAGCCACCGTCCCCGATCCAACCCCCATTTATGAGACTAACTGGTGTTACGATGATGGGTCGATACTTCAATCACCCACACCGGCACCTCTTGAGTCTCCTCCTATCCCTGAACTTTCCATTAAACCTCCACCAATTACACCTCAACCCACTATACCATCAACCTTCACACTATTAGCCACCACTGAACCTTCCATTTTAAAACCTCCACCTATTCAGCCATTAACCTCCACATCGGCCTCCACCGAGCCTACCATTGAACTGTCCCCAATTCAACCTCCCGTTATCCCATTACCACCATCCTTAAAACCCACTTTTCCTACCCTACCATTTAACCCTTCACCCTTGCCTATGGTTAATCCTGAGCAGGATCCACCACTTCTTGCACTCGAGCTAACCTCAACCGCTTGCAAGCGAGGGGAGAAACTCGATGTGTTTGAACCTCCGCCTCCACTTACGCCAACACTTTCCATTATACCTCCACCACTCACAAAGCCTTCCGCCTCCGCTTCACCTCCTTCTATTACTCGGAATGTGGGTGCTTCTGCAAGTATATGTGCCGAAGATGATCAAGAGCCGGGCAAGACAGATTTGGCCACGGCTATGCGATTCAAGATTCAAGAATTCATTTACCGGATGCCAATCCGGATTATTGTGCCAAGCATGGTCGCGAAGGCCAAGTCACCGTCATTGTTCGGAAGAGAATGCCAGGTGTTGATGTCACCCGAAGGCCGGGCAGGGCACCCCTTGTTCCAATTTTCAAATCTTGATTCCATTCCTCTATACAAGGGGCGAATGCCCATTTTGTTCAACACTTCTTATACACCACAATTAATGGGCATGGCAATGCTTCATGTTCCAACTTTCCAACTCCCTCACATCATTGATCCTTGCCTTCCAAGGGGGTTGTCATTTATTAGCGAAGCTTCTTCCATTCAGCCAATTTCTCATACACTTTCACTGCCATGGAGGGGCAATTGTCTTAAGGGGCCATCCCTTATTTGTTCCACTTTCTATTCGTCCATCTCTATCACTTCTTCTTCATGGGCCACTCCAAGGGTTAGGAGGAGGATCTTGCCCTCTCACCCTTCGTATTCCTCATTTTTTTCACCTTCGTTGCATCTCATGCATTTTGTTGCATTCATGCATTCACAGCATTCATCACATCCATCATTTTGCATACAATTGCATCTCGTGCTTCCTGGGTTTCCAAACCCGTATCTTCCCCGCCTTCCGGCCCCGCCGGATATTCCGCATTCCCCATCTTATTCATATTCATCTTTTTGTCCACTCCCCTTGGGGCATCGCGTCCCCCTTCCTGCTATTTCCCTGGAGCCTCCAGGAATTTTATCCCTCCTCTTTGGGCATCTCGCCCCTTCTGATTCTATTCCTCCGGAACCTCCGGACTTTCCCCTCGGGCATCGCGCCCCTTTCCATTCTCCTCCTCCGGAACCTCCGGACCTTTCTCTCGGGCACGACGCCCCTTTCCATCTTCTCCTTACTGATTTCATCCCTCCGGAACCTCCGGATTCTCCACCTTATTGTCTCCATCTTTTCCTCGGGCATCGCGCCCCTTTCTATCTCATTTCACCGGAACCTCCGAACCTTCTTGGGCATCGTACCCCTTCCTATTTGCTTCCTCCGGAACCTCCGGATTCTCCGTCTTATTCTCTCTATCATCTCCCAGGGCATCACGACCCTCCTGATTTCATTCTTCCGGAACCTCCAGACCTTCCATATTTCTTTTCAATTCATCTTCTTGCTCCTCCGGGACTCCATATCTTTTATTCTCTTCTTCCTTTTCCGTCACCTCTTCCATCATCTTTTTCCCTATTTTTTCCCAGGGCATCGCGTCCCTTCCTTTGTCATCCCTCCGGAGCCTCCGAATTTTTCCTCTTATCAGGATTCTCCTCCACAGCCTCCGGACCCTCCGGATCCACCTCTTTCCATTTACCAATTTCTTCTTCTAATTCCTCCCGATCTTGGGTCTGACCCAACTTCTTCCGCATCCACTGTCTTGGACATCTGCCCATTCACTCACTGCTTCCGAGGCTTTAGTCCTCACCCCTCTTCTTGATTTTTCGCTTCTTCTGTAGACTGTTCCATGTGATCAGGGTCTCCACGCCTTAGCAAGGGAGTTCTAGCCCTCGCCTCTCTTTTCCTTTTCTCCTTATTCGTCTGAGTCTGGTCTTGGCACCACTCCTTCTTGTTAAGTCACTTTCAATCCTTTGCTTCCAATCCTTTACCTGCCTAAGAGGACTATCCCACGATGATCACCTCTAGCAGCAGCTGCTCCTACAAAGGGCGCAAGGTAACATATTTGCGTAAGTAAACATTTTAAATGATATCATTTTCTCATTACTTCGCGCATGATTTTCAAAATAAAGTGCTTCTTAATGAAATCAAGAGTGGTGTTTTAGACCTTTATCTTAAGCTTTTGTTTAATTGAAATCTTTGTTAAAAAGAGTCTTTAGGCTTGCTTCTGCAGCACTTTGGTTAATAAAAACCCTGCGCTGGGAATTCAACATTCTTTCCCCGCTTGTTAAGAGTAACCCTTAGCTGGGCATTCCACACACTTCACGGCGTCCTTAGCCGGCTCCTTTGATAAAACACCGTTCCTACCTTGGCCATGCCATGAGTATTCCTGGAAGTCTTTTTCTCTTCTTCACTCGGCCGCATGCAGGGGCAAGATGTTGACGGATGAGATGACCAACCTCGGTAATTCCCAATACGAGGGGAGTCTCAAATAGGGGCAGTCTTGACCCGAAATCAATATGAATTTTCATATGAGTTTTCATGATATATATCTCGCCAAAAGGGCTATTATGAAAGTCAAGTCAAAATTTTGATAAAAGTAAAATTGTGAATTATGGCATGACAAGAGTGGCAAAGTCCCCGCAGGGAAAACCCTGGTCGTATGCATGTCAAGGGTCTAAAAATCAAAGGCACAAAGCCCCGGCACAACAGACTACCTCTTTGAGGGGAAATATCTTGGAAGGAATTCAAGTCCCGACGTCTCCCATCCTGCATAAAGCTTATCTCCAATTATTCTTCTCTTCTTCCTCTAAGACCGAATGTCCCTCGGGTTTGGCCTCGGTAGGGGCACCGTTAATCAAAGGCGGTCGATTATAGGATGCCACTTTCAATGCACGCCCGGCTTTGGGCAGTTTTAAGTAAAAGGGGGAGGAACAAGGACCCCTAGCCAGTGGTTTAAACACCCTTTGATGCTGCATTAGCAATGTCTTGCCAAAACTCTATAAAAATTTGAATATTGCCAAAAATTGCCAAAGAAACTAGAATATTGCCAAAAAAAATTGCCAAAGAAACTAGAATATTGCCGAAAAAATTGAACATTGCAAAAGTTTTTTTTAAAAAAAATCCACATAAAAACTCAAATATTTTCAAAAAAAAACTCATAAAAATTTGCATATTTTTCAAAAAAAAACAAAAAATATTCCAAAAAAAATTGCATTCTAATTCCGATGGCATCCTTTTAAAAAAAAAAGGCACGCAAAATGAAGAACAATCACACAAGCCGCAACAAGTGCTAAGAACTGTCTCATTCCACCATAACATGTCAAAATATAAAATGAGATGGGTACAACAAACTCTCAGCTCTCCCCTCGACCCTCCTGGTCTCCCCCTCTGTGTGAACTCTCAGCCTCCTCCTGTCCTCCCCGGGGAGGCCTAGGAGGAGCCATCTGTGCCCGGGAAGCCGAAACCCTGTCACCATGTGCTCCCCTCTCTGCATCCTCTCTCCGCTGGTGCTCAGAAGAAGTAACTAAGTAATCTGTGCTCGAGTAAGCTCGGGAATATCCCTCGCGCTGGGCCCGCTCGCGCCCTCGCCGATAACGATCCTCCGCGTCCTTCGCGCGCTGCTCAGCCATCCCCAATCTGGTAATCAACTGTACTCTCTCCAACTCGCGCTCCACTCACTCCTCCCTCTCCCTCTGCCGCTCACTCCTCTCCACCCGGAGGAGAAGGCGCAGCTCTGCTACATCTCGAGGGAGCTCCTCTGCATCGCGCCGCTTCAGCTTTGCCTCTGCCACGCGCAACTCCTGTTCCTGCATCCAAAATCTTGATTAAATATTGATAATTGATAAAAACTCCAAGACTAAGAGAACAGATTGCTTACTCTCTCCTGAAGGGAGGCCTCGGCTGCCTCTGCCCGAGCAACTGCACTGGCGAGCTGGCTCTCTAGCTCGGTGTGGTCGCAGACGGGCTGTGTAGATGATGAAGCGCCGTGCGAGGATCGGGCTGCCTCCAGCTCCTCGCGCTAAAAAGAAAAAGCATTATCATTAATTTCAATTCAAATCTGAATCATTCTAAGTTTCAAGTGCTTACCAGCTCATCGACGGTTTGCTGGAGTTCCTCGCGCTGTCGGACTGTGGAATCGAGGAGTCCCTGTACCATGGCCAGTCTCCCCTCTATGTCGAACTGCAAGAACACATTGTTAATCATATATTGAATAATCAACAACAATTGAATTTAAGGGCATACCTGTCCGCGAGCGCTCTGATAGACTCGGCTGCCGTATGCCTGTGAGTATGCCTGAAGGTAGGCATCATCTGAATGTGCTCCTGCAGGAACTGCTCGGCCATGCTTCTTCCAATCTGCCAACTGCTCTCGGGCACGCTGCCGCCAATCGTCTGTACCCTGCAGGCCTCGGAAGCGTCGTCCAGGTCGTGGGTCCGTCGCCTGGGTCGGAAACTCCACCACCGCCTGATGAAGCCCAAGTGTCCTCATGATCAACCTGTGGTATAGTGGCTCGACCAGGTTGAGGGCATGCAGCCAGATCTCTCTCCCGAAGAAAGGGATGGCCGGCTCCACCCAGGGCATCACTTCGGCTCTCCCCTGATAGGGAGTCCAGTCCACCTGCATAATTCATTTTATCATTGCCCTTAATTTCACTCATAACTAAATTCAATTTCAAAAATTCAATCTTACCTCTATAGGGGGCATCATGTCTAGCGTCTCCTGGATGTGGGTGACCTGGTCCTTCAGAGACCGGCCGTCTCGTGTAGGGGTCCATCGTCTGGCTAGGGGAAGTCGGTCCCCTCGATCCTCCCAGGCTCGTCGGAGGGTAGGAAGGTATAAGTAGCTCCAAACCTGAAACATAGCTCATATGATCAACATAAAGGGCAGGTGCATAATTCACAAGTTTGAGGTGTAGAGAAATACCTGAAGTAGAGGGTAGAATCCCCCGAGTGAAGACTGGAGTGAGGAGATGCCGAAGCTGTCAAACAAGTGGGCTAGGACTGCCGCACCCCAGGCATACCGTCCGACTCTGTCTAGGTCCTCCAGTAAGGGTAGAAAACGGCAGCTCACTGCGTCGCCCTGGGTCGCTAGAAGCAGCTTGCCGATCAGTAGAATGAGGAACCTCCTCAACTCCAGGTCTGCCTGTGGGCCTGCCTCAGTAGTGAAACTCTCCCTGGCCCCCGCCTCCAGCCTCTTCTCATGAGCTGTCGAAGTCTCCCCCACCTCCCTCTGTGTGTGGAATAGGCCGAGACTCTCCTGCAGGACGATCCTCGACACTAGTGAGGTCCGGCCTGTACCCTCCAGCTCCAAGCCCAGCAGCCTGCGCGCCATCTCCCGGTAGTCGGGGTAAGTGTAGCCCGTCACTGCCGATCCGTGCACCCGCAGCCCGGTGATGCGCGTGACGTCCTCCAAGGTCAGGATCATATGACCCCAGGGGAAGAGGAAGGCCTTGCATCCCGTGTCCCATCTGGCCTTTAGGGCCCTTATCAGCCCCACATCAACCCTCAGCACTTCTATCTCTAGAAATTCCCCGAAGCCCATATGGCGGAGGCGGGCCCTTTGAAACTCCGGTAGTGCGTGGTAAGCTGCCCGGACCAATGTCCAAGAAATTCGGGCACGCACTGCACCCTCCACACCCTGCACACAACGAAAAAGAAGAAATAATCAATTTATGTGATCATCAAACAAAAGGCCAATCAGAAAATGAAAACCTGTATGCTGTTATTTGTCGCGCTATATCGTCATAGCGCGTTCTTCAAGAACGCGCTATGAAGACATAGCGCGTTCCCCTTCTGTAGGTAGGGGGTGACCCCCGTTCCCCGCAATCTGTTCTATGGGCATTCTGCCCTACATTTTGATTTTTAGGGGCATTCCCCTTTCCGTTTTCATCACATAAGAAAGAAAAAATAAGAAAAAATCAAATCAAAAATAAGTTTAGGGTGATTTTCTTACCACCCGGCGTTTTCGGGCCGCCGCGCCTCCGACGGGCTCCCCCGCCACTTCCTCGGCCGCCGGGACGCATTCAACTTCTTCGGCCTCGTCTGGGTGGATGTCCATATCGTCTCCCTCGAGTCAGGCCGAGACCGTCGCCTCCGAGTCGGAGGGTTCTTCCGCGGGAGGGGGCGCCCGTTCCTCTTCCACGTCCGATCTTTGGCGGACGCGGGTGGCACGCCGTTTGGGGCGTCGAGGAGCACCACCCGCCATCAGATTGTTGCAAATAAGGGCTAGGGCTGGTGAGAGGCTGAGAAGGCGAGAGAGGAGTTGGGGAGAGGGAAGGAGTAACTTTGAATAATAGAAAGGGGGGGGACGGTTTTGAAAACCTGCGGTTAATGGACGCGCTACATGTTCATAGCGCGACACTGTCGCGCTATGTACATATAGCGCGATAATTAAATTAGATAAGAAAATAAAAAAGGAGGGGAGAAAAGAGGATTTGACTTGAGAACATATGATGAGAATGAATGAGAACTTGTGTTCTTTTGCTTATGTTTGAATGCGTTTGAATTTGCTTAAACACTGAGATTGATTATATGGTTGAATTGGCTTAAACATTGAGACTGCTTGAATTTGCTTAACATTGAGGTTGCATTTGCTTGAATTTGCTTGTGCCTAACATTGAGATTGCAGGAAGAGAAGAAACATATGCCATGCCATCAGGAAAGTATTTCTGTGTCCCTTTTTTTTATTGCATTACTATATGCTATTTATATTATTATCTCAAGGACCGACTAGTTCTCTGTATGTTTCGGGATTTGAGTTCCCCTCTACCAAAAACAGTGATGATCTAGAAACATGCAGTTAATCATCGAACAGGCCGTTAGATCAAAATAAATTTGGGGACGATGGACTTCATCTCGCACACCGTGGTTGCAGACAATTCTTGACCCGAATCTATTTTGATTTAGTAATATTATCCTTGAGTATCTTGTATTTTATCTTTCTTGGCATTCGTTTTGATGATTTCTTTTTATTTTTAGCCCTGCATGCATCATGCCATTTCTTTTGCATCCATAAATGCCCAATTCTTCTTCCTAATTGAGGATCGATTTTGCTTATGTTCTTGAACTAAGAAATTCAATTCCATTCCGAATTTGAAGGATTGCTCCAAGTTGAGCACTGGATCTTGCTGGTCGATGTGACCCTTGCCCGTAATTTGCTTATCACCTTTTTAATCCAATCTCCGTCTTTTGATCCACTCCTTAGCTGTGAACCGCACGATGGCGTCGATGGATCCGCCGGGCTCGCGTCTATTCCACTAACTGATTGAAATTCGTAGTTGCTACGCGCTGCGGATGCCTCTTTTGTACAAGAGGTTGATCAGTTCCTTTTTCTTGTTCCGTGCCTATCATTCTAGGCAGGAGTCACTGGTGCCGGCTTGACCTTGTGGTTAGCTTGGAGTTTTCTGGATCATTCCTATCATTTGTCGGTTGTAATGGGTGTCTTTTCTCCTTGATATCCACTTATCAGTCCGCTCTACTGCATTTTCACTTCATCTCCCCGTCACTACCACTCTGTGTCATCTCCGTGTTATTTCCGTTTCACCTCCGTTTCGCTCCCCTGCAAAGCGGATATCAAGGAGGGGCATCTGTAGACACCCAATTTTAGCCGATAAATTGAGCATTTTCTTTGTTCTCCTAGTCGATGCCCCAATTGATCCTTAATTGGTTGATTTTCTGGGATTCTTCCCCTTTCTTGGCCCAACGCTTCAATTCCATACCTTGGATCTCGTCTCGAGTCTGGCATTCCCGCGCTATTTGTTCTTATCGCTTTTTTGTTCATAGCGCGTTGTGGGTCAAATTAAAATTATCCTTTGATCAATTGTTATTTCTTGACATTTGATCATTATGACATCAATTTTGGGTGTTACTCTCCTTCAACATTTGATTAAATGACTGCCCAATGGTTTTTTCTCCGTTTTTATACCATTTAATGGGCCTTTACTTGTTGCGCTATATCTCCATAGCGCGTTCTTCATTATCGCGCTATGGAAGTATAGCGCCTTATCAGACAGAGTCCCTCTCCAGGCCGGACTCCCTTATTTCGATTCAGAGGCCTTATTGGGTAAGTTGCTGACTGTGTTTCTTATCCAGGAAGGTTTCTAAACCTATCAGGAGTCTTTCCCCCTCATTAGTCGGCAATATTACCTCGATTTGAGCCGCCAAGTCATCGGATTGAATCAAACTCCGACCTAGGGTTTGTGTTCGATCTTCTTCCTATAAATTCACTCCTTTGGCCGTCGTTTGAGGGGGATGCAACTCGAGTTATTGACGAGGAGGAGGAAATACTTCGTGCACAATCAACAAATCCTCGCTCCTCGCACGTTCAAGGGAGTATTTAGGGCTTTTCCTTGTGTTCTTCCTCTTTCATCTTTCTTTTCCCCTCCGGATTTTTAATCTTTGCATCGCATTACATCCTGATTTCAAAACACTCCTTTTACAAGATACATGCATTCACACACCACACCTATCTTTTGCCCATCCATAGGGGTTTAAAAACCACCAAACCCCCAGGTAATCGAGCCCCCTTTTTACATGCTTTTGATTAAGGATAAGGGCAGATTATACTCAAATCTCGATCTAATGGGCTTTATATTTGTTGTTTATGATTGTTTGCAGGCACTAGAAGATTGATACGTGGAGCCCTTGCACCTTGGCCGGCCTTGGAGCAAGGAAGGAACGAAACCAAATAAATCCCGCTACCTGTCTGATATCGCGCTGTACTAAGCTAGCGCGACCTGGAGAACGCGCTAGGACGATATAGCGCGTTAATCTCCAGGACCACGGCTCCCCTTTATGGATTTCTGAGGTATGTAACATGCCCCATCCTGATCTCTTATTGTTTGGCATGTTTCTAGCTTCAGTGGCGATCACGGATCTTAGTTGTTGCATATGATTTTTCCCCTTTTTCATCATTAATTGAGTGCGATATCTTGTTTTAAAACATCTCCTCCATCTTTTATCAATTTGGGGTTAATCATAATTATTTGCACATCTACAAATTGGCGATCACGGTGGGACACTTTGTGCTACCACGTGCATTCTTCTTGTTGCCTGCTTATCAGTACATCAGTGTGTGTGTTTATTGGATTTTGAGCCCTTCCCCCACTGTCGAGTATCGCGCTATGTGTCCATAGCGCCTTCTGTAGATCGCGCTGTGGACATATAGCGCGATAATCACCAGAGGATATATTCACCTATATCCTCTGTCGGGGTTCTGATTGCCATCTTCTCTGGTTGCATCATTGTATACTTCCTGTTGTATATTCACTTCTTTCATCTATTTTCCTTTTATTGTGCTAGTTTAGATTTTTCTTCCATAGCATTGCATTCATCCTTGCATTTGGTTTGAGAGACCTCCTCTCTCTACATTAGGATTCCACACACCCCCTTGGTGAAGGAAGGACCCTCCATTGAGCATTCCGTCTCTTTGGATTGGAAGTTCCTAAACCAAGCCTCCATAAGTCCCCGCACCCGTGGATTCCCTCACGGACGCCGGGCAGGTTGTACCCTTTTGAAGTCCCGAATTAGTTGGCCTATACGTGGTGAGAGAGGGTCCCTAGTTGGCATTGAAGTGACTCATTTTGAAACTAGGTTCCTCCCCTTGTGTGAATCATATCAATTTGCATAAAATCATTAATTCACCAAGGTTCAAACAAATAAAAATCAAGGTAACCATTCCAACTTGTGTGTTTCTTTACAAATTGTTTGCACATTATTTGGATTGCGTAATGCCTTACTTTGATAAACAAAACAACATGTTCAATTCAATTCATGAGGATGCACAACCTAGCACTTCTTATAATCCTCACTTTCAACATGTTCATCATTCTCACCATACTTTCAAGGGACCACGTCCTCATTCTTATGGTCATGCCCGACCCATGGGCGATGTCCATTCTCATGGTCCCCCTCCTCAATTGCGAACCACTATTCCTCCGGGACCGTCTCGTCCCAATGATGAGAAGGTCTCCCAAATCTTGCATGCATTAGATCATCTTACCCCTCAACAGATCCAAGCCCTTAAGGCTGCCGTTGAGGGTACATCTCATGCATCTCTCCCTCCTTCCAATTCTATTTGGGTGGTCCATCACCCATCTCCCTCCAATTCTGTTCGGGTGGCCCATCACCCATCTCCCCCCAATTCTACACGGGTGGCCCATCACCCACCTCCTCCTTCCAATCCTGATCGGGTAGCCCATTACCCATCTCCTCCTGTTCATTCTACTCGGGTGGCCCGACACCCGCCTCCTTATATTCCTCCTCCATCACGGCCCCAAGGCCCATTTACTCATTGCAATCCGGCCCGTCCGGGTTCTTTTACGGGTCATCCCGTCAACTCCCCTCCACGGCCTTTTTATACGGCCCCTCCTCCTTCAAGGCCCTGCCAACCCTCTATTGTTCATGTTACTCCCCTCCAGCAAAACGTCTTGGATAAGATTGCTTCTATGGAGGAACAATTAAAAAGGGTCACGGCTCCTCCTACTCCAGTCAATCCTCTCTATGCGGCTTTGGATGATATTACAAGAATGGAGAGAGAATGGAAGGATAGGATAGACGACTATGGCGTTGATATTCCAAGTGAGCAAGAACCGGCAATTGAAGAATACGAGCCGGTATATGATGATGAAGCTCCGCAGGCACCCTTTCCGAGTTTCCATAATTTCCCACTCCCCCCACTATCATTTGATGAACCCCCTGCTCAGGACGAAGCCACCGTCCCCGATCCAACCCCCATTTATGAGACTAACTGGTGTTACGATGATGGGTCGATACTTCAATCACCCACACCGGCACCTCTTGAGTCTCCTCCTATCCCTGAACTTTCCATTAAACCTCCACCAATTACACCTCAACCCACTATACCATCAACCTTCACACTATTAGCCACCACTGAACCTTCCATTTTAAAACCTCCACCTATTCAGCCATTAACCTCCACATCGGCCTCCACCGAGCCTACCATTGAACTGTCCCCAATTCAACCTCCCGTTATCCCATTACCACCATCCTTAAAACCCACTTTTCCTACCCTACCATTTAACCCTTCACCCTTGCCTATGGTTAATCCTGAGCAGGATCCACCACTTCTTGCACTCGAGCTAACCTCAACCGCTTGCAAGCGAGGGGAGAAACTCGATGTGTTTGAACCTCCGCCTCCACTTACGCCAACACTTTCCATTATACCTCCACCACTCACAAAGCCTTCCGCCTCCGCTTCACCTCCTTCTATTACTCGGAATGTGGGTGCTTCTGCAAGTATATGTGCCGAAGATGATCAAGAGCCGGGCAAGACAGATTTGGCCACGGCTATGCGATTCAAGATTCAAGAATTCATTTACCGGATGCCAATCCGGATTATTGTGCCAAGCATGGTCGCGAAGGCCAAGTCACCGTCATTGTTCGGAAGAGAATGCCAGGTGTTGATGTCACCCGAAGGCCGGGCAGGGCACCCCTTGTTCCAATTTTCAAATCTTGATTCCATTCCTCTATACAAGGGGCGAATGCCCATTTTGTTCAACACTTCTTATACACCACAATTAATGGGCATGGCAATGCTTCATGTTCCAACTTTCCAACTCCCTCACATCATTGATCCTTGCCTTCCAAGGGGGTTGTCATTTATTAGCGAAGCTTCTTCCATTGGGCCAATTTCTCATACACTTTCACTGCCATGGAGGGGCAATTGTCTTAAGGGGCCATCCCTTATTTGTTCCACTTTCTATTCGTCCATCTCTATCACTTCTTCTTCATGGGCCACTCCAAGGGTTAGGAGGAGGATCTTGCCCTCTCACCCTTCGTATTCCTCATTTTTTTCACCTTCGTTGCATCTCATGCATTTTGTTGCATTCATGCATTCACAGCATTCATCACATCCATCATTTTGCATACAATTGCATCTCCTGCTTCCTGGGTTTCCAAACCCGTATCTTCCCCGCCTTCCGGCCCCGCCGGATATTCCGCATTCCCCATCTTATTCATATTCATCTTTTTGTCCACTCCCCTTGGGGCATCGCGTCCCCCTTCCTGCTATTTCCCTGGAACCTCCAGGAATTTTATCCCTCCTCTTTGGGCATCTCGCCCTTTCTGATTCTATTCCTCCGGAACCTCCGGACTTTCCCCTCGGGCATCGCGCCCCTTTCCATTCTCCTCCTCCGGAACCTCCGGACCTTTCTCTCGGGCACGACGCCCCTTTCCATCTTCTCCTTACTGATTTCATCCCTCCGGAACCTCCGGATTCTCCACCTTATTGTCTCCATCTTTTCCCCGGGCATCGCGCCCCTTTCTATCTCATTTCACCAGAACCTCCGAACCTTCTTGGGCATCGTACCCCTTCCTATTTGCTTCCTCCGGAACCTCCGGATTCTCCGTCTTATTCTCTCTATCATCTCCCAGGGCATCACGACCCTCCTGATTTCATTCTTCCGGAACCTCCGGACCTTCCATATTTCTTTTCAATTCATCTTCTTGCTCCTCCGGGACTCCATATCTTTTATTCTCTTCTTCCTTTTCCGTCACCTCTTCCATCATCTTTTTCCCTATTTTTTCCCAGGGCATCGCTTCCCTTCCTTTGTCATCCCTCCGGAGCCTCCGAATTTTTCCTCTTATCAGGATTCTCCTCCATAGCCTCCGGACCCTCCGGATCCGCCTCTTTCCATTTACCAATTTCTTCTTCTAATTCCTCCCGATCTTGGGTCTGACCCAACTTCTTCCGCATCCACTGCCTTGGACATCTGCCCATTCACTCACTGCTTCCGAGGCTTTAGTCCTCACCCCTCTTCTTGATTTTCCGCTTCTTTTGTAGACTGTTCCATGTGATCAGGGTCTCCACGCCTTAGCAAGGGAGTTCTAGCCCTCGCCTCTCTTTTCCTTTTCTCCTTATTCGTCTGAGTCTGGTCTTGGCACCACTCCTTCTTGTTAAGCCACTTTCAATCCTTTGCTTCCAATCCTTTACCTGCCTAAGAGGACTATCCCACGATGATCACCTCTAGCAGCAGCTGCTCCTACAAAGGGCGCAAGGTAACATATTTGCGTAAGTAAACATTTTAAATGATATCATTTTCTCATTACTTCGCGCATGATTTTCAAAATAAAGTGCTTCTTAACGAAATCAAGAGTGGTGTTTTAGACCTTTATCTTAAGCTTTTGTTTAATTGAAATCTTTGTTAAAAAGAGTCTTTAGGCTTGCTTCTGCAGCACTTTGGTTAATAAAAACCCCGCGCTGGGAATTCAACATTCTTTCCCCGCTTGTTAAGAGTAACCCTTAGCTGGGCATTCCACACACTTCACGGCGTCCTTAGCCGACTCCTTTGATAAAACACCGTTCCTACCTTGGCCATGCCATGAGTATTCCTGGAAGTCTTTTTCTCTTCTTCACTCGGCCGCATGCAGGGGCAAGAGGTTGACGGATGAGATGACCAACCTCGGTAATCCCCAATACGAGGGGAGTCTCAAATAGGGGCAGTCTTGACCCGAAATCAATATGAATTTTCATATGAGTTTTCATGATATACATCTCGCCAAAAGGGCTATTATGAAAATCAAGTCAAAATTTTGATAAAAGTAAAATTGTGAATTATGGCATGACAAGAGTGGCAAAGTCCCCGCAGGGAAAACCCTGGTCGTATGCATGTCAAGGGTCTAAAAATCAAAGGCACAAAGCCCCGGCACAACAGACTACCTCTTTGAGGGGAAAATCTTGGAAGGAATTCAAGTCCCGACGTCTCCCATCCTGCATAAAGCTTATCTCCAATTATTCTTCTCTTCTTCCTCTAAGACCGAATGTCCCTCGGGTTTGGCCTCGGTAGGGGCACCGTTAATCAAAGGCGGTCGATTATAGGATGCCACTTTCAATGCACGCCCGGCTTTGGGCAGTTTTAAGTAAAAGGGGGAGGAACAAGGACCCCTAGCCAGTGGTTTAAACACCCTTTGATGCTGCATTAGCAATGTCTTGCCAAAACTCTATAAAAATTTGAATATTGCCAAAAATTGCCAAAGAAACTAGAATATTGCCAAAAAAAATTGCCAAAGAAACTAGAATATTGCCGAAAAAATTGAACATTGCAAAAGTTTTTTTTTAAAAAAATCCACATAAAAACTCAAATATTTTCAAAAAAAACTCATAAAAATTTGCATATTTTTCAAAAAAAACAAAAATATTCCAAAAAAAATTGCATTCTAATTCCGATGGCATCCTTTTAAAAAAAAAGGCACGCAAAATGAAGAACAATCACACAAGCCGCAACAAGTGCTAAGAACTGTCTCATTCCACTATAACATGTCAAAATAGTAAAATGAGATGGGTACAACAAACTCTCAGCTCTCCCCTCGACCCTCCTGGTCTCCCCCTCTGTGTGAACTCTCAGCCTCCTCCTGTCCTCCCCGGGGAGGCCTAGGAGGAGCCATCTGTGCCCGGGAAGCCGAAACCCTGTCACCATGTGCTCCCCTCTCTGCATCCTCTCTCCGCTGGTGCTCAGAAGAAGTAACTAAGTAATCTGTGCTCGAGTAAGCTCGGGAATATCCCTCGCGCTGGGCCCGCTCGCGCCCTCGCCGATAACGATCCTCCGCGTCCTTCGCGCGCTGCTCAGCCATCCCCAATCTGGTAATCAACTGTACTCTCTCCAGCTCGCGCTCCACTCACTCCTCCCTCTCCCTCTGCCGCTCACTCCTCTCCACCCGAGGAGAAGGCGCAGCTCTGCTACATCTCGAGGGAGCTCCTCTGCATCGCGCCGCTTCAGCTTTGCCTCTGCCACGCGCAGCTCCTGTTCCTGCATCCAAAATCTTGATTAAATATTGATAATTGATAAAACTCCAAGACTAAGAGAACAGATTGCTTACTCTCTCCTGAAGGGAGGCCTCGGCTGCCTCTGCCCGAGCAACTGCACTGGCGAGCTGGCTCTCTAGCTCGGTGTGGTCGCAGACGGGCTGTGTAGATGATGAAGCGCCGTGCGAGGATCGGCTGCCTCCAGCTCCTCGCGCTGAAAAGAAAAGCATTATCATTAATTGCAATTCAAATCTGAATCATTCTAAGTTTCAAGTGCTTACCAGCTCATCGACGGTTTGCTGGAGTTCCTCGCGCTGTCGGACTGTGGAATCGAGGAGTCCCTGTACCATGGCCAGTCTCCCCTCTATGTCGAACTGCAAGAACACATTGTTAATCACATATTGAATAATCAACAACAATTGAATTTAAGGGCATACCTGTCCGCGAGCGCTCTGATAGACTCGGCTGCCGTATGCCTGTGAGTATGCCTGAAGGTAGGCATCATCTGAATGTGCTCCTGCAGGAACTGCTCGGCCATGCTTCTTCCAATCTGCCAACTGCTCTCGGGCACGCTGCCGCCAATCGTCTGTACCCTGCAGGCCTCGGAAGCGTCGTCCAGGTCGTGGGTCCGTCGCCTGGGTCGGAAACTCCACCACCGCCTGATGAAGCCCAAGTGTCCTCATGATCAACCTGTGGTATAGTGGCTCGACCAGGTTGAGGGCATGCAGCCAGATCTCTCTCCCGAAGAAAGGGATGGCCGGCTCCACCCAGGGCATCACCTCGGCTCTCCCCTGATAGGGAGTCCAGTCCACCTGCATAATTCAATTTATCATTGCCCTTAATTTCACTCATAACTAAATTCAATTTCAAAAATTCAATCTTACCTCTATAGGGGGCATCATGTCTAGCGTCTCCTGGATGTGGGTGACCTGGTCCTTCAGAGACCGGCCGTCTCGTGTAGGGGTCCATCGTCTGGCCAGGGGAAGTCGGTCCCCTCGATCCTCCCAGGCTCGTCGGAGGGTAGGAAGGTATAAGTAGCTCCAAACCTGAAACATAGCTCATATGATCAACATAAAGGCAGGTGCATAATTCACAAGTTTGAGGTGTAGAGAAATACCTGAAGTAGAGGGTAGAATCCCCCGAGTGAAGACTGGAGTGAGGAGATGCCGAAGCTGTCAAACAAGTGGGCTAGGACTGCCGCACCCCAGGCATACCGTCCGACTCTGTCTAGGTCCTCCAGTAAGGGTAGAAAACGGCAGCTCACTGCGTCGCCCTGGGTCGCTAGAAGCAGCTTGCCGATCAGTAGAATGAGGAACCTCCTCAACTCCAGGTCTGCCTGTGGGCCTGCCTCAGTAGTGAAACTCTCCCTGGCCCCCGCCTCCAGCCTCTTCTCATGAGCTGTCGAAGTCTCCCCCACCTCCCTCTGTGTGTGGAATAGGCCGAGACTCTCCTGCAGGACGATCCTCGACACTAGTGAGGTCCGGCCTGTACCCTCCAGCTCCAAGCCCAGCAGCCTGCGCGCCATCTCCCGGTAGTCGGGGTAAGTGTAGCCCGTCACTGCCGATCCGTGCACCCGCAGCCCGGTGATGCGCGTGACGTCCTCCAAGGTCGGGATCATATGACCCCAGGGGAAGAGGAAGGCCTTGCATCCCGTGTCCCATCTGGCCTTTAGGGCCCTTATCAGCCCCACATCAACCCTCAGCACTTCTATCTCCAGAAATTCCCCGAAGCCCATATGGCGGAGGCGGGCCCTTTGAAACTCCGGTAGTGCGTGGTAAGCTGCCCGGACCAATGTCCAAGAAATTCGGGCACGCACTGCACCCTCCACACCCTGCACACAACGAAAAAGAAGAAATAATCAATTTATGTGATCATCAAACAAAAGGCAAATCAGAAAATGAAAACCTGCATGCTGTTATTTGTCGCGCTATATCGTCATAGCGCGTTCTTCAAGAACGCGCTATGAAGACATAGCGCGTTCCCCTTCTGTAGGTAGGGGGTGACCCCCGTTCCCCGCAATCTGTTCTATGGGCATTCTGCCCTACATTTTGATTTTTAGGGGCATTCCCCTTTCCGTTTTCATCACATAAGAAAGAAAAAATAAGAAAAAATCAAATCAAAAACAAGTTTAGGGTGATTTTCTTACCACCCGGCGTTTTCGGGCCGCCGCGCCTCCGACGGGCTCCGCCGCCACTTCCTCGGCCGCCGGGACGCCTTCAACTTCTTCGGCCTCGTCTGGGTGGATGTCCATATCGTCTCCCTCGAGTCGGGCCGAGACCGTCGCCTCCGAGTCGGAGGGTTCTTCCGCGGGAGGGGGCGCCCGTTCCTCTTCCACGTCCGATCTTTGGCGGACGCGGGTGGCACGCCGTTTGGGGCGTCGAGGAGCACCACCCGCCATCAGATTGTTGCAAATGGGGCTAGGGCTGGTGAGAGGCTGAGAAGGCGAGAGAGGAGTTGGGGAGAGGGAAGGAGTAACTTTGAATAATAGAAAGGGGGGGGGACGGTTTTGAAAACCTGCGGTTAATGGACGCGCTACATGTTCATAGCGCGACACTGTCGCGCTATGTACATATAGCGCGATAATTAAATTAGATAAGAAAATAAAAAAGGAGGGGAGAAAAGAGGATTTGACTTGAGAACATATGATGAGAATGAATGAGAACTTGTGTTCTTTTGCTTATGTTTGAATATGCTTGAATTTGTTTAAACATTGAGATTGATTATATGTTTGAATTTGCTTAAACATTGAGATCGCTTGAATTTGCTTAACATTGAGGTTGCATTTGCTTGAATTTGCTTGTGCCTAACGTTGAGATTGCAGGAAGAAAAGAAACATATGCCATGCCATCAGGAAAGTATTTCTGTGTCCCTTCTTTTATTGCATTACTATATGCTATTTATATTATTATCTCAAGGACCGGCTGGTTCTCTGTATGTTTCAGGATTTGAGTTCCCCTCTACCAAAAACAGTGATGATCTAGAAACATGCAGTTAATCGTCGGATAGGCCGTTAGATCAAAATAAATTTGGGGACGATGGACTTCATCTCGCACGCCGTGGTTGCGGATAATTCTTGACCCGAGTCTATTTGATTTAGCAATATTATCCTTGAGTATCTTGTATTTTATCTTTCTTGGCATTCGTTTTGATGATTTCTTTTATTTTTAGCCCTGCATGCATCATGCCATTTCTTTTGCATCCATAAATCGCCCAATCTTCTTCCTAATTAAGGATCAATTTGCTTTTGTTCTCGAACAAAGAATTCAATTCCATTCCGAATTTGAAGGATTGCTCCAAGTTGAGCACTGGATCTTGCTGGTCGATGTGACCCTTGCCTGAATTTGCTTATCACCTTTTTAATCAATCTCCGTCTTTTGATCCACTCCTTAGCTGTGAACCGCACGATGGCGTCGATGGATCCGCCGGGCTCGCGTCTATTCCACTAACTGAGTGAAATTCGTAGTTGCTACGCGCTGCGGATGCCTCTTTTGTACAAGAGGTTGATCAGTTCCTTTTTCTTGTTCCGTGCCTATCATCTAGGCAGGAGTCACTGATGCTGGCTTGACCTTGTGGTTAGCTCGGAGTTTTCTGGATCATTCCTATCATTTGTCGGTTGTAATGGGTGTCTTTTCTCCTTGATATCCACTTATCAGTCCGCTCTACTGCATTTTCACTTCATCTCCCCGTCACTACCACTCTGTGTCATCTCCGTGTTATTTCCGTTTCACCTCCGTTTCGCTCCCCTGCAAAGCGGATATCAAGGAGGGGCATCTGTAGACACCCAATTTTAGCCGATAAATTGAGCATTTTCTTTGTTCTCCTAGTCGATGCCCCAATTGATCCTTAATTGGTTGATTTTCTGGGATTCTTCCCCTTTCTTGGCCCAACGCTTCAATTCCATACCTTGGATCTCGTCTCGAGTCTGGCATTCCCGCGCTATTTGTTCTTATCGCTTTTTTGTTCATAGCGCGTTGTGGGTCAAATTAAAATTATCCTTTGATCAATTGTTATTTCTTGACATTTGATCATTATGACATCAATTTTGGGTGTTACTCTCCTTCAACATTTGATTAAATGACTGCCCAATGGTTTTTTCTCCGTTTTTATACCATTTAATGGGCCTTTACTTGTTGCGCTATATCTCCATAGCGCGTTCTTCATTATCGCGCTATGGAAGTATAGCGCCTTATCAGACAGAGTCCCTCTCCAGGCCGGACTCCCTTATTTCGATTCAGAGGCCTTATTGGGTAAGTTGCTGACTGTGTTTCTTATCCAGGAAGGTTTCTAAACCTATCAGGAGTCTTTCCCCCTCATTAGTCGGCAATATTACCTCGATTTGAGCCGCCAAGTCATCGGATTGAATCAAACTCCGACCTAGGGTTTGTGTTCGATCTTCTTCCTATAAATTCATCCCTTTGGCCGTCGTTTGAGGGGGATGCAACTCGAGTTATTGACGAGGAGGAGGAAATACTTCGTGCACAATCAACAAATCCTCGCTCCTCGCACGTTCAAGGGAGTATTTAGGGCTTTTCCTTGTGTTCTTCCTCTTTCATCTTTCTTTTCCCCTCCGGATTTTTAATCTTTGCATCGCATTACATCCTGATTTCAAAACACTCCTTTTACAAGATACATGCATTCACACACACCACACCTATCTTTTGCCCATCCATAGGGGTTTAAAAACCACCAAACCCCCAGGTAATCGAGCCCCCTTTTTACATGCTTTTGATTAAGGATAAGGGCAGATTATACTCAAATCTCGATCTAATGGGCTTTATATTTGTTGTTTATGATTGTTTGCAGGCACTAGAAGATTGATACGTGGAGCCCTTGCACCTTGGCCGGCCTTGGAGCAAGGAAGGAACGAAACCAAATAAATCCCGCTACCTGTCTGATATCGCGCTGTACGAAGCTAGCGCGACCTGGAGAACGCGCTAGGACGATATAGCGCGTTAATCTCCAGGACCACGGCTCCCCTTTATGGATTTCTGAGGTATGTAACATGCCCCATCCTGATCTCTTATTGTTTGGCATGTTTCTAGCTTCAGTGGCGATCACGGATCTTAGTTGTTGCATATGATTTTCCCCTTTTTCATCATTAATTGAGTGCGATATCTTGTTTTAAAACATCTCCTCCATCTTTTATCAATTTGGGGTTAATCATAATTATTTGCACATCTACAAATTGGCGATCACGGTGGGACACTTTGTGCTACCACGTGCATTCTTCTTGTTGCCTGCTTATCAGTACATCAGTGTGTGTGTTTATTGGATTTTGAGCCCTTCCCCACTGTCGAGTATCGCGCTATGTGTCCATAGCGCCTTCTGTAGATCGCGCTGTGGACATATAGCGCGATAATCACCAGAGGATATATTCACCTATATCCTCTGTCGGGGTTCTGATTGCCATCTTCTCTGGTTGCATCATTGTATACTTCCTGTTGTATATTCACTTCTTTCATCTATTTTCCTTTTATTGTGCTAGTTTAGATTTTTCTTCCATAGCATTGCATTCATCCTTGCATTTGGTTTGAGAGACCTCCTCTCTCTACATTAGGATTCCACACACCCCCTTGGTGAAGGAAGGACCCTCCATTGAGCATTCCGTCTCTTTGGATTGGAAGTTCCTAAACCAAGCCTCCATAAGTCCCCGCACCCGTGGATTCCCTCACGGACGCCGGGCAGGTTGTACCCTTTTGAAGTCCCGAATTAGTTGGCCTATACGTGGTGAGAGAGGTTCCCTAGTTGGCATTGAAGTGACTCATTTTGAAACTAGGTTCCTCCCCTTGTGTGAATCATATCAATTTGCATAAAATCATTAATTCACCAAGGTTCAAACAAATAAAAATCAAGGTAACCATTCCAACTTGTGTGTTTCTTTACAAATTGTTTGCACATTATTTGGATTGCGTAATGCCTTACTTTGATAAACAAAACAACATGTTCAATTAATTCATGAGGATACACAACCTAGCACTTCTTATAATCCTCACTTTCAACATGTTCATCAAAATTCTCACCATTCTTTCAAAGGGCCACGTCCTCATTCTTATGGTCATGCCCGACCCACGGGCAATGTCCATTCTCATGGTCCACCTACTCAATTTCAGGCCACTATTCCCTCGGGACCGTCTCCTCCCAATGACGAGAAGGTCTCTCGAATCATCCATGCATTAGATCATCTTACCCCTCAACAGATCCAAGCCCTTAAGGCTGCCGTTGAGGGTACATCTCATGCATCTCCCCCTCTTTCCAATTCTATATGGGTGGCCCATCACCCACCTCCTTCCAATTCTATTCGGGTGACCCATCACCCATCTCCCTCCAATTCTACACGGGTGGCCCATCACCCATCTCCTTCTTCTATTCCTATTCTGGTAGCCCATTACCCATCTCCTCCTATTCACACTCCTCCTCGGGTGGTCCGACACCCGCCTCCTTCTATTCCTCCTCCCTCACGGCCCCAAGGCCCATTTACTCATTGTAATCCGGCCCGTCCGGGTTCTTTTACGGGTCATCCCGTCAACTCCCCTCCACGGCCTTTTTATACGGCCCCTCCTCCTTCAAGGCCCTGCCAACCCTCTATTGTTCATGTTACTCCCCTCCAGCAAAACGTCTTGGATAAGATTGCTTCTATGGAGGAACAATTAAAAAGGGTCACGGCTCCTCCTACTCCAGTCAATCCTCTCTATGCGGCTTTGGATGATATTACAAGAATGGAGAGAGAATGGAAGGATAGGATAGACGACTATGGCGTTGATATTCCAAGTGAGCAAGAACCGGCAATTGAAGAATACGAGCCGGTATATGATGATGAAGCTCCGCAGGCACCCTTTCCGAGTTTCCATAATTTCCCACTCCCCCCACTATCATTTGATGAACCCCCTGCTCAGGACGAAGCCACCGTCCCCGATCCAACCCCCATTTATGAGACTAACTGGTGTTACGATGATGGGTCGATACTTCAATCACCCACACCGGCACCTCTTGAGTCTCCTCCTATCCCTGAACTTTCCATTAAACCTCCACCAATTACACCTCAACCCACTATACCATCAACCTTCACACTATTAGCCACCACTGAACCTTCCATTTTAAAACCTCCACCTATTCAGCCATTAACCTCCACATCGGCCTCCACCGAGCCTACCATTGAACTGTCCCCAATTCAACCTCCCGTTATCCCATTACCACCATCCTTAAAACCCACTTTTCCTACCCTACCATTTAACCCTTCACCCTTGCCTATGGTTAATCCTGAGCAGGATCCACCACTTCTTGCACTCGAGCTAACCTCAACCGCTTGCAAGCGAGGGGAGAAACTCGATGTGTTTGAACCTCCGCCTCCACTTACGCCAACACTTTCCATTATACCTCCACCACTCACAAAGCCTTCCGCCTCCGCTTCACCTCCTTCTATTACTCGGAATGTGGGTGCTTCTGCAAGTATATGTGCCGAAGATGATCAAGAGCCGGGCAAGACAGATTTGGCCACGGCTATGCGATTCAAGATTCAAGAATTCATTTACCGGATGCCAATCCGGATTATTGTGCCAAGCATGGTCGCGAAGGCCAAGTCACCGTCATTGTTCGGAAGAGAATGCCAGGTGTTGATGTCACCCGAAGGCCGGGCAGGGCACCCCTTGTTCCAATTTTCAAATCTTGATTCCATTCCTCTATACAAGGGGCGAATGCCCATTTTGTTCAACACTTCTTATACACCACAATTAATGGGCATGGCAATGCTTCATGTTCCAACTTTCCAACTCCCTCACATCATTGATCCTTGCCTTCCAAGGGGGTTGTCATTTATTAGCGAAGCTTCTTCCATTCGGCCAATTTCTCATACACTTTCACTGCCATGGAGGGGCAATTGTCTTAAGGGGCCATCCCTTATTTGTTCCACTTTCTATTCGTCCATCTCTATCACTTCTTCTTCATGGGCCACTCCAAGGGTTAGGAGGAGGATCTTGCCCTCTCACCCTTCGTATTCCTCATTTTTTTCACCTTCGTTGCATCTCATGCATTTTGTTGCATTCATGCATTCACAGCATTCATCACATCCATCATTTTGCATACAATTGCATCTCGTGCTTCCTGGGTTTCCAAACCCGTATCTTCCCCGCCTTCCGGCCCCGCCGGATATTCCGCATTCCCCATCTTATTCATATTCATCTTTTTGTCCACTCCCCTTGGGGCATCGCGTCCCCCTTCCTGCTATTTCCCTGGAGCCTCCAGGAATTTTATCCCTCCTCTTTGGGCATCTCGCCCCTTCTGATTCTATTCCTCCGGAACCTCCGGACTTTCCCCTCGGGCATCGCGCCCCTTTCCATTCTCCTCCTCCGGAACCTCCGGACCTTTCTCTCGGGCACGACGCCCCTTTCCATCTTCTCCTTACTGATTTCATCCCTCCGGAACCTCCGGATTCTCCACCTTATTGTCTCCATCTTTTCCCCGGGCATCGCGCCCCTTTCTATCTCATTTCACCGGAACCTCCGAACCTTCTTGGGCATCGTACCCCTTCCTATTTGCTTCCTCCGGAACCTCCGGATTCTCCGTCTTATTCTCTCTATCATCTCCCAGGGCATCACGACCCTCCTGATTTCATTCTTCCGGAACCTCCGGACCTTCCATATTTCTTTTCAATTCATCTTCTTGCTCCTCTGGGACTCCATATCTTTTATTCTCTTCTTCCTTTTCCGTCACCTCTTCCATCATCTTTTCCCTATTTTTTCCCAGGGCATCGCGTCCCTTCCTTTGTCATCCCTCCGGAGCCTCCGAATTTTTCCTCTTATCAGGATTCTCCTCCACAGCCTCCGGACCCTCCGGATCCGCCTCTTTCCATTTACCAATTTCTTCTTCTAATTCCTCCCGATCTTGGGTCTGACCCAACTTCTTCCGCATCCACTGCCTTGGACATCTGCCCATTCACTCACTGCTTCCGAGGCTTTAGTCCTCACCCCTCTTCTTGATTTTCCGCTTCTTTTGTAGACTGTTCCATGTGATCAGGGTCTCCACGCCTTAGCAAGGGAGTTCTAGGCCTCGCCTCTCTTTTCCTTTTCTCCTTATTCGTCTGAGTCTGGTCTTGGCACCACTCCTTCTTGTTAAGTCACTTTCAATCCTTTGCTTCCAATCCTTTACCTGCCTAAGAGGACTATCCCACGATGATCACCTCTAGCAGCAGCTGCTCCTACAAAGGGCGCAAGGTAACATATTTGCGTAAGTAAACATTTTAAATGATATCATTTTCTCATTACTTCGCGCATGATTTTCAAAATAAAGTGCTTCTTAACGAAATCAAGAGTGGTGTTTTAGACCTTTATCTTAAGCTTTTGTTTAATTGAAATCTTTGTTAAAAAGAGTCTTTAGGCTTGCTTCTGCAGCACTTTGGTTAATAAAAACCCTGCGCTGGGAATTCAACATTCTTTCCCCGCTTGTTAAGAGTAACCCTTAGCTGGGCATTCCACACACTTCACGGCGTCCTTAGCCGGCTCCTTTGATAAAACACCGTTCCTACCTTGGCCATGCCATGAGTATTCCTGGAAGTCTTTTTCTCTTCTTCACTCGGCCGCATGCAGGGGCAAGAGGTTGACGGATGAGATGACCAACCTCGGTAATTCCCAATACGAGGGGAGTCTCAAATAGGGGCAGTCTTGACCCGAAATCAATATGAATTTTCATATGAGTTTTCATGATATATATCTCGCCAAAAGGGCTATTATGAAAATCAAGTCAAAATTTTGATAAAAGTAAAATTGTGAATTATGGCATGACAAGAGTGGCAAAGTCCCCGCAGGGAAAACCCTGGTCGTATGCATGTCAAGGGTCTAAAAATCAAAGGCACAAAGCCCCGGCACAACAGACTACCTCTTTGAGGGGAAATATCTTGGAAGGAATTCAAGTCCCGACGTCTCCCATCCTGCATAAAGCTTATCTCCAATTATTCTTCTCTTCTCCTCTAAGACCGAATGTCCCTCGGGTTTGGCCTCGGTAGGGGCACCGTTAATCAAAGGCGGTCGATTATAGGATGCCACTTTCAATGCACGCCCGACTTTGGGCAGTTTTAAGTAAAAGGGGGAGGAACAAGGACCCCTAGCCAATGGTTTAAACACCCTTTGATGCTGCATTAGCAATGTCTTGCCAAAACTCTATAAAAATTTGAATATTGCCAAAAATTGCCAAAGAAACTAGAATATTGCCAAAAAAAATTGCCAAAGAAACTAGAATATTGCCGAAAAAATTGAACATTGCAAAAGTTTTTTTTAAAAAAAATCCACATAAAAACTCAAATATTTTCAAAAAAAACTCATAAAAATTTGCATATTTTTCAAAAAAAAACAAAAAATATTCCAAAAAAAATTGCATTCTAATTCCGATGGCATCCTTTTAAAAAAAAAAGGCACGCAAAATGAAGAACAATCACACAAGCCGCAACAAGTGCTAAGAACTGTCTCATTCCACCATAACATGTCAAAATATAAAATGAGATGGGTACAACAAACTCTCAGCTCTCCCCTCGACCCTCCTGGTCTCCCCCTCTGTGTGAACTCTCAGCCTCCTCCTGTCCTCCCCGGGGAGGCCTAGGAGGAGCCATCTGTGCCCGGGAAGCCGAAACCCTGTCACCATGTGCTCCCCTCTCTGCATCCTCTCTCCGCTGGTGCTCAGAAGAAGTAACTAAGTAATCTGTGCTCGAGTAAGCTCGGGAATATCCCTCGCGCTGGGCCCGCTCGCGCCCTCGCCGATAACGATCCTCCGCGTCCTTCGCGCGCTGCTCAGCCATCCCCAATCTGGTAATCAACTGTACTCTCTCCAGCTCGCGCTCCACTCACTCCTCCCTCTCCCTCTGCCGCTCACTCCTCTCCACCCGGAGGAGAAGGCGCAGCTCTGCTACATCTCGAGGGAGCTCCTCTGCATCGCGCCGCTTCAGCTTTGCCTCTGCCACGCGCAGCTCCTGTTCCTGCATCCAAAATCTTGATTAAATATTGAGAATTGATAAAAACTCCAAGACTAAGAGAACAGATTGCTTACTCTCTCCTGAAGGGAGGCCTCGGCTGCCTCTGCCCGAGCAACTGCACTGGCGAGCTGGCTCTCTAGCTCGGTGTGGTCGCAGACGGGCTGTGTAGATGATGAAGCGCCGTGCGAGGATCGGGCTGCCTCCAGCTCCTCGCGCTAAAAGAAAAAGCATTATCATTAATTTCAATTCAAATCTGAATCATTCTAAGTTTCAAGTGCTTACCAGCTCATCGACGGTTTGCTGGAGTTCATCGCGCTGTCGGACTGTGGAATCGAGGAGTCCCTGTACCATGGCCAGTCTCCCCTCTATGTCGAACTGCAAGAACACATTGTTAATCATATATTGAATAATCAACAACAATTGAATTTAAGGGCATACCTATCCGCGAGCGCTCTGATAGACTCGGCTGCCGTATGCCTGTGAGTATGCCTGAAGGTAGGCATCATCTGAATGTGCTCCTGCAGGAACTGCTCGGCCATGCTTCTTCCAATCTGCCAACTGCTCTCGGGCACGCTGCCGCCAATCGTCTGTACCCTGCAGGCCTCGGAAGCGTCGTCCAGGTCGTGGGTCCGTCGCCTGGGTCGGAAACTCCACCACCGCCTGATGAAGCCCAAGTGTCCTCATGATCAACCTGTGGTATAGTGGCTCGACCAGGTTGAGGGCATGCAGCCAGATCTCTCTCCCGAAGAAAGGGATGGCCGGCTCCACCCAGGGCATCACTCGGCTCTCCCCTGATAGGGAGTCCAGTCCACCTGCATAATTCATTTTATCATTGCCCTTAATTTCACTCATAACTAAATTCAATTTCAAAAATTCAATCTTACCTCTATAGGGGGCATCATGTCTAGCGTCTCCTGGATGTGGGTGACCTGGTCCTTCAGAGACCGGCCGTCTCGTGTAGGGGTCCATCGTCTGGCTAGGGGAAGTCGGTCCCCTCGATCCTCCCAGGCTCGTCGGAGGGTAGGAAGGTATAAGTAGCTCCAAACCTGAAACATAGCTCATATGATCAACATAAAGGCAGGTGCATAATTCACAAGTTTGAGGTGTAGAGAAATACCTGAAGTAGAGGGTAGAATCCCCCGAGTGAAGACTGGAGTGAGGAGATGCCGAAGCTGTCAAACAAGTGGGCTAGGACTGCCGCACCCCAGGCATACCGTCCGACTCTGTCTAGGTCCTCCAGTAAGGGTAGAAAACGGCAGCTCACTGCGTCGCCCTGGGTCGCTAGAAGCAGCTTGCCGATCAGTAGAATGAGGAACCTCCTCAACTCCAGGTCTGCCTGTGGGCCTGCCTCAGTAGTGAAACTCTCCCTGGCCCCCGCCTCCAGCCTCTTCTCATGAGCTGTCGAAGTCTCCCCCACCTCCCTCTGTGTGTGGAATAGGCCGAGACTCTCCTGCAGGACGATCCTCGACACTAGTGAGGTCCGGCCTGTACCCTCCAGCTCCAAGCCCAGCAGCCTGCGCGCCATCTCCCGGTAGTCGGGGTAAGTGTAGCCCGTCACTGCCGATCCGTGCACCCGCAGCCCGGTGATGCGCGTGACGTCCTCCAAGGTCAGGATCATATGACCCCAGGGGAAGAGGAAGGCCTTGCATCCCGTGTCCCATCTGGCCTTTAGGGCCCTTATCAGCCCCACATCAACCCTCAGCACTTCTATCTCCAGAAATTCCCCGAAGCCCATATGGCGGAGGCGGGCCCTTTGAAACTCCGGTAGTGCGTGGTAAGCTGCCCGGACCAATGTCCAAGAAATTCGGGCACGCACTGCACCCTCCACACCCTGCACACAACGAAAAAGAAGAAATAATCAATTTATGTGATCATCAAACAAAAGGCCAATCAGAAAATGAAAATTTGCATGCTGTTATTTGTCGCGCTATATCGTCATAGCGCGTTCTTCAAGAACGCGCTATGAAGACATAGCGCGTTCCCCTTCTGTAGGTAGGGGGTGACCCCCGTTCCCCGCAATCTGTTCTATGGGCATTCTGCCCTACATTTTGATTTTTAGGGGCATTCCCCTTTCCGTTTTCATCACATAAGAAAGAAAAAATAAGAAAAAATCAAATCAAAAATAAGTTTAGGGTGATTTTCTTACCACCCGGCGTTTTCGGGCCGCCGCGCCTCCGACGGGCTCCGCCGCCACTTCCTCGGCCGCCGGGACGCATTCAACTTCTTCGGCCTCGTCTGGGTGGATGTCCATATCGTCTCCCTCGAGTCAGGCCGAGACCGTCGCCTCCGAGTCGGAGGGTTCTTCCGCGGGAGGGGGCGCCCGTTCTCTTCCACGTCCGATCTTTGGCGGACGCGGGTGGCACGCCGTTTGGGGCGTCGAGGAGCACCACCCGCCATCAGATTGTTGCAAATAGGGCTAGGGCTGGTGAGAGGCTGAGAAGGCGAGAGAGGAGTTGGGAGAGGGAAGGAGTAACTTTGAATAATAGAAAGGGGGGGGACGGTTTTGAAAACCTGCGGTTAATGGACGCGCTACATGTTCATAGCGCGACACTGTCGCGCTATGTACATATAGCGCGATAATTAAATTAGATAAGAAAATAAAAAGGAGGGGAGAAAAGAGGATTTGACTTGAGAACATATGATGAGAATGAATGAGAACTTGTGTTCTTTTGCTTATGTTTGAATGCGTTTGAATTTGCTTAAACACTGAGATTGATTATATGGTTGAATTGGCTTAAACATTGAGACTGCTTGAATTTGCTTAACATTGAGGTTGCATTTGCTTGAATTTGCTTGTGCCTAACATTGAGATTGCAGGAAGAGAAGAAACATATGCCATGCCATCAGGAAAGTATTTCTGTGTCCCTTTTTTTTATTGCATTACTATATGCTATTTATATTATTATCTCAAGGACCGACTAGTTCTCTGTATGTTTCGGGATTTGAGTTCCCCTCTACCAAAAACAGTGATGATCTAGAAACATGCAGTTAATCATCGGACAGGCCGTTAGATCAAAATAAATTTGGGGACGATGGACTTCATCTCGCACACCGTGGTTGCAGACAATTCTTGACCCGAATCTATTTTGATTTAGTAATATTATCCTTGAGTATCTTGTATTTTATCTTTCTTGGCATTCGTTTTGATGATTTCTTTTTATTTTTAGCCCTGCATGCATCATGCCATTTCTTTTGCATCCATAAATGCCCAATTCTTCTTCCTAATTGAGGATCGATTTTGCTTATGTTCTTGAACTAAGAAATTCAATTCCATTCCGAATTTGAAGGATTGCTCCAAGTTGAGCACTGGATCTTACTGGTCGATGTGACCCTTGCCCGTAATTTGCTTATCACCTTTTTAATCCAATCTCCGTCTTTTGATCCACTCCTTAGCTGTGAACCGCACGATGGCGTCGATGGATCCGCCGGGCTCGCGTCTATTCCACTAACTGATTGAAATTCGTAGTTGCTACGCGCTGCGGATGCCTCTTTTGTACAAGAGGTTGATCAGTTCCTTTTTCTTGTTCCGTGCCTATCATTCTAGGCAGGAGTCACTGGTGCCGGCTTGACCTTGTGGTTAGCTTGGAGTTTTCTGGATCATTCCTATCATTTGTCGGTTGTAATGGGTGTCTTTTCTCCTTGATATCCACTTATCAGTCCGCTCTACTGCATTTTCACTTCATCTCCCCGTCACTACCACTCTGTGTCATCTCCGTGTTATTTCCGTTTCACCTCCGTTTCGCTCCCCTGCAAAGCGGATATCAAGGAGGGGCATCTGTAGACACCCAATTTTAGCCGATAAATTGAGCATTTTCTTTGTTCTCCTAGTCGATGCCCCAATTGATCCTTAATTGGTTGATTTTCTGGGATTCTTCCCCTTTCTTGGCCCAACGCTTCAATTCCATACCTTGGATCTCGTCTCGAGTCTGGCATTCCCGCGCTATTTGTTCTTATCGCTTTTTTGTTCATAGCGCATTGTGGGTCAAATTAAAATTATCCTTTGATCAATTGTTATTTCTTGACATTTGATCATTATGACATCAATTTTGGGTGTTACTCTCCTTCAACATTTGATTAAATGACTGCCCAATGGTTTTTTCTCTGTTTTTATACCATTTAATGGGCCTTTACTTGTTGCGCTATATCTCCATAGCGCGTTCTTCATTATCGCGCTATGGAAGTATAGCGCCTTATCAGACAGAGTCCCTCTCCAGGCCGGACTCCCTTATTTCGATTCAGAGGCCTTATTGGGTAAGTTGCTGACTGTGTTTCTTATCCAGGAAGGTTTCTAAACCTATCAGGAGTCTTTCCCCCTCATTAGTCGGCAATATTACCTCGATTTGAGCCGCCAAGTCATCGGATTGAATCAAACTCCGACCTAGGGTTTGTGTTCGATCTTCTTCCTATAAATTCACTCCTTTGGCCGTCGTTTACGGGGGATGCAACTCGAGTTATTGACGGGGAGGAGGAAATACTTCGTGCATAATCAACAAATCCTCGCTCCTCGCACGTTCAAGGGAGTATTTAGGGCTTTTCCTTGTGTTCTTCCTCTTCATCTTTCTTTTCCCCTCCAGATTTTTAATCTTTGCATCGCATTACATCCTGATTTCAAAACACTCCTTTTACAAGATACATGCATTCACACACCACACCTATCTTTTGCCCATCCATAGGGGTTTAAAAACCACCAAACCCCCAGGTAATCGAGCCCCTTTTTACATGCTTTTGATTAAGGATAAGGGCAGATTATACTCAAATCTCGATCTAATGGGCTTTATATTTGTTGTTTATGATTGTTTGCAGGCACTAAAAGATTGATACGTGGAGCCCTTGCACCTTGGCCGGCCTTGGAGCAAGGAAGGAACGAAACCAAATAAATCCCGCTACCTGTCTGATATCGCGCTGTACTAAGCTAGTGCGACTTCGAGAACGCGCTAGGACGATATAGCGCGTTAATCTCCAGGACCACGGCTCCCCTTTATGGATTTCTGAGGTATGTAACATGCCCCATCCTGATCTCTTATTGTTTGGCATGTTTCTAGCTTCAGTGGCAATCACGGATCTTAGTTGTTGCATATGATTTTCCCCCTTTTTCATCATTAATTGAGTGCGATATCTTGTTTTAAAACATCTCCTCCATCTTTTATCAATTTGGGGTTAATCATAATTATTTGCACATCTACAAACGTGAAGTTACTAAAAAACTATAGGAAGAAGAGAACTAGGGCGTGACTTGAAGACCCAAATTGGAAGTATTAAGCCCAGAGAAAAGGTAGGTCATCTCATGAACAATAAAAAGATCTCGTTAGGGATAAAAGCCCTCTGATTTGACTTGATTTCATGCATTATAGATTATGAATTTCATATTTTAGTAAGTTCATGCATACATGCATACCTTTAGCCTAACCAAAGATAAAAGATATCATCTTGTTTATTCACTGTGACCTATGCATATACATGGCCTTTACTTCATTTATTATGACTAGACTAGTTAGTGATTATGATTCTTCTCGCATGGACATAGTTTCTTATCTTTACTATCAGCAGAAGCTCTGACGGATTAGGGTAGGACCGTCACATGACTGTAACGGCCTTACGATAAGCCGTCACACTCTCTGTTGTATTTAAATTAATCTGTTGTCTCTGACGCACCATAGAAGGAGCGTTACCATGCTGTAACGGCCCCTCAACAAACCGTCACATGGACTATAACGTGCCTATGGTAGACCGTTAGAGCATTGTTTTCTATCAAATCAAGACGGAATGGAAATTAGTCAAGTCTGCTTATAGATAAGCCTAGTTATCTAAGTTTTGACCTGATATCATGACTTTGAGTTTAATTATTGATTCATGATAGGAATTACATGATTACAACCATTTTAAGTTATTTTGAGTTATGTTAATTTCATTGGCTAAAACTTTATAGTTGTATTTAATTTATGATTTCAAATGATGTATTGACAGAGTTTTATTATGGTTTTACACCGTTTCACAGTCTTTTCTATCTATAGAGTCATTTTTCTTAAGTGCATGTCATATATTCCGGTATATGGCCATTAATTTACACTTTGCACTATAGGAATATTATCTTGAACTTGAGGACCTCTCTATTGGATATTCATTCCAATGGAATAGGAAATCTTGTTTCAAGACCCCCGTAATTCTCCGTAAGCCTGGGATTCCTATTAGGACGTCGAGTTGGTTGTACCATGAAAGCCCAATCATTAGAAAACACTAACGATGGTTTCTGATTTTAGAGATGTAACGGATCAATGTTGGACCGTTGGGGTCATCTAATGGCCCAATAAACGACTGTCACATTTAAACTGAGTCCAATTTATTGGTTCAGGATTCAGCCCATTGTAACGGCTCAAGACTAGACCGTGACGTGAACGTAACGGCCCAGTGATTGACCGTCACCTTGTTAAGTCCAGTTAACCCGAGGTTCGACCAAAGGGTTGATATTCTAAGGTTCCTAGATGGATTTATAATGGTCTACGACTTGACATATTGTTTAAAGATATTTAATATAATGATTGGAAGATAAAGAATGTACCGTTATGCTGTCGATTTATTTCCATGGCATAACATAGTTCTAATATGATCATTGAAATTCCTTGTTCCAAATAGAATCATTTCATTCATTGAAGTATTGTTATCATGAACTTATTGAACTTATTACATTCTTGGCCATACTTTATTGTTACATGTGTGGAAATAGCTTGATTTATACTTGAAGATGCGATCGAGCACTGATTGTGTTCAAGGGCTCTATGCTAGTCACCTCGGTTGATTGTTGGAAACATACTATTATAAACCATAGGGTATGATGCTACTGGCGTCGCATTGCGCTGGGAGCACTTTCTTTATAGATAAGTGAAAATCCATGGCACGACATGACTTTCTTGCTTGATTGCTTGATATTCCACAAAAATTCACCAAATACTTGCTCATAAGCAAAAGGTGTTTGGATGATGATTACGTGGTATTGCTAGTACATTCTCGTTATGTTCTTGCTCATGAAATGCCATTTCATGTTCTTGTGACATTCGTGCTAATTCTTACTTGCTCATTCTATTATCTTGTTACTTTGGTTATTCACATGATTGATCGCATTCGCATGATTTTACCTAAATTCTTTAGAGCTAAAATGATAATTACTTAAACATTGCTAATCATGTTGATGCGAAGATACCTACTGGGCAAGTGTGCTCATTACCTATTTCCAATCTTTTCTGGAGATGGAAGTGAGTCGGATTCGGAATATTCAAGTAGCGGGTCCGAGAGCGAATGAAAGTCATATCAAATTGAGAGTGAAGACTTAGGAAAGTCTACATTGTTTAGATTGAGTCTATGTAATTTTCCTATTTCTTGAGTCTAGTGGAGTGGAAAAAGGATGAAAAAGGTTATTGTACTTGAATACTTGATTATTAATGAAATAAAGTTGGAGTTTGAGTAATTATTATGCGATTGCATTCTTATGTGTGATTGCCTTGCGCTCTGATCGTTCTTGCTTGCAAGAGGCTTACCATGTCGGCTGTTCGCGTTCCTCGAGCGAGTCTTCCGCTGTAATAAAGGCTCGGGGCGTGACAGTTAAGTTGATATCAGAGCCTAAGTCTCAGGACTCTGGGAGAAGAATCATGTCATAGGATAAGTCCAAGGTTTAAGGACCCCTACCTATGAACTAAGGAAGAAATTCCCATACCCATGTGAGAATTGGGTAGAGCTCGGGATAAGATAGTTAATTGACTTTAAAATTTATTTTCTTCCAAATTCCATGAGAAATAACAAGTTATTATATTTCTCTCAGGTACCTTATTTTACAAATGGCTCATCGCGTAGATTGGAATGGCATGCAACAAATAGTTGCCGGCCTTACTCAGGCATTGTAAACTATGGCTCAGGCAGGCGCAGGGGTAAGGGCTGGTGACCTACATGGTAATTTCTAAAGTTTAAACCCTCCGCGTTTCTATGGTTCTTCTAATCCAGACGAAGCAGAGAACTGGATTGATGAGATGAACCATATCTTTGACGTAATCCAATGCACCGATCAAGAGAAGGTGCGTCTTACAACTTTCCAACTCAACAAGGATGCCCATACATGGTGGAAGTTGGTTCCGGCACCTCCGGCCGATGCACCTCATACGTGGGATGGTTTTCTCACCTTGTTCCATGCTAAGTATTTCTCTGAGCATGTGAAAGAAAGAAAGGCTATGGAGTTCGCCTCTCTTCGACAAGGAATGACGATAGTGGCAGAATATGAGTTATAATTCTCAAGGCTAGCACCTTATGCACCGCATTTAATCAGTACCGATCTATTGAAGGCAAATCGGTTTATGGACGGGTTACGACCTGGCTTTATTCAGCAGCTCGGGACCCAAAACATCCGTACCTATGCGGAGATGGTTCAGTGGGCATATTTATGTGAAAGGACCTTGGAGAAGGTCGAGAAATTGAAAGGAAAAGGAGAAGAGTCCAGCCGATGATCTGATCGGCGTTATAAGAAAAAAAGGTTCAGTATCACGGAGCCTCACAAAAGCTGTGATAGTAAGAAGGGATCCAGGAGCGGGAACGGTGGAAGTTCCCAGAAGAACAAGAAGATTAAGGAGGAGGAACAAGTCACCACGGCTTGCACTTTTTGTGAAAAGTTCGGCCACTCGGCTGAAGAGTGTTGGAAGCGTCTTGGCGCTTGTTTACGCTGTGGAAGTAGGGAGCATCGCATGTCAGATTACCCCCTTATGAAAGACCAGCCATATAGTGGTGGATGCAGGAGACAGGCTCGCCTCAATGCCGTTCTAGAGGAAGAAGAAGCGCCCAGGGATGGTGGGCTTTTGGAAGGTACTCTTCAAATTTGCTCTCATCCTGCATTTGTGCTATTTGATACTGGTGTCTCTCATTCTTTTATCTCCACTACTTTTACTAAAATATTACCGATTGTATCAGTACCCTTACCTTCAGACCTTACTATTACCACACCCTTAGATTCTGGAACAAAGTTTACCGACTATTATCCTGATAGCGAAGTCATAGTAGTAGGTCATAATCTCCCCGCAAACTTAGTATGCCTTAACATGAAAGGTTATGATGCCATTTTAGGGGTAGATTGGCTTGTAGATCATGATGCTTATATCAATTGTAGAAATAGGATTATATCCTTCCAAAAATCAAGTCTTCCAACATTCTCTTTCCTTGGCATCAAATACAAGAAACACCCCACTATCATATCCTCTCTTCACGCTTGCAAACTCATCTCGCAAGGATGTGAAGCCTTTCTTGCTTCTGTCATTGTTCCCAAATCCAAGGAGATTATCCTAGCGAACATTCCCATTGTAAATGAGTTCCCAGACGTGTTTCCATCCGAATTACCCAGTTTATCGCCCGAAAGGGAAGTGAACTTCACTATTGAACTCATTCCAAGAGCATCACCTGTTTCTATAGCTCCTTACAGGATGTCCCCCACAGAACTCAAGGAACTAAAGAGGCAGTTGCAGGAGCTACTAGACAAGGGTTTTATTAGACCTAGCACATCCCCTTGGGGTGCGCTAGTTCTTTTTGTTAAGAAGAATGATGGCTCTTTCAGGTTATGCATCGACTACCGGCGACTGAATCAACTTACAATCAAAAACAAGTATCCGTTGCCGCGTATTGATGAGCTCTTCGATCAACTTTCGGGAGCAGAGTATTTCTTCAAGATAGACCTCAGATCAGGTTATCATCAGCTTAGAATTAAAGAAGAAGATATCTATAAATCGGCTTTTCGGAGTCGTTATGGCCACTATGAATTCGTGGTAATGCCGTTCGGGTTAACTAATGCCCCAACAGCATTTATGCAACTTGTGAATATTATTTTTCAACCATATCTGGACCAGTTCATCGTTGTCTTCATTGATGACATCTTGATATATTCCAAGACAAAATAGGAACATGAAGAACATCTGAGGATAGCTTTGTAAACACTTAGGCCTTCTTTGTTAGTCGGGCAGAATATCTCATTCGACCCTTTTCGGTCGAATGAGATATTCGACCCCGTATAACTAGGTTGTGTGTGACAGCTTTTAGTGGACCCCACAAATCTCTCTCTCATGGGATGAGTAATCCGACGGCGTTATTCGATTACCAAAGAGGGCCTTAGGGAACATAAACTTTATGCCAAGTTTAACAAATGTGAATTCTGGCTCAAAGAAGTTTCATTCCTAGGCCACATTATTTCCAAGGTAGGTATCGCTGTAGATCCTTCGAAAGTGGAAGCTGTCAGAAATTGGAGCCGGCCAACGACTGTATCAGAAGTAAGAAGCTTTCTGGGTCTAGCTGGTTACTATAGGAGGTTCATTAAGGACTTCTCAAAGATTGCAGCTCCTTTAACAAGACTCACAAGAAAAGAAAATCCTTTTGTTTGGTCAGAGGAATGTGAAAAGAGTTTTCAAATGCTTAAGAATCATCTTACTACAGCTCCTATTTTAGCACTACCGATAGAAGGTGGTGGATTTGAAGTATATACGGATGCATCTGGCATTGGCTTGGGATGTGTTCTCATGCAAGATGGAAAGGTAATCTGTTATTCCTCAAGACAATTGAAACGTCACGAGGAAAATTATCCCGTGCATGATTTAGAACTAGCAGCTGTTATCTTCGCCTTGAAAATTTGGCGTCATTATCTCTATGGAGAGAAGTTCACGGTCTATTCGGACCACAAAAGCTTGAAATACTTATTTTCTCAAAAGGAGTTAAATATGAGGCAGAGGAGATGGTTAGAATATCTCAAAGACTTTGATTTTGCTATTCAATATCATCCTGGCAAGGCGAATGTTGTAGCATATGCACTCAGTAGAAAGCCAATGGGTATGCTATCAAGTCTTATGATTAGTATGACTAACCTTATTCCTCAATTTGCTCAGTTGAACTTAGATATTGACATGAAGGGAGAAGATTGTTTCATAGCTAATATCTGAGCTCAACCTACATTGATAGAGGATCTGGCCAAGCTGCAAAATGATGATCCCGTACTACTAGGGATTAAAGCCAATATTGAACAAAGACCGGATTTCTCTGTTTCTAATGACGGAAGATTGCTATTCAAGAGCCGAGTGTGTGTACCGGATCGTGAGGATATGAAGAAATTGATCCTAGAAGAAGCACATAATTTCAAGTACACTATTCACCCAGGTGGTACAAAGATGTATCAAGATCTTAAAAGAAATTTCTGGTGGCCCAATATGAAGAGAGAAATAGCTGATTTCGTGTCCTGTTATCTCACCTGCCAACAAGTAAAAGCAGAGCATTTTAGACCCGCATGTAAATTGCATCCCTTAAATATTCCCGAATGAAAATGGGAGAGTATAGGGATGGATTTCATCATGGGTTTATCTAAGACCCGAGGAGGACACGATGGTATATGGGTAATCATAGACCGATTGACAAAGTCTGCACATTTTCTACCCATAAAAAGTCGATGGTCTGTGGATATTCTAGCAGTATTATACATAAAAGAAATTGTCAAATTACATGGTGTCCCTATCACTATTATATCTGATAGAGATCCTCGATTCACATCGTAATTCTTGAAGGGTCTACAACACTCACTAGGGACTAGATTGAATTTTAGTACAGCATTTCACCCACAAACTGATGGTCAGACTGAAAGAACAAATCAAGTGGTAGAAGATATGCTCAGGGCTTGTGCTATTGACTTTGGAGGAAGTTGGCATGATCACTTGCCTCTGGTAGAATTTGCATATAACAACAGTTATCAGGCCAGCATACAGATGGCACCCTTTGAAGCTTTATATAGAAAAAGCTGTAGATTACCAATATGTTGGAATGAAACAGGGGAAAAGCAATTTCTAGGCCCCGACATTATCATGGATTCTACAGAGAAAATTAAGCTCATTCAAGAAAGAATGAAGATGGCGCAAGATAGGCAGAAATCTTATGCTGATAATCGAAGGCGTGACTTAGAGTTTCAGGTTGGAGATCATGTGTATCTAAAGGTTTCTCCGGGTCGTGGTATTCGAAGATTTTGCATTAAAGGAAAGCTAACTCCAAGATTTATTGGCCCATTTGAAATTCTTGAAAGGGTCGGTGAAGTGACTTATAGACTGGCTTTACCTCCACAATTAGCAGGAGTTCATGACGTATTCCACGTCTCTATGCTGAAAAAGTATGTATATGATCCTAACCATGTTATCACTTATAATAATTTAGAGATTCAGAAGGATATGACGTACGAGCAAACACCAATAAAGATTCTATAATGAGAAGTGCGTCAACTAAGGAATAAAGTTATTCCTATGGTCAAGATACAATGGAAGAAAACATGGCCATATGAAGCAACATGGAAAATCGAAGAAGCTATGCGGAAAAGATTCCCAGAGTTATTCATCTGTAAGTACACTGTCCACAATCCATGTATTGAATTTGGGGACCAAATTCTTTTAAGTGGGGGAGGGTGTAGTCCCCCAGAATTTATATAAATAATTTTGGATTATAAATGTAATTTTATGGAATTTACTAGGAATTTATAAGGGTTAAATAGATTAATAAATAGATTATTTAACTAATAAATGGGTTATAAGGCCCAATGGTGTTAAATAAATAGCCTAGCCTACTCAATTAAGACCCAAAAGGTTTAAGGACCTAGCCCATTAAGTTTGGCCCATATTCTAGAAGGTTATTTAGCCTATTCATGAATTTTAAGGATAAATATGATTTTTATAGATAATTATATAGATAAAATGAATAAAAGAGTTTTATTAAATTGAAACTCTACACACGTTGAATGTAACAGTGTATCGTGCGACCGCCACATGTACGTAACGCACTAGACACGACCGTTACACCCTGCTGATTCCGTAAGTTGAAGAACTTACAAAAAGATTGGAACTTTGGGATCCTATCTACTAGAGACCTAATTAGAAGGATGTGTAAGGTTGCTAAGGACTCTTAGGGATCAGGTTTTGGCCAACTAAGGACTCTATAATCGATCTAATCCTCAAACCCTAGCCAAATCCCTATAAATAGAACCCAGTTCTGAACTGAGCGACCCTTACTTTTTGCTCGTGAAGAATCAAGGTAAGAAGATAGAATTTCGGGTAAGTTCTTTAGAACTTTTTATTTATAATACTTTAGACTAATAGCTCTCAAAATTTTGTACTAGGAGACCAACTACACAAGGAGTTAGGACCTTCCCAAGTTGCGGGTTTCATCACATCAACTCAGGAAACTGTACAACAGGGCGCAGATGATCAGGAAGTTAGAGTGCCTAAACGAGGTAATTAGAATTAGATGCTTTAGAATTTTTTGTTCCCAATAATATCATCTTCCTAAACCTCAAAATTTCACCTCTTTAGGTCAAGGGATTAGAGAGTTAGGGCAACGTGAAGTTGCTGAAAAATTACAGGAAGAAGAGAACTAGGGCGTGACTTGAAGACCCAAATTGGAAGTATTAAGCCCAGGGAAAAGGTAGGTCATCTCATGAACAGCAAAAAGATCTCGTCAGGGATAAAAGCCCTCTGATTTGACTTGATTTCATGCATTATAGATTGTGAATTTCATGTTTTAGTAAGTTCATGCATACATGCATACCTTTAGCCTAACCAAAGATAAAAGATATCATCTTGTTTATTCATTGTGACCTATGCATATACATGGCCTTGACTTCGTTTATTATGACTAGACTAGTTAGTGATTATGATTCTTCTTGCATGGACATAGTTTCTTATCTTTACTATCAGCAGAAGCTCTAACGGATTAGGGTAGGACCGTCACATGACTATAACGGCCTTACGATAAGCCGTCAAACTCTCTGTTGTATTTAAATTAATATGTTGTCTCCGACGCACCATAGCAGGAGCGTTACCATGCTGTAACGGCCCCTCGACAAACCGTCACACGGATTGTAACGTGCCTATGCTAGACGTTAGAACACTGTTTTCTATCAAATCGAGACAGAATGGAAATTAGTCAAGTCTACGTATAGATAAGCCTAGTTATCTAAGTTTTGACCTGATATCATGACTTTGAGTTTAATTATTGATTCATGATAGGAATTGCATGATTACAAGCATTTTAAGTTATTTTGAGTTATGTTAATTTCATTGGCTAAAACTTTATAGTTGTATTTAATTTATGATTTCAAATGATGTATTGACGGAGTTTTATCATGGTTTTACACCGTTTCACAGTCTTTTCTATCTATAGAGTCATTTTTCTTAAGTGCATGACATATATTCCGGTATATGGCCATTAGTTCACACTTTGCACTATAGGAACATTATCTTGAACATGAGGACCTCTCTATTGGATATTCCTTCCAATGGACTAAGAAATCTTGTTTCAAGGCCTCCGTAATTCTCTGCGAGCTTGGGATTCCCACTAGGACGCCGAGTTGGTTGTACCATGAAAGCCCAATCATTAGAAAATACTAACGATGGTTTCTGATTTTAGAGATGTAACGGATCAATGTTGGACCGTCAGGCTCATCTAACGGTCCAATAAATGACCGTAACATTTAAACTGAGTCCAATTTATTGGTTCTGGATTCAGCACATTGTAACGGCTCAAGACTAGACCGTGACGTGAACGTAACGGCCCAGTGATTGACCGCCACCTTGTTTAGTCCAGTTAACCCGAGGTTCGACCAAAGGGTTGATATTCTAAGGTTCCTAGATGGATTTATAATGGTCCAGGACTTGACATATTGTTTAAAGATATTTAATATAATGAATGGAAGATAAAGAATGTACCATTATGCTGCCGATTTATTTCCATGGCATAACATAGTTCTAATATGATCATTGAAATTCCTTGTTCCAAATAGAAGCATTTCATTCATTGAAGTATTGTTATCATGAACTTATTGAACTTATTACATTCTTGGCCATACTTTATTGTTACATGCGTGGAAATAGCTTGATTTATACTTGAAGATGCGATCGAGCACTGATTGTGTTCAAGGGCTCTATGCTAGTCCCCTCGACTGATTACTGGAAACATACTATTATAAACCATGGGGTATGATGCTACTGGCGTCGTATTACGCTAGGTGTACTTTCTTTATAAATAAGTGAAAATCCACGGCATGACATGACTTTCTTGCTTGATTGCTTGATATTCCACAGAAATTCACCAAATACTTGCTCATAAGCAAAAGATGTTTGGATGATGATTACGTGGTATTGTTAGTACATTCTCGTTACGTTCTTGTTCATGAAATGCCATATCATATTCTTGTGACATTCGTGCTAATTCTTACTTGCTCATTCTATTATCTTGTTACTTTGGTTATTCACATGATTGATCGCATTTGCATGCTTTTACCTAAATTCTTTAGAGCTAAAATGATAATTACTTAAACATTGCTAATGATGTTGATGCGAAGATACCTACTGGACAAGTGTGCTCATTACCTATTTCTAATCTTTTCAGGAGATGGAAGTGAGTCGGATTCGGAATATTCAAGTAGCGGGTCCGAGAGCGAATGAAAGTCATATCAAATTGAGAGTGAAGACTTAGGAAAGTCTACATTGTTTAGATTGAGTCTATGTAATTTTCCTATTTCTTGAGTCTAGTGGAGTGGAAAAAGGATGAAAAAGGTTATTGTACTTGAATACTTGATTATTAATGAAATAAAGTTAGAGTTTGAGTAATTATTGTGCGATTGCATTCTTATGTGTGATTGCCTTGCGCTCTAATCGTTCTTGCTTGCAAGAGACTTACCATGCCGGCTATTCGCGTTCCTCGAGTGAGTCTTCGGCTGTAATAAAGGCTCGGGGCGTGACATGAAGCATATGCAGATATCAAAACCACCACAGTATGCCGCTTCATCCTGAGGAATATTATTTCGTGATTTGGGGTGCCAAGTGACATCGTCACCGACAACGGACCGCAGTTCGTGTCTCAAGAACTCCAGGACCTCTGTAAGAAATTCAACATTGCATTACATCATTCATCACCTTACTACCCTCAAGGCAACGGCCAGGCTGAAGCTACCAACAAGACGCTTTTGAAAATTATCAAGAAAACTTGCGAGTCACACAAATTTACTGATTGGCCTGAATGACTTGTTAAAGTCCTATGGGCTTATCACACCTCCGTCTGTACTCCCACTGGGCAGACTCCTTTTGCCCTGACTTATGGGATGGAGGCGGTACTTCCATACGAGATTTTGATCCCTTCCCTAAGAGTGCAGCTGGATAAGGAACTTAATCTCGATGAATGTCGAGAGGCATTGCTAGTACAGCTGGAACTCTTAGACGAGAAGAGGCTTAATGCAGCCAATCATGTCTCCATTTATCAAAAGCGAGTCTCGCGTCATTTTCAAAAGAAAGTCATTGAACGTAAATTTCAAGTGGGTAACTTGGTGTTGAAACGCAAATTTATTAAAGCTGGAGGTCCTAGGTCTAAGTTGCAGCCCAATTGGGAAGGTCCCTTCGTTATCAAGGAGGTTTATCTTGGGAACGCGTACCGTCTAGTCAACGCCGAGGGCGAAGAATTGTCTAATCCGTGGAACGGGTTGTATCTCAAACGTTTTTCCCCTTAGAATCAAGTCAATGAAGGACTGGCAGCAAGATGACCCGTGCCTTGATCGCAAAGGGAAAATCTCGTGACCGACATTCACACACCTCACGACGTCCCTGGTCAGGTACCCTAGCCCTGTGTAACACTGTTTCTCCCTGGCCATACCTGGAGGAAGTAAAGACCCTTGTACGTTTCTCCCTTCGGCTGAATCTGGGGGCAAGTGGTGAGTAAGGGGGGCGACGATTGATCTAGGTACCCTGATAGGGAAAAGTCTCAAATAGGGGCAGTCCGTTATGACCTCATTCCACAATAGAGAAAAGAGAAGAAAAGAAAAGAAAATGGAGCAAAATCAAAGACAAGAACTGAAAAGTTTGTCTATAGACTCAAAACTCAAAAAATCATGATGCTCTAGTAAAATAAAACTAGGCATGGCAAGAGTGGCAGTACAGTTCCCCGCGGGACGTTATGAACCCGGTCTTATGCGTGCCTAGGGTGGATGAAGGTTCGATGATGAACACAAAGTCCCGGCGCAATAGGCTGGACCTCTGAAAGGGTAGCCATGAGAATGACTCAAAACCCTGAAAG